>CAKNYM010052153.1:479045-524349 GCA_932195095.1 Andricus curvator | reverse complement strand
GTGCGCGATCCGGTGCACCCTGATCGGCGACTCACCATTGGTAGTTATTTTGGCTACTGACACAATTTGAATTTTAGAAAAGTTCTTGTAGAATACGTGCTAAACTACCTGGTGCGCGATCGGGTGCACCCTGATCGGCGACTCGCCATTGGTAGTTATTTTGGCTATCGACAAAATTAAAATTTTAAAAAAGTTCTCGTAGAATACGTGCTAAACTACCTGGTGCGCGATCCGGTGCACCCGGGTAGTGGACTTACTATTTAGAGATGTGTCGGCTATTGGGAAACTTAAGTTTTTAATTTTCAGCGCTGGCTAATGGTCTCTATCACTTGCATGTTCTTCAAAATATTCATTTGTGTTTAGCGTGTCCTAAGCATGGAAGACGGACACGAGCAAGGCTTTAGCCATGCTACCATTCAGCCGTGACCCATGCTTTAGCCAGTTATTTCCAAGTTTATTGCCATGCTTGACCCATGCTTTAGCCAGATATTTCCAAGTTTATTGCCATGCGTGAGCCATGCAAACTTTTTTCACGCGGGAGATCATGTTATTGTTGACAATGACGTCAGGGAGAACAAATAAGGCCGGAGATGGAGGAGTGCGTAGGCTCGGATCATCTCCCTCTGATAATGACGGTAGAGATAGGGAAAAAATATGAACGGAAAACAGGTGTAGAAACTAAGCGAAAAAAAGAGGAAAAAGAATATTAGAAGATACAGTTGTTTAAGAAGTCGCCGAAGAAAAAACAAGAGGTGGGTGGGATGAGGAACATAAGAAGAGAAAAAAGGAAGTGAAAACGGAATTAAGAAAATAAAGAAACAGCAAGAACAATTCAGAAGAATACAAGAGCAAGCAGGAAGAGTATGAGTTGTGTGATGAAAAAGAGAGGAACAAAACGAAATGTTTGAGGATGAGGCAAAAAAGACTAGAATAGAGAAAGAAGTATAAAAATGAGTGAATAAGGAAAAGAAAAAAAACGAAAAGAGTTCATCAGGATATTCAAATGTTAGAACGGCAAACATATTTTATGGAATTGTTAGGAGTGAAAAAGAAAATAATGAAAGGAGGGAGAGATGGAAGGGAAAAAGTCAAAGAAGAGGATATCACAAGAGAAGAAATATCAAAAGCCATAAGGTCAATAAAAGATGGAAAAGCAGCAGGTATAGATGAAATCCTAAACGAAGTTTGAAAGTAGTGAAAAAAGTAATAGGGGAAGGGGTTAAGGAATATAGAGCGGTAACTTTGATGCCGATATTATATGGAATATACGTTACAATAAGTTCAAAGAGGATAAAAAAAGAAGTAGAGGAAAAAAAGATGATTCCACCGAATCAGGAAGGGTTAAGGAAAGATATAGGAGTTATTTATAATATTTACGTGCTTAATTATATTATAAATGGAAGGATCAGACGAGAGAAAGAAAGCATGAGAGCAATATTCATGGATTCACAGGCGAAATTTGACTTAGTGGACAGAGAAGAGATTGATAAAATTATGAAGAAAAAGTGGATTAGAGAAATTTCAAGGAAAAGATCATTAGAGATCTTTAGAACAAAAAGTAAGGTTAGGGTAAGCAAACAAATAGGAGATAGTTTTTGGTTGGCTGGAGATATAAAGCATGGTTGTCCTCTCAGCTCGCTCCTATTTAGTACAATATTAATTTTAGATTTGGAAAAGGAAATGAAGAGCAAAAGATGGGGAGGAGTAAGGCTAAGGGAAGAAAAAATATATACACTGGTATATGCGAATGATAAAATGATGTTGGCGGAGAATAAGAATGGAATGACGGGTTTAATTGGGCAGTTGGACAAATACTTGGATCGGAAAAAACGAATAAAATTCAAACGAATAAGAAGAAGGTAATGAGGTGTAGAAGAAGGGGGGGGGGGCAAAAAAAATTGACAGTGAGATGGAAAGGTGTGAAGATAGAGGAAGTAAAGGAATTTAAATGCCTTGGTTGTATCATGCTAGCGAATAAAGAACATGGGACGTATATTAGACAAAGGAAGAGAAAGGAGATAGAGAGATCGCAAGAGAAATATAAATAAATGGACATTAGTGGTAGACTGGAGAGCTCCAGGATATATGGTAAGAGGAGAGACGCAAAGGGATAAATTAAAAACAAGGGCAGGATATAGGGCGTTGAAAATCGAAGAGACACTAAGGGTGGGGAAATGAGGAGACTTAGCGATAGAGTGATACAACAAGGTAAAAGAGAGAGGAAAGAGGGCAGTGGAAGGATAGGAGAATCAAGATACAATAAATAATATAAGGTGATAAAAAGAAAAGCATTGCCAAAGTAGAAGGATGAGAAGAGAAAATTCAGTGTTTGTGAATGGGTAGAGAAGTATGTGATGTATATGTATGTATATGTATGGGATGGCTCTACGAGGACAAAGAAGGAGAGGAAAGGATGGGAAGAAAACGTTGAGAAAATTTAAGGTGTGATGAGACTTGGGAAGAATGGAGGAAGGAGGTAAAAAAAGCTTGAGGAGGTAAAAACGACAAATGAAGGAGTGTGAGGGAGAGAGATTGGGAAGCATGTGTGGGCAAGAAAGTAAAGTAAGATTAGGTAAAATTAAGCGGAATAAGATGTGGCTGCATTTTTTTTTTGCTTTCCTTCTCTCTTTCTCTGGCTTACTTCTTCCATGCTCAAATACTCGATCACTCGTTCGTTCCATCGCTCGGACACGATTAAATTTTAAGATTTAAAAATGAGATGTATAAAATTAGAGAATACGTTACATTAGCTTGAAAGATAATGAGGTAATAAGAGACATAAAAATGATGTTATAAAGATGCAAAGGAACGAAGGTTATGTAAAACATAAGGGTAAACAGATTGAAGAAAAAGAATTTAAAGTTTGTTAAGTTGTACATCTGCCACTTTGGTATAGATATCGTCTGGGAATAATAATGATAGCTTGAAGTAAAAGAAACTGAGTAAATTTTCCACTTGGACCGGAAATCCGTGCATTTTACGGGTTTAAATGGGAGAAAGATAAGAGTCGAAAAGATAATGCGAGAAGGAAGTCGGCGAGAGGTCGTTTCTCTTTACTTTAGCTGAGAAATCAGCTTGTTTCGGAGATGCCATGCTTTCAGGAATAGTTACTTTTCTACTTTTCTACATCATTAAATTCCTTTTTTTAATCCCTCCCTCTCGAAATAATCGAAAGAAATGTGAATCTTTAAAAAGTAGAAAAACTCTTCCAGAGTCGAGATCTTGGCATTTTTAGTTCGAGTTATCCAAACCTTAAAAGTTAATCGTTCCGCAATTTAATCTTCGCAATCCGACATAACGAGTTCGGCAAACTTTCAATACTTTGAAACTCATCGAGGGATATGTATCCATTAAATATTTTCGTTATTAGCTTACTTGAGTCGCCCTCCCACATCAGTTAAATTTCCTCGCGGCTGGGGAGATGGAGGATGCCGAGAAATGACTTTTCACCCCCTGAGGGTTGACGCGGAAATATGGATACAAGCAATTAAAATTAGGAGGTAACTGTGTCGATAAAGCTAGTTTATTATTTTTTGATTGCTTACTGATTTGAACAATCTTATTTTTATTAATGCAGTTTCAACGATGTTTAAATAACTAGAAAACAAACACGCGCTCTATACACGGAATTAATATTTTTTGTCACACAAAGCTTTGCAATTAAAATATAAAATTAATACGAATACAAAATTACTGTACTTTATAGTATCTATTATCTGAAATAATTAAAAATAAAAGCAAGGAAAATATTTTGGGTAATTGATGGAAACTGATATCATAATTTCTGATGATATTTTATTAAAAATAGCAATTTTAGACAACCAAAAGCAATAAAATAACTACAAATATATTGTTCAAAATTTAAAATCTTTTTTTGAACGTAATGATCATTGTATAAATAACCCGATTACTGGTGAAAAATATTAACACAACCTAAAATTGTTAAAAAAAAATGTGATTCTTTGAAAACCAATGATTTTCTTTTATTAACAGTAGCGATATCCTGTATAAAACACGATCGCCACGAATGATTGTGAATTTACTGATTGTGAATAATAATCTAAAGAATAATGGTTACCTGAAAAATCCTATGATTATATTTTATTGAAAATACTAATTTTGACAAAAAACATTAATGTAACATAACAAAAAATTTCTCTAAATTGTAATTCTTCTTTGTAATTTCATATTTTTTGTATAAAATAACCAAATTCCGACGAAAAACGCAAACATGACCCAAAATTGTCCAACATTGTAAGTTTTATTTTTTGTACTAAATTGATTTTAAAACGCTCAAATACTCTATTATTGTTCAAATATTGTAAATATTTTTTTAAACCTAATGATTTCTTATTTACAATGGCAATTTCAGACGAAAAAAACTAATTTAACATAACAAAAAAAAAGTTTAAGCTTCTGAATCTTCTCTTAAACCTAATGTTATTTGTTTAAAATAACCAATTTCCGATGAAAAACTGTTATCAAAACCTAGAATTGTTCCAGTATTGTAAATCTCTTTTGAAAGTTATACCAATTTTCAGTAAAAAATGTGAGAATAACCTAAGATTATTTAAAAACTGGTTACTATAATGGTTCTGAATGATAATCTAAAAAACTTTATGATTTGAAAAAAAAATACGAATTTCCAAAAAAAGATACTAACATACCATAATGAAAAATTATTCCAAATTGTACATATTTTTACAAATTTAATTAGTTTTCTTTAAAATAACCGATTTTCGGCGTAGAAATTGAACATAGCCGAAAATTGTTCAAAAGCGATAATAATAACCTGAAACTGTTCAAATATTGCCAATCTTGTTCGAACTGCAGTGATTGTTAGTTTAAAATACCAAATTTTGGTGTCAAAGGCTAACGTAACCTACAATTTTTGAAAAATTATGAAACTTTAAAATCCAAAGATTTTTGTTTAAAAAATGTTAGTTTCTGGTAAAAAACGCTAACAAAATCGAAAAAAACGTAAATGGTTGACAAATTTGTAATCTAATCTATTCAATAATATATATATATATATATATAATAATTGTATTATCTTGATGACGATTTTTTTAAAATGCTACTTTCCGGAGAAAAACTAACACGACCTAACATTTTTATAAACTTTAAATTTTTTTAACCTTTATAATTTTATATTAATATTCTTCAAAAAATACTAATTTATGGTGAAAAACAGTAACATAAAACGTGTATAATATTTTCATTCAATTATTAGGTATATTGGAAGTTTTAATTTAACCGCCCAAGAGTATTAAAAACCACAAATTTTTCTCAATTTATATAAGATTTCCTATGATTTTTTCATTAAAAGAGGATTAATAAAAGGTGTAATCGTCAAAATGTGAAATTTAGGATATAAAACATCTTTAATTAATGAAAGCAAATCAGATTTGAAACAAAATGATTGCGAGATTTTCGAGAATATTTTTCCGACCACTTTTTTTAGACAGAATCATTATTGTTGCAGTAGTATCCTCTTTTATAAATTTATTCTTGAATGTAAGTCACCTCTGGATTCACTGAAGGTTATAAAGTCCAGATGAAGTCGAAGTATATTCTTAGCTAGCAGCGACGTTTATTTTCGTTGTCAAATCGATAAAACTGAGGAAGAATGAGGAGTTAGAGATGAAGAGATAAAATAAAAATTCAAGATTTATACCAGGGTGAAAGGCAGTGCTATGGTCCATTCTCAAACTATTGTTTTCAAAAAGTTCTTTCAAGGATGAGGGTGAACTTTAAGAAACCGTCCCTTTTATAGCTTTTATATCGGATTTTGAATAACATTTCATTCTTGTATTAACATCAAAAGATATTTTTTAAATACATTTTTTGTTCTTTCGGGCTTACTCTTTTCAGATAAAATACCTTAAGGATTAATTTTTCATCAGAAGATAAGAAAGTCACAAGGGAAATGCTTTCAGCTTGTCATCGTATTTGTGACAATAGCTTCCGGTCTAGACGATTTTATCGCACGTTGATAATTTTTATAGCGTCGTTAATATTAAGTTTTCGCGAGTAGCAGTTTAGAGTCTTTTCGATTGTAAAAATCCTTCTGATCATTATATTTTAAATTCGAATCACCAAAAGCGTAGATTTGAATTATTAATTTAAAATTTATTAATCGTTTAGGAAGACCTAGTGTTTTGGATATATTTTTCATTAAGAACATTAGAAATTTCAAGAAACCAAAGTCGTTGCAAATGTTAAACTCTGACCAGTACCCAGTTGTTTCTTCTGAATTCTACAGAAATAAGTCTAATTACTAATAGAATTTACGATTACAGCAAAGCTAACTGGAAAGGAATAAAAAATACATTGACTCAAACATAGAGCTAGAACATTAACATATCAGTTTCGAGAAAAATACACAAAAAAATTTTTTTAAGTGAAGAAATAACCGAAAAGATTAATTTTCGAAAAAATAGTTAAATTTTCCAATAAAATTTTTTAACTAAAAAAGATGACTTCAGAACTAAATGGTTGAATTTTCAACCAAATAATAAAATTTGTAACTAGAAATGTGAGATAGAATCTTTTATAAATGGAATAAAACCATTTATAGAAATTGCCATTCTTTTGCAAAATTTTTTTCATAATCCCTGACTTCCTGACTTTCCCCGACTAATAAAATTCCCTAACTTTTCCCTGATATCCAGGTTTTCCCTGACCTAAGTCTACACTAGAAAATCAATTTGTTCTAAGGAAAAGATAATTTAGGTACTAAATATGTTCTCTGTCAGTTAAATCGAGAAGATTCTTGCTTGTAACGTAAAATTTATTTGGAACAATACAATATTTTTGACCTGTAAAATTTTCTCTTACTTTCTAAAACTGTTTCCTTGATTTTAAACGAAATTAATTTTTTTTTACTAATCTAAACCAAGTGATGTGTGATAATCAGTTGAAATTATATTCATTGAACTATATTATACTATGTGATAAGCACGTTAGTCGATTCGTGAAATGATCTAGTCATTTATACGAGTTAGATATATAGTGAAACTCTGATCTATTACACTGTCTAGGAGTCTAGGTACTTGCGCAGTTCATTAAACGTCCATAAATTTTAGACAGATAGCGTGACTGTCGATTATTACCAATCCGCTTGTAGTTCATGAAGGGTCCGGATCATGTCAACCTCTGGCAAGTTACATTGCGACAAGTCACATTTGCGGCAAGTCACATTTGCAGCAAGTCACATTATTCGGAAAAAATGCGGAGCCCACAAAAAAATTAGGAAAAAGTAGTGGGGTGACTTAAATTATTTCTGTGACCAATCACAGATGTGTTTCCCCCCCCCCCCCCCCCCCGCACATCCGAATGAGAGATGCAGCAATGTTTGACCATTTTTCTTCAGAACTAATTCATCCTTTTGGGTTCCTTATCAGCAAGAGGGGTTCCTTTTTGTTGCAACTCCCTTGGAGCCAAAAATTGGTTTTAATGGAAACCCCATCGTTTTTTCTGTATTTATGCTCTGTCTAATGACATTGAGTAGCTACGACATAGGAATGGTCGGGAAACATAAGGGGCTAACCCTCATTAGGAAAATTTTTCAGGAGAACGGAAAAACTGTATGATTTGTTATTTCCGTGTAAATTTTTGTTAACCTCAAGCCACGGCTACGACTAATTCGGCTATATCTCAAGCCACGACCATATTCGTGCTGCATTTAACGTCCGATTGACACTTTTCCTCATTTTTCTGCGCGAAAAAGTGACTTGGGGGAATTTTTTTTTTTTTTTAACTGCTTCGGAAACCCTCTGTAATAATAAGCATAGTGCAATTCGTGGATATTTTCAATAAGGAATTATGTACAAATGAAAAAAGACAAGGAATACTCACGCACGTCACTTGTTAACAAAGAGCTGGCTCTTGTGTGTAGTTTTTAATGTCAAATAAGCGCAAAAACGTGTTCGTAGTTTCCATACCTACCTTTAGAATAGACAGATGGCACCGCACACTGGTATTCTTTTCTTAAAACCTCGCCGGACTTACAAAAAATAATGAATCTCCATAAGACTCTGTACAGGGTTAGCCCCTTATGGTCCCCAAATACTCCTTGGAATATCCGCTTTGAGAACTTTGTTAATTCATTAAAAATTGTAAAATTCAATTTTTTCACTTGCTTGAAAAAGCACGATACAAGAGACAGATCGGACAATAAAAAAAGCCAAAGAAGGAAATTTTGAAAATTTGGTGGGTTAGCCCCTCATGTTCCCCGACCATTCATATATACTACGTAAAAGAACTCAGTGGAACACTAAAAATCAATAATAATATAAATCGTTTCAAGAGTGATTCTACAATGAAGAAAATGAGAAAAGTCCAGCAGTCTAGTGATAAATTTCCTTAGACTTATTAGGTAACAGCTGGTTCTCTTTCAACCTATTGGATCTTTATTCCGTAGAAAATATGTCTTCCACGCGAGGTTGAACTACGAATAAGGTCTCATTTTAACCATTCTTTAAACGTTTTCCGGTATCGCATTCTTCACTCGCGTTCTTGATCGAAAGGGGAGCTGACTCTCATGACGTTATCTCTTAGCAGAAACGCCATAATTCAAAGTCTCATGCTTTGCACTCGGTAATTTCTTTCTTAAGAATTCTACGTCGTTCCGTCTAGATTTCTTGACACGCGGCACACGTACTTTATAATCGCGTAAAGTACCTACTCGATTTGAATTTTATTTCATATATTATTAATAAAATCGACTGAAAAAAGTTTTACCTCAAAATTGAAGTACCATTAGAGGGAACTAAGCCGGATATGTTTTCATGGTTTTGATCAATAAATTATAGAGGGAATTAAAATTAGATATTAACCCTGCTTAAAATTCCGGATAGAACCCGGATAAAACCCGGATAGAGTCGGGACTCTATACGGGACTATCAGAAATGAACTAGGGTTTTTGAACCAGTGTTGTATCCGGATGTATCCGTGACTTTCACGGTACGCTAGGAAATATATTAATTTGGGTCTTATCCGGCCCTACCCGGGATCTATCTGGCATAGAATTTCATATCCGGGACATATACGGGGCGTTTGCAAATTTTATTCAGGCCTTATCCGGTGCTAGGCGGAATATATTCGGCATACAATTTCGTATCTGGGCCTATCCGGGACCTATCCGGGACCTATCCGGGACCTATACATAGCATACATAGCGCTTAAAAATTCTATCTATATGCTCTCAACATATAAATTCTGATCCTTTTGTTTGCATTTCGTCAAGTTAATACATTTTATTCAGCTATAATTGAAGGGTTGCAGTACAGAACTAGACAACCAACAAAATCGGAATTTTACAAAAGAGCGAAAAAATATTATATAAAATCGAAATCACCGTTCAGAGATGAAACAAAAGTCCACTCCTAAACTGAAGTGTTTCTGACTTCAGGCCAAGAAATTGTGATTAGAAAATTTTATCAAGTTTTGAGAAATAGAATGTGGAAGTTGAAAGTCTCAAAGTGACAGAATCCAAAAATTGAAATAAGCTCAACTGCGGATCGCGATAAAAAGTGCAGTTTCTATTTAAAACACAAAATAAAAACTTAATTTCGAGATATAAAGTTGACGAATTTGAAGAAAATGAGTTTGATTAAAAAAAGTTAACCAATTCCGAGTAACTAATTCAAGAATTGGCGATGCTGAATGAGAATGAAAAAATTTCTTCGAAAAAAATTATTTTGTTTCGAGAAAATAAAGATTTAGTGTGAATGTACCACACCGTAACATACGATTTTTCGCTGAATGGTCTATAGAAAGTAGAAAAGTACATTAAGTTTTTCAATGAGTACAGGATAATAATTTTTAGAAATATCGTTCCTGAAAGCAAGGCAAGACATAGTGAAAGAAAAAGTTGTATAAAGTATTTTTTTTGTAGAAAATGAAGATTTAAGACTTTAGATTAAATAAATAAAATAAATTCAAATGTGTACAAAGAAAATCTTTTTTTTTTAAATGAATAATTGGGCTCTTACTTCACCTATTTTGGACATTTTTTATCTTTTTCGCACATTTTGGAAATTTTGTACTTTTTCACCTTCTTTCAATTGGCCATTTTCCATTTTAATTCAGGTCACGGTTCATGCTAGTGTTGCAAAATCAATCGCCGACAAATTATGTTATTTTTTAAAGAAAATGACACGACACGAATTTTACTTATTTAATAAAAAAATTGTTTGACAAAATTTATGAATATTTAAATTTTATAAAGAATGTGGCAAACTATCAAAAAGAGTATGTCGATGTTTAAATTGTTGTAATGTTTAAAGTGACACAGGAATGTAATCTTTTCGTCCTGCATCTCATATAACTTTTAGTTTTTTTTTCCAAATCCGGCGGAAAATTGTTCTAAAAACTTTACAATTAACAAAAATATGACGATTTTTCTGAAAATGTGAAGACATTTTATTAGAAAACCCTAGCCTATTGACTCTTTTTCCTAACGCGTTATTTTTCAAATTTTTACTAAAACATAAACAAAATCTCCCATTCACACAAAATCTTACTAAGATTTAATAACATTAGGGAACGAACAAAAATATAAATTCTGTTTATTAAGTGAACGTGGAACCTTAATAAAAATAGAATTGAAACAAAAATATTTTAATAGCATGGATTCAATCTTACATACGTAAAATTGTATAATATCACAAAAAAAGTATACACTAACTATACACGTTGTGTAGCCGGAAATTAAAAAGTGTGCAGTGCAAAATTATAACTTTATTTTTTAAGCACAATTTCCATTCATCTAAACTAATATTTAAAATTATTAAAAATAAATTTCAATTTCTATTTGAAATATTATTCTTCAGTCAATAAATT
This sequence comes from Andricus curvator, assembly GCA_932195095.1. Lineage (NCBI taxonomy): Eukaryota > Metazoa > Arthropoda > Insecta > Hymenoptera > Cynipidae > Andricus > Andricus curvator. The sequence goes on along the minus strand of CAKNYM010052153.1, from coordinate 513,501 downwards.
ATTAACATTTATATTTTCTTATTACAAGATTTAGAGTTTTTGCCGATTATCCTTTTTTTAGTAAAATATTCAACTATTGGCTTAAAAATTAACTTTTCTGTTTGAACTGCCTATTTTCCGGTTTAAAAATGTACCTCATTTTTGTAGAAAATTCGTCTATTTGGCTTACAAATTCAACATTTTGGATATATATTTTTTTCTTTGCTGACTGAAAAATTTTTCTTAGTAGAACCTTCAACTTGATTGTTCAAAATTCGTCTTTTTGCTCGAAAAACTCATTTCTTTTCATAGAAATTTCATCTTTTTTTCTTAAAATGAAATTGGTTTGCTTAAAATTAATCTCTTTTAGTTGATGATTCAACTTTTTTTGTTTGAAAATTCATCTTTTTTCTTTGAATTTAACTGTGTTTGAAAATCATTTTGGCTTTAAATATTAACTATTACATTTTTGTTGAAAATATAATATTTTTCAAATGAAAATTCAGCTACTTGGTAAAAAAAAACGTGTATTTTATTTCAAAATTTTTTTTTTTTATTCTTGTCTAAAAAATATTCCTTGGTTAAAAATTCCTCTTTTGGGTTTAAAAATTAACATTGCATCTGCTTAGTTGAAAATAATTTTTTTTTTTAGAATTTTTTCTTTCGATTCAAAATTGAAATCTTTTTGTCTTAAAATATCAACTATTACATTTTTCGTTAAAAATTCATTTTATTTGGTTAAAAGGTAAACTATTTCGTTAAAAAAAAATTCTCATAAGAAGTAATCCTTTTTAGATAAAAAAAACTTATTATTTCGTTGAGAATTTAACAGTTTTCAAGAAAACTCATCCTTTTTTGTTGAAAATTCGACTGTTTTATAACATTTTGTATTTTTTCATTGAATACAACTATTACATTTTTTGTTAGAGAATTCATCTTTTTCGGTTAAAAGTGGAACTACCTCATTATTAATTTATTTTATTCGAAAATTGATCTTTTTTAGTTAGCAATTCAACTATTTGTTTTAAAATGTATGTCTTTTGTTAAAAATTCGTCTTTCTAGCAATAATTTCATCTTTTTTGGTTAAGAATGCAACTTTTAGGTTGAAAGTTAATCTGTTTTGGTGAAGGATTCAACTATTTTTTTGGAAATCCTTTTTATTTGGTTGAATTTACCTTTTTTGTATTTAATATTAAAATATTCTTTGATTGAAATATAAATTTACATTTTTTGTTGGAAATTCATAATTTTTGGTTGAAAGTGGAACCAGCCTATTATAGATTTATGTTATTCGATAATTGATCTTTTTTAGTTAACAATTTAACTATTTGTTTTAAATTTTATGTCTTTTGTAAAAAAAAAGTGTTTTTGGTAATAATTTCATATTTTTTGGTTAAAAATGCAACTTTTAGGCTGAAAGTTAATCTGTTTTGGTGAAGGATTCAACTATTTTTTTGTAAATCCTTCTTATTTGGTTGAATTCGCCTTTTTTTATATAATATTAAAATATTCTTTGATTGAAATATAAATTTACATTTTTTGTTGGGAATTCATAATTTTTGGTCGCAAGTTCAAATATTTGGTTGAAAATTTCACTATTTGGTTACAAATTAATCTATTTTGTTGAAAATGCAATACTTTTATTTGCAATTCTAGGAATTTAGGGGGTTTCAAGTTGAATTTTTATTTTTTATTTGAGAAGATAAAGCTTAAAAGATATTATATATATGAAAAGTAAAATAAATATTTGAAATAAAGCTTTTTTTCAAAAGACTTTCTGCTGAACTTTCCTCTAAGTTATAATATCTTCAAATGCAGTATTTTGCTTCCTAAAAATTGTTCTTACATAAGATCTTCCAATTCGCTGATTTAAGGGCATGTGGTTTCTAACATTTTCAGCTTTCGTTAACAAAAACCACGAAAATATGTTAACTTTCGAAAAGTTCTTCTGAGAGGGAAAACGTGACCAGTGGCTAAGAGGAAGGGATCAGAACGTTTCGTTTCGACAATAGAACGCAAGAAGAAAGTGGAAAAAGTGTAAGCTTTGGTTCAAGAAGGAAAAGGAAGACGAAAGCAGATAACCGAGAACCGCGTTTAGTCATCCGTGAATACTCGGCTGTGAAACCGCGAAGAAGGTATACCCTTTTTCTGTCCAGTCTCACCAACCTTCGACTGAGGGAAGCGATAATAACGCAAAGTTTTCAGTAGCAACAGTTTCTGGTCCGCTGAGACGTTACTTAAGGTGGCATGGCGAGAAGAGGTTGGAACAACTGAAGGGAGGAGTACGATCTAAAAGTACATTGAAGCGTGGAAAACAGTTGAAGAAAAAGAAGAACGGATAACAGTTGTGAAACTCCTACGATTCTTTCCAACAGTTGCAATCCCCCTGTGTATGTGTTTCGCAATATCCGACCAATAGTGAGTTTTATCATCTGCTAATAGTGAAACAAAATCCGAAAAGGATACGAAGACATAATGCAATTTAGATGCAATGTGGAGCGCATTCGGAAAACTTCAACATTGCATTTTACGAGTAGTCCAGGCATTTTGTACGAAAATAATATATTATGTGACAAGTGCGATAATTACACGGAGAAAAATAAATATTGAAGAAGACTATCTAGATATTACTAGTTATTATCTTAGCGATTTAACTATGAGACAGAAATCTAGATATTGAAGTAGAGCATCCATAGATATTAAAAAGAAGATTTTACCTGACAATATATAAGATATCCAAAGGCAGAATTGAAGATATGCAACAAATATTTTTTAATTATGCAAAAATTACCTGTAAAACATACCAATTTCTATAAAATCCAAAAGGGTTTCACATCCAAGTCCTCTGTTTTTGATCTCTAAATCCTCGAGCATTGATAATAATACGCTGTTCAAGGCTAACATAAGTGATGCCTGTAGCGCCAAGTCCTAATTTTGTTTCGAAAATTATGATATCCAGGTCCAGAAACACTCAATCCATTTTGCGCAAAAATTTTTAACGCAATATATAACCGAAAAACGACAACAAACACGACGATTGCTCAAGATACGGACAAAGCGGTGTTGAAATCTCTTTAATATCTTAGATATTGACGGTTAATATCACACATTTTATTCTTTCAATATAAACAGAAATTGCTCTTCAATATCATATATATTGAATAGAAGATATGAGATATTATACGTAATATCTATATATTATGGTTAAATATCAGTTTTTAATATCTACTTTTCAATATTTTTTTTCCGTGTACCTACGCGCACGCGTCCCACATACTATTCCTTGAAACTGAGCGTGAGAAGTTCATTCTGAAAAATTTTCGAACTTGTGTAAACTTCACTATTCAGAAGCAAATGATGTTATTTTGTTGACCAGGGTATTAGTTTGGTTTTTGAGAAACAAGAAAAATTACCACAGCCCGGATTTGAATCAGGAAAGCCACTATGCATGAGCGCAAATTTTTTCTCATTTCTATAAAAATAATACATCCTGGTCAACACTATAACATCATTTGCTCAATTTATATAGAAGAAACAAGACAGGATCTGCCTTGGCCTCGGTGGCGTCATTGGTTAACACTCCACTTATGGATAGTAGCGTTCATGGTTCCAATCCGGGCTAAGGTAGGTTTTTTTTGTTTCTACAAAAATATTATATCAGTAATCGGCACTGTTTCAATATTTAACATTCAAAATTTACTATTCAACATTCACTCGATTCAAATAAGCCGTAACTTTTAACAAGCTGAAAATATTTGACAAGTGAATATCTGAATTCCAACCTAACATTCTAAACTAACAAACGTTTTCATCTGCACTTTGAAACCAGTTTATTTTGCCAAAAAAAAGTTATGTATATTAATTGAAGTAGACAATGACCTAGTCCCAATAGATCATGCCTTATGATCTCCCAAATCTTACCATTTTTGACTAATTTTTTAGGGCAAATTGCTCGTGTTCCGTTTCTTAGAAATGCTTTATTTTGTGCATATTGTACGAGAAAACTGCAAAATGATAAATAATAGGGGACGTAAAAAAACATATTTCACCAGTTAGTAGCACATATGTAGCACATATTCATTGAAAATATACATTTTTCATTTTTTCGTTCAAAAACAGTCAATAGTTCATCCATTGTTTAAATAATACTCTTCAGGCTATTAATTTTGGGCACATTACATATATTTTCTTTATAAAAGTTACTTTCAGAATATCTTTTGTCGAAAGTGAATGAAGAAAATGTGATAAATTAACTGTTTTCACATTGTTAACTCATTATTTATGAAAAATGTTATTGAAGGAATCATTTCACCAAATTTTATTACTTTATGCTCATGATGCGAAAAATTAATAAACAAATCATTACAGAGGAAACAAAAATTATTATTAATTTTTAATAATAAAATAATAAATAAACAAATAAATTATAATCTACACGAAGCAGCCATATTCGAGAAGTGAGAGTGGGAAATTGAAACAAAATGTAACTGAATTATTAGAATTTTGTAATATATTAATCAATTGAAATATATAATAATGATTACATACATGTAAATTAAACTTAAAAGTAGTTACAAAAAATATTTATGAATTTCAATTTAAACTTAACATTCTTGTGTTCTATACTTTCTCATAACACTTGGTCTGTATACAAATAAAATAAAATTATGATAAAATTATTTTTTTCGTGACATACATTTATATAATACTAAATATTATTTTCTTTTTATTAAAAATATTTTTTCATCTTTCAAGAAAAATATGATCAATATGATTTATAGTTATTTAAATAAATTCATTAATAATGAAATGAGCAAGTTAACTAATAAAGGCTTTAACAATGGCGAATCCATTGGTTGTCAATAACAGATCTTCTGGAGGTAAGTTTTACAAAATGTGCAATTTTAATAGTATTATATAAAGAATCGTAAGACAGTTTATTGTTTTTAACGACAAATTGAAAAAATGTGTATTTTTAGTGAATTACATATATGCACATATGCCACCAAAATACTCAAATACGTTCGCAAGTAGATTTTCTTGTCTATACATATTCTTCGGAAGGTTCAAAGTTCCATAATCGTAACTTGTGGCCGACCGAGAGTCAATAGTCTTTTTTATTATACGCAGAATTTGGTCCACAAACGAACTATTTCGAAAAAACTGAACACGAGTACTTTTTAATGAATGCAAATGTTGAGGACTTTTATATGATTATTGAATTCTAAACAATTCTCATTACTATTATAATAAATCAAGGTGGAATAATTTTTTTTATAAAGTTATAGTAGAATGGGGTTAAACATCGCGTTTGGGGGAAACCAGGACACCCACAACTTTATTTATAGAAATAAATTATCTCTTACTACGAATGGCAGATTTTAATATTAGCAAATTTTGTTTTCTCAAATGTTTACTAAAATATAAAAAACGTTAATCAAAATGTACTGAAAAGTAACAAAGCAATTCTATCTGAATAGGGATTTGACAGCAATATAATAATAATAAGAAAGATGTGACGAAAATTATAAAGGTGGGGCGTACATATTGAGCATTGCATTCATATGAGAGAGACATTTTAGTAATTACGCCCCACGCTTTTATTTTTAGTGAAATTATTACACTGGGGCCTCGAGATAAGGAGCCTGAAGTTAACGTATTCCGATAACTGCTGGCCTCGTGTGGCCTCAGAATGTTGTGATGCGCAGAGGAAGGGACGTTCACATTCCACTAACTGTTAACGGACTGTTTACGTTTGGATCGCTCGGAGATAAGGTCAATGCAATGCCCGAAACCGACCTTATCTTCAGGCATCCGTTTAATGTCATATTATTATACAACCTTTTCGAGGGTTAGTGAGGGGAAATATGGAAAATTGTGGAGGGGGGTTAGGTCTAGTAAGGGGAGTTAGGGGAGTGAAAAGACTAGGGAGAAAGTTGATTTGAGGGTAAATAGGCGGGAGAAATTGATGACAGTATTAGTTGGGGAAGTGAGGAAAGGGAAAGTATAGGAGAAAGATGTGGGGAAGGGAGGGGAAGTATTGGAAGCGATGGGAGGGGAATGATAGGATGGGAGGGGTGGTAGGAGAAGGAAAGTTTGGGAGGGGGAGATTTGAACGACCTAACTAAAGTTCTAATATGCTATGAAACCCTAGTTTGAATATAGTTTTTTACATTGTTGCTTTTATGATATATTTTCGCTATGATCTTTTCTGCACAATATATTTGTCCATTTTATAAATAATAAATTACTATTATTATTAGGGTGTGCAGGACTATAACTGCCCATAGCCTTGCCGTAAAACCTATTGTACTAAAATTTAACTATCTCCTCAAGGTCAGTTTTTATCATAAAGGCATACACTGATTTGAAGGAGATGTTATTAAAATCATCTGTCTTTCGAAAACAATCCTCCAGGTATTTGTTACTAAGGCACACTAATGCGTCACATTTACAAAGTATGTGATGAGCTGTCTCCTCACGAAAATCACACTTTTGACAACGAGGGTTGTCTCCAATCCTCATGTTGGTGAAGTGTTTTCTCAGTCGACAGTGTCCACTAAGCATCCATACTAAAACATTAATCTGCCATCCTTTCGCCGACGTGTACGAGATACCGCAGTAGAGGTCTTGGTTAATTAGGGAATGTGAAACTCCCATTTCAGCTAGTGCATCTGCTTTCTCATTACCTACAGTATCTTCATGGCCGTGAACCTAGATCAGACTGACCTAGATTTTACTGGAAACCTTAAGAAGATCTTGAAGGCAACTCCAGATTAGGCTGGATGTAAACTCTTCAGATGTAAAAGCCTCAAGTGCTGCTTGGCTGTCAGCATTCATGTAAATGTGTTTATCATGCCATTTTTCCCTTCTACGGAAGATGACCTTGAAGGGTTTCATAGAGGATAATTTCCTCAACATAAAATCAGTTTGCATAGCAAGAATCCTCGCATGGCATGCGCTTACTAATGTCATGTAGATCTGCCACCTCAACATCACTAAGGTTGCCCCCTACTAAGAGTCTATAGACTTCCGCTACTGCAATCTTACTTACGAAAAGGTGCAACGGCGCGATATCCAGAACGACGTCGAGATCTGCTGTTTGTGTTGTTTTCATAGCACCAGTGACCGCCAAGGTCCTTTTCCTTTCCGCATTGTATTATTAATCCGGATGGTAAACTCATAGAGAGCGTCTACGGTAGATCTGCCTTTTTGAGAGGCAAATAGATTCTTATGTAGAGATTTTTCCGTTAGGGTTTCCACTTTTTAGTAAAGGTCCAATAATTTTTCTAGTGTTTCCAGCGTGGACAAGGTCAAGCTGATCAGTATGAAGTATTTTGCCTCATATTAGGTATCCTTACCTGGATTTGAAATGAAGATTGCCTTGACCTTCCTTTATGCTACCGTGGTCGTTAAGCATGCCCTTAAGATGCCGCACAATGAACCCACCAAGAACTCAAATCTTAGTTGAATCAATGCAGGGAATATTTTATCATCACCTGCAGCTTTAAATGGTTTGAATTGTTCAAATACTCATCTAATTTTTGAATGAGTGACAATACGACTAGCTTCTTTCCAATCTTCCACTCTGGCTCTAAAAGTTGGTCCTTCTAAGGGGTATGACTCATGGGCCGCCCCTCATTCGTGTAATCGAACTCCGAGTCCGGGAAGTGTACTCTCATTAGGTGCTCAAGGATTTCACTCATAATGTCAGTTATTTTACCCGAAGGAAATATTAATGCCTCCAGTTGACATGATTAATTACCCCTCAAGGTTCTCTGGAGTCTAGCAGTGTCAGTTATTTCTCGATTCCCTGACAATACCCCCTTCATGAGTCCCTTACGGCCTTTTGTTTCGCATTATTATATCTTGTTAAGGTTGCCATGTACAAGTCCCATTTTCCACTATTTTTAGTCTTATTAAATAGGCGACGAGTGTCATTCCTAAGATCCTTGAGTCTAAGATTCCAACAAGATGCATCCCGGTCTGTTTTCTCAATACAAAATGGACAATTGTCCTCATATGCTTTGTTAATACCTTTTTGTAGGATGTCGATAGCAAATTATATTTGTTCGATAGACTTGATTCTGACCGTTACAGCGCCCAGAAAACTATTGATATCGATCCTATAAGTATCCCAGTCAGTTGCTTTAGGATTCCTATACCTTTGAACCTCAGGTCTATCGGCTACCAAAGAGAAGCATATCTGTCTATGATCCGATAGGGACGTATTCGACGATACATGCCATCCCTTGAACACTTCGCTAATACGTATCGAATATAAGGTCAAATCAATTACATCGTGATATCTAGATATTACAAAGGTAGGTTTATTAACCAGAATTAATAAAGTTAAATCAGTAGTTAGGATGTAATCTAATAAAAAATCATCCCTGTAGTTGGTGTCCTCACTACCCCAAGTCAAATGATGTGCGTTCGCATCACATCCGATGAGCAACGGCCATCCTTTAACGCAGCAGTAGTCCACCAGATTTCCCCATTCCTCAGATGGTGGGTCCCAGACGTCAAATGATAGGTACGTTGACCAAATCACATCATGTTGGCGCGTGACTCCTAATATGTGCTCAATCTTTATTGCCACCAAGTCTCTAGAAAAGAACTTTGGCAATCCAATGAATTCAATATCGCTTTTGATATAAAGTGCTACTCTAGGTGCTTCTACGGAACTATGAATAATGACTAATCCGCTCTTGTAACCTAATCCTCTCACTTTCGCCTTGTAAGCCCAAGATTCTTGTATTAAGGCAAAAGCCGTTTTTCCGCTGTCAAACATCTGCTTAAGATATCAGACGCTCCTTGAGCGTGGTCAAGGTTTATCTGAATGAAATTCAGATTGGAAGGTGGATATCTAGTGTCCATTTGAACTTCCAGCTGTCTCCTCCACATTTACCGAAGGAAAATCCTGAGCTCTCTCTCTCTCTCTCTCTCTCTACTAGTGTAACTTTGGCTTTTGAAAGGATCTTCATATTGATCCTCCCCAACCCATAGTGAAGCCTGCAGTCGATCTTAATTACAATTTGTGTAGTTTGACTACTCGCCTTGACATCGATAACTTTCCATCCTCCCGTTCTTATGGTTGGGTTTTAGATTGCATGGCTTTTAGGTACTGCTGTTGGTTCCACGGATGCACTAGGAATCCAAGCCAGCAGCTTTACTGGGCCTTGTGAGGTATCTGCTGTCGATCACTTTGATCTTAACTCCCCTCAAGGTTGTAATCCGCAGTTTTTAAATCTTGGGATGAATTCTTCAGGTTGCACCGCATCGATTTTCTTCTCTAATGCCGATTTAAATGCCTTGGCCTGGTCGTCCTCGAGTTTTGTTATTGGGAACCCCTCGGCGACTATAGCCACTTTCAGATGACTTTGAAGAGCCTGGCTATAAGAGACTGTTGGACCTCTCAGCCTCATCTTCTTCTGTTCCCTGATTTCATTCGGTGTGCTACTAACAGAATAGCCCCTCTTTGACTAACTAGCTTGTCGCGGTTTTTCCGTTCGATTTAACCCCCCGAAATTAGTATTACCAGGGTTACTCCCATATGGTTCCCCACTCATAGATTCCGAAGTATGTTCTAAGACGCCTTCTGTAATTTCTATCTTCACACGAAAAGATGCTTTTTTCAAAGGGGTTGTTGCCGACTCGCCCTGAGTGCTTTTTTATATATATTTTTTTTTTGTAACTAACTTTGTTCAATTTTGGTCAATCTCTACAGATCCCCGTTTGTAGAGATAAGGCAATTTTACTCTGAGAGGTCCCTCGGTAAATATTATGCATCTGATTCAACATTTCAATTAAATTATCAATTTTCTCATCCGATCTCGACTTTAACATCCATGGATATCTTTTTAAGTATTTTTTTATGACGCAGTACATGTTGGGTTTATTGCTGAGCCTCTCGATTTTTTGGTGAAATGTAAACCAGGAAAGAGAAATTTAATGTTCCGAGTCGACTGTTTATTGGAATTTTTGCATTAACGCCACAAATTTAAGGAAAATATTTGAGACGGTAAATCCCGCAATGTGCATCACGCAACCACGCGTGGAATCGTAAAAGTAACGCGTGCCGTGATTTGTAAAATGTGTAGCAGCTGCGAGTCCTAAACGTGGCAGGAAAAGCATTGACGATAAAATCCAAACCCCCAGGCTTACTCGCTGAATTTTGTGTTTATAATTTCATTAAACCAAAATATCTCATCACGTGAATGCAATTTCCTTCCTTGGTTGAATTATTAAAATATTTTAGTAAGATAATTCGGTTTCAAGCAATTTCGTGGAGAAACACTGTCTTTTCAGCTTTCAAACATCTTTCTTGCTGTTTTTCTTTTGAATAATTCTAGCTTAATTTTATACCATTTTTCAGTCGAATACGCGCAGCGAAAAGAAGACATATGTTTGTATTTTTGTTTTCTTTATGTTCCACCATATCTTTGGATAGGATTGACAATTAATATATATATATTGAATATGAATATATATTGAATGTATATATATATATATATCATATTTAATAATAAATTATGTATTGGTTGTGAACAAATATTTTCATAGTAAAAAAAAAATATTTTTCTATTCTTTCAAGCCATATTAAAATTTGAATCAAATTTCTGGGCAGTGTCTAAACTTAATCAACAGCATATATAACATATTTTTGTTCAATGTGGATCTGATACCCAGATAAAATAGAAGCTACACTGCTCTAATGTTTTTCACTTTCGCAATGGGAAAAATATTCTTTAATTGAATGCTCTATCGGCTTCGGGGTTAGTCAATTAAGTAGAAACCTTTTTTTTCATCTAACGAAACAAAAAATTGTCGTAGGAAACAACTTACTTTATAAGGGTTTATTTTTGCATTTCATAATTTTTGTGCTCTCAAATTTATATTTAATAATTACTCAATATGAATCGATTGTAATTTAAAATTAAACGAAATGTATACAACCAAGTTATCTCATTTCATCTCATTTTATTGAAGCTTAACAATCAGAAATCAATTAAAGAGTTTAGAGATATTATTAAAATAGTTTATTTCTTTATTGAAAGATTTTCATACATAGTGTAGGTATTTGTATTTATGCTTCGTTAACGAAATCTAGAAATAGGTCACTTTTTTTTCTTCATGTCAGGTGTTCAGGAACTCAGTTAGGCTTAAGGAATATTAGGCTTGAAAAAGAGAAGGTCTGAGTTAGCATTTATTTAATCTATAAATGTCAAGTTTATCCATTTTAGATCATTGTTATCACTCACTGATATTTTGTTTTTATTAATAGTATCATCAGTAAATAAAATCAAAATCACAAGCTCTATCGAAAGATGGTTAAAATTAATTTTGTAAGGCTTTTCAAAACCTATAAATCCTTTCCGAGACTTTTTCCCGTATTTCGCATCATTTTACTCAAAATTTGAATTTTTATAATATTTTCGATAAATATAACTAAAATGAAAAGTCTCATCAAAAAATGGTTAAAAGAAATTTTGTAACGCTTTTAAAATCGAAGCATTGGAACTTGGAATTAGGAAAAATTTCCATCATGGCTTGCATTGGCGTTGATCCTATTTCCAGACAGTCCAAACGTAAGCAAGCAGGGCCGCGTCACATTTGGCTGGGCAGCCCCTCCCGCGGTCCGCGCATCAGGAAACCGTCACGTCATCAGTTCTCGGAACGGCTTAAATCCGGACTACTTCAATCCAAGTTCCAGTGAAATTTCCTTTTGAGACTTTTTCTCGTATTTTGCCTCGTTTAGCTCAAAATTTAGATTTTTGATTTTTCTTTTCATCAAAACATGGTTAAAAGAAATTTCTTACGGGGTTTCAAAAGCTATAATTCCTTTTTTAAACTTTTTCCGTATTTTGCATCGTTTGGGTCAAAACAAAATTTTTTTATTTCTTTCATAGTATTTTGGATAAATAAAACTAAAATTACGATTTCTATTAAAAAATAATTGACAGAAACTTTGTAACGCTTTTTGAAACCTATAATTTATTCTGAGACTTTTACCCGTATTCCACGTCGTTTGGCTCAAAATTTCAATTTTCGATTTTTTTCTGTATCAAGACTTGGCTAACAGAAATTTTTTAAGGCTTCTCAAAAGCTATAATTCGTTTTTGAGACTTTTTTCCTTATTTCGCGTAGCTTCACTCAACATATGAATTTTTTATTTTTGCATAGCATTGTCGATAAATGAAAACCAAAGTTACAAGACGTATCAAAAAATAGCTGGAAGAAGAATTGTAGGTCTTTTGAAAAGCTGCAATTCTGCTTTCAATACTTTTTCTACCTATTTGTCGTCGTTGGACTTGAAATTAGAATTTTTTACTTATTCGCAGTTTTTTCTATGCTTGAAATCGAAGAGACAAGTCTTATCAAAAATGGTTGAAAGAAATTTTTTAGATATTTTTAAAAGCTAAAATCCTCTTCTTAAACTATACTTCAGATATCTGTCGTCGTTCCGCGTAAAATTGGAATATTTGATTTTTGCATAGCATTTTCGGTGGATAAAACTAGAACCGTTGGTAAAAGAAGGCTCTATTTCATCCGTTCATTTTTACGAGCGTCATTGTGTGTACGGTCGGACGGACAGACAGACACACATGCAGACATTCTGACAGACAGATATACAGACATATACGTTGGAAAACTGAGGTGTAACATTTCTAAAGATTCTAGTACTTTCTCAATCATAAATGATGAGAATGTAAAAACAAAGATGAGGAACCGCTCTCAACATTTTTAAACTTTTTATGACATTTTTATGAAAATATAAATGTCAATCTTTAATATTGACTATTACTTTGGGACGCTTTCTGATGATTACTCTTTTTCTCTTGATTTCAAAAAACTTCTCCTTTTTATTGTTCTTTCACTAAAATGTGAACTGATTTAATAGAACCCAATAAGAAAATCCATCTAATTTTGGTTAAAAGTTAATTCTGTTTAATTAATATGACTTCTGTTATATTTTTTGTTCTTTTTCACTTCATCTCGTTTGGCTAAAAGTTCTACTATTTTGTTGAGAATTTAATTATTCTGTTAGAAATGCAAGAACTTTTTTTTTAATTCATGTCTTTGCGTCAAAAATGATATTATTTGGTTGAAAGTTGAACTACTTTATTGAGAATTCATGTATTTGGTTGAAGTTTTATTTTCGGTTAGAATTGTACCATTTGGTTGAAAATTTGATTCTTTTTTGGTTGAAAATTCTATTTTTCGTTAAAAATTAAAATGTTTGGTTGAAAATTCTTCTTTTTGGTAAAAACGTAATGTTCCTGGCAGAAAATTAAGCTTTTTCGTAGAAATTTCAACTATTTCTTAAAATATTGAACTTTTTTTGCTCGAAATTAATTTCTGTTAAAGATTCTTCGTTTTAGTCAAAAATTTAGCTGTATTTTTAGAACTTAACTACTTTCTTAAAAATTTGCATTTGTATTTTATCTTTGCAGGTTAAAAAATCAGCTTTCTGGTTAAAAAGTCAACTGTTTTGTTATAAATTCATCCTTTTCATTGAAAATTCATCCTTTATGGTAGAAAAGTCATCTTTCTTTGTTAATAATTCATCTTCTTTCTTTTTGATTCAAAATTAAAACCTTGTTCGGCTGAATTATCAACTATTACATTTTTTGTTCAGAATTTATCTTTTCTTTGAAATTCAACTAGTTTATTTTAATTCAACTATTATAATCAACTATTGATCAATTGAAAATTTATTTCTTATGGTAGAATAGTCTTGTTGAAAATTCACCTTTAGTGGGTAAAAATGAAGTTTTTTGTCGAAAATTCAACTGTCTTCTAAAAGATTCGTCTTTTTTAGATTAAAATTGTACTATTTATTAAAAGTTCAACTATTATGTTGAAAATTCGTCTCTCTTGCTTGAAAGTTAAACTATTTCGTTGTTCTTGTAATAAATTCGGATGCAGCTGCGGGTTCTCACTGGTTGTTATTAAATTCATATAGTGATTCTAAGCCCATACTTACTTCAGCAGCGTAGGTGACTTGCTTATAGACTTCTGTTTCACCGGGGTTTCAAAATAAAAGCCAGGGTAAAATAATTAAAGAAATATATTTTATTATAATTTTACTATTATTTGTTATTTATATAATTTTAATAATTATTAGGCCTAGTATTTGTAGGCTTCTAATCGCAGTAGGTAATATGGGACTTAAATGGGCCAGCCAAACAAGACAATAATAACTATATAGTTGAAAATTTAATTACTTACCTCAAAAATTGAAATATCGTGTTAAAAATTATAATCTTTTTGGTTGAGGATTCATCTCTTTGGTTGGAAATTAGTATTTTACCAACTGAAAATTTAACTTTTCTAGTTTTGGTTAAAAATATATTCTTTTTATTGGTAATTCAACTATTTCTTTGAAAGTTCATCTTTCTTTATTGACTTTCTTGTTAAAAATGCTTCGTTTCGGTTTATAAGTCAACCAATTTTCTAAAATATTCGAATTTTTAGCTTCAAAACTGAACTACACTGGAACCTGGATTTGTGCACGGTTTCAAGCATTACCCACAGTGGCCTTCACCACAAATTCCAAGGACTCCGAACGTAAACAGGCAGAGCTGGGAGTACGACCCTTATGCCATTTGTCACGCTTGGCTGAGCACCGACTCTCTTTCAATCCCGGACTCCCAGCTTCACCAAAATGCGAAGGCCCTCAATTCTAGGAACGCACAAATCCAGTTTACGGAAATCCAGGTTTCAGTGTGTTTTATTAAAAATTCGTCTATTTGCGGAGAAAATTAATCTTGTCTCTTTAATTCATCTTCTTTTATTGAAAATTAGTTCTTCAACTGAAAATTAATCTATTTTGTACGTATATTTATTTGTTACGTTGTTAATATTACTCTTTAATATATCAACACGGATTTAATATTATATTGTGCAACAAGTGCTGAAAGTAGGCAGTTCCACACGAGATTCACAAGAGTTAAAACTGCCTACTTCCAGCACCTGTTGCACACGATATTTTTTGCAACAAATTCAGGAATTTGTCGAATTGAGGAACAATAAAAAATTTTTTTCGAAACTAATTGTAAAATTACCAAAAATTATCGAAAATTTTTGGGAATTTTTGAATATTGAAAATTACGAGAACTTTGGAAATTTAAGGTATACAAAGCTTTTTAGACAAAATCCAAAAATTTGCAGAAATTTATGAATAATTGATAAATTACCGGAAATTACAGGTAAGCAGAAATTAACCAACTTTTCAACATTTTCGAAAATATTTGATAATTTATAGTAAATTATCGGTAATTTAATGTTCTTTATCAGTCATTTATGGTAAATTATCACTTCGAGTTTGTTCAATCACTATTCACTACTCATGAATATGAATATGATTCTGGCAATCCTAGAAAGTTATAATTTTGATTCGAAATGCGCTAATGCTACAGATAGAAAAAGTAATCTTTTCCAAAGTACGCAAGCGCAGCAGCTAGAAAAAGTATTTTTATGACAGCTTTTGACCACGGTTTTGGAAATGGTCACTTCCCGCACGCTATACTTGCGTCGAAAAGCGAACATTCCATGCATGTGTTACAAAAACTTTATTTTTTGATCAGAGAAGTGTCACGTGTTACAAAAACTTTGCGACCCCCCCCCCCCCTCCCATGTACTCTCTTAATCTGAATCAGTGAAAAATCACTGATTTTCAGTGAAATCTCACTGTTTCAAATAGCTAGAATCCGGTCACTGACAACCAGCGAAAAGTTACTTATTCATTCAGTAAAAGTTTCACTTCTGAGAGTTGGCACCACTGCACCACGTTAATTTAGCAGTCATAATAAAATAAGATTTTAGTGGATTCAATGAAATAATCATAGCAAATACTTAAAACCCATAAATGTGATCAAATATTAAAAAATGTGAAAAGATTTGATGCTTCTAAATGACAAAAAACCTCACATATTTTTTTACATTCAAGATTCGACTGTCATGTACACACCCGTCAAGTAAGTACTGTTTATACGAGTTAGACTAGCTAGACTATATTTTTCCCGCAGTAAATTCAGCACACTCACAGTCCGAAAATTCAAAAATTTATTTCTTAATAAAATTATTTTTGCTACTTAAGTAAAAGAATAACAACAACGCTTCACTTCAAAACTTAGAGATTATGTCTTGCATGATTTACTCTGGTGTTACTTAATTGATTAGTGAAAAGTCCGGCATCACTGATTCATCAGTGAAATGTCCAACTACTATTTCAATCAGTAAATTTTTTCACCGATTCATATTTAGAGAATAATACTTTGTAACTTTAGGGAAGTCTCCCCCCGACCCCATAGAGTGTCACGTAATTTGTGGACGTTCCCTTAAATAAAAATGGATTGAAGGGGAATAGATGGGAATGAAAGAAGAAAGGAATTTGGGACTGAAAATTGCTTGTTGTGAACTTTTGATCTATTTTGGTTTCCAATGTTCCTAATATTAAAAAAAAATCTTTCTCCGAATAGAAAACCGTAAAGCCGCAATACATGAGAACTTTTTTTAGGAAAAATTCTGGTGAAACTCTAAAACGAGAGTGCCTGTACACAATGGCAGCGGGGGATATAAGAGGGATCATATCATGTCTAGTAGGATTTGCCGCGAGTAAATCGAATACAGGAGGCAGACGTATTGCTAGAATACGAGTACCTTACGTTCAGATGGAAACTTTCGTACACCGAGTTTGGCATTATTGCTAGGAAGTACACACAACGATGGTTTTCCTGCCTCGCAAAATTACCTACTGTGAATACCCTACTTGCCTTGGATGACTGTGCGTTCTTTTTTTTTACGGACAAGGAGCTAGAAAAAAAGTTGAAGAACCAGAGAGCTGAGTTTTCCAACAATTTTAGCATTGATATCTACTAGGATGAATGGGACAGCCGAGAGGAAGAACCATTTGGGGCTCACGATGAAAGAAAATGCTCTTTTGAAACTTTCCAAACTTAGAATCAAAGGAAACTCAAATTGAATTGACTTTAGGAGAAAGTGTGCTCGAATGGTAGTTATCTAAAAGTTGAAGAGCATTCACATAACCGAGATAATAACTTCCTATAGAAGTTTCGGAAAACTTGCTAGCTTCATAGGTATGTCCCAAAGAAAATTAATCTCAAAGTTATTCCACGTTTTAACTTTTCTATATTCAGGAATTGAATTAATTGGATCAAATTTTCCTGAAAGTGGAACTGATTCTTATAGTATAAATTACCAACTTTAACAAAAATTATAACTACCGCAAATATTAGTGAAACTAGAATTTTTTAGATTGAAATACAGAATGAACATTAGCACCAAATTTTTGAATTTCATAGTATTTTTTATCAAAAATAATAGAAAAGAAGAGGAACAAATTTTCAACCAAGAAAGATTCATTCTGAATAATAAATGTAATAGTTAATATTCCAAGCCTGAAGGAGTTCAAGATTAAATCAAAAACAGTTGAATTCAACCAGAAAACTCGAATTTTCAAACAAAATAGTTGAATCCTCAACGAAAACATATTAATTTTCAACCAAACAGTTTCATTTTTAACAAAAAAGGATTAAATTTCCTACCGAATAGTTGAATTTTCAAACAAATAGTTTGATTTTCAACCAAAGAAGATTTTATTTAAAATGAAAAATAGTTGAATTGAACCAATCAAGACAAAGTTTCAACAAAATACATGGATTTTCATCAAAATATTTTAATTTCGCATACAAAAGATCAATTTCGGATTTAAAATGTCAGTTTTCATCAAACAATAGAATAGCTACATTTTTAGTTAGAGAAACTTAATTCTCGCCAAAAATAAAACAAATTTTTAACAAAATAGTTCCTTTTTCAACTATAGAGATGATTTTTCAACTAAAATAATGAATCTTCAAAAATTGCGGAATTTTTAACATAAGAGTTCAACTTTCAACCAAATAGTTAAATTCTTAATCAGTCAAGATGATATTAAAAAAAGAAAATTAATTTTTTACAAAAGAAGACGACCTTTCAACAAAATACATGAACTTTCCACCAAATAGTGAAATCCTTGACTAAGAAGATAAATTTTCAACCAAATATTTGAATTTTCAACTAAAAAAGATAAATTTTCAACCGAAAAACGAGTAGGTAAATTTTCAGTTACAAAAATTATTTTAGAACCAAAAATTAATAAAATTTTCAAACAAAATAGTTGAATCCTCAACGAAAACAGATTAATTTCCAACCAACCAGTTGCATTTTTAACAAAAAACGATTAAATTTCTATCAAAAGAGATAATTTTTCAACCCAAAAAGGCGAATTTTTAACAACAAAAGTGAATTTTCAAACCGAAAATATGAATTCTACACAAAAAAGTTCATTTTTAATCAAAGTGTTAAAGGTTTTACCAATAGAGACGAATTTAAAACTCCAAATGACGAATTTTCAATCGAATACATGAATTTCCTACCGTATAATTGAATTTGCAAACGAATAGTTTGATTTTCAACCAAAAAATATTTTATTTAAAATGAAAAATAGTTCAATTGAACCAATAAAGACACAGTTTCACAAAATACATGAATTTTTTTTAAATATATTTTAATTTCACATAGAGAAGATCAATTTCCAATTGAAAATGTCAGTTTTCATCAAACAATAGAATATTTAGATTTTTAGTTGGAAAAAATAATTAATTTTCACCAAAAATAAAACAAATTCTCAACAAAATAGTTTTTTTTCAACTATATAGATGATTTTTCAACTAAAATAATGAATCTTAAAAAATTGAGGATTTTTTAACATACGGGTTCAACTTTCAACCAAATAGTTGAATTCATAATCAGTGAAGATGATTTTCATAAAATAAAATTAATTTTTTACAAAAGAAGATGACCTTTCCACATATTTGAATTTTTAACTAAAAAAGATGAATTCCCAACCGAAAAACGAATAGGTAAATTTTCAGTTACAAAAATTATTTTACAACCAAAAATTAATCAAATTTTCAAACAAAATAGTTAAATCCTCAACGAAAACCGAATAATTTTCAACCAAACAGTTGCATTTTTAACAAAAAAGGCTTAAATTTCTATCAAAAGAGATAATTTTTCAGACCTAAAAGGCGAACTTTCAACAACAAAGTTGAATTTTTAACCCAGAAATATGAATTCTACACAAAAAAGTTGATTTTTAATCAAAGTGTTAAAGGTTTGACCAATAGAGACAAATTTTAAACCCCAAATGACGAATTTGCAATCGAATACATGAATTTCCTACCGTATAGTTGAATTTGCAAACAAATGGTTTAATTTTCAACCAAAAAAGATTTTATACAAAATCAAAAATAGTTAAATTGCACCAATAAAGATAAAGTTTCAACAAAATACATGGATTTTCATAAAAATATTTTAATTTCACGTAGAAAATATCAATTTCCAATTAAAAATGTCAGTTTTCATCAAACAATAGAATAGCTACATTTTTAGTTAGGAAAACTTAATTCTCACCAAAAATAAAACAAATTTTTAACAAAATAGTTCATTTTTCAACTATATCTATAGATGATTTTTCAACTAAAATAATGAATCTTAAAGAGTTGAGGATTTTTTAACATACGGATTAAACTTTCAACCAAATAGTTGAATTCATAATCAGTGAAGATGATTTTCAAAAAAGAAAATTAATTTTTTACAAAAGAAGATGACCTTTCCACATATTTGAATTTTTAACTAAAAAAGATGAATTTCCAACCGAAAAACGAATAGGTAAATTTTCAGTTACAAAAATCATTTGGCAACCCAAAATTTATCAAATTTCAAACAAAATAGCTAAGTTTCCAACCAAAGAATAGAATTATTATTAATCAAGCAAGGTGATTTCCGCATTAAAAATGTAACAGTAGACTTCCCAATTAAAAATAATTAACTTCATATGAAAAGTAATAGGATTTTCGTATAAAGTTCTAGTAATTCACTTCGCATCCAGGCGAAAAAACGAGAAAAGAGGGAAAAAGGGTATGTTTCTTGAGAACAGGGGGAAAAAGAGGAATTTTTTTAAAAGGGGGACAGACACAAATGGAGGAAGAAGTGTGAAGTCTGGAATATAAAAGTCATTTTGGATTTTATTAAAGTTATCATTGAAAAGAGCACCATTGGCTCAGGTGATACCGTCGGTCGATTTTGAGTAATGTCAACCCTAACCTGGCCTTCTCTCTCCACGGCCCGGCTGCGGAGGCTGCCGGAGAGCAGAGTGGGTGGAGGCTCACTTTTCTGTGCAAAGAGGTCGGCGTCATTCACTGTGCCACGGGGTACGCCTGACACCCGAGAGGTGTATATATATTGATAAAATGATATATATATATATATATATATTCAGGACCTTGGAAACAATAAAATCGTCGTACCGAGATCTAACGCCGTGGAGGTGCGCAGATTTGGTGTACTGTCTAGAGAATATTACGAGATTAGCACAATAGGCTTTTATAGCTTTAGCAAAGTTAAATCAATTAGTCAATCAAGTTACTATTGAAGCGTGCCGTTGGAGGGCCATCTCTCGAAAAATTCGTAAACTTTGTTAAAATTTATCATCAGGAAACGTATTAAATGTTATCCAAATTCATAAAGTTACTTCCGCTGACTCCTTCCTCCTCTCTTTCTTTCACCCACGGTTTTCGAAAGGACCCTTTCTTCCCTAAAATTAATAACGTAATTTATGAACGGCCCCCTATGTCAAACCTACGCACGTCGACGGAGAAGACAATCATAGTTCCCCAATTTCTACTATTAATGGTACTATCAAAGAGGGGATGGTAGAAAGATTGAAAACGATTTTGATATCCTTCTCGACAAATCACTAGAGATAAAAGCCTCTTCAAGTTATAGTTATCAGCTTCCTAGAAGGATATGTACTCTCACAACTCAGCTAATGAGCAATTGTAAGCTATGGTATCCAGAACATTGCTAATTAACAAGCTGTCTTTAATTAATGCTCTGTGGCTGATAAATGGCAGTCAGTGTGTTTAATATAAACGAAATCAAGGACAAAAAATTGATTAAAAATGTTCGCTCGGTAAGTTCTCTGAAACATTTTTTTGTAATATCAGTTATAGTATCAGGACTAAAATGATTGGAAGCGAGAGTCGATATTTTCGAAAGATTTTCTGATTCGTTTAGGATAAAAGTTTGGACTCACTCGCCCGGACGTGCTCGAGTTATCTCTAATGAAGCTCCCAATAGGGAGTTTAAAAAGTTGATCCGCGAACTGTTCCCGAAGGAAATCTGTCTTCGGTCTCACTGTCGGAACACAGCATTGCTTTGCTGATCGAGCGTCAAGCTGTACAATGCTCTGGCAACTGTTGTGGTCCTTAAATTCTCCTGAAAAATTAACTACTATTCCGAATTGGAATTAATGCTAAAAGTTCCTTAGAATTTCTTGATTTCCTGAATTGTTAGATTATTTTTTTTGCATTACATTACTTTATTTTCCTTTACATTATGAAAATATATCTCTGTCGCTGTTTCAGGAATCAAGGATGTTTTTGGAAAATATAATAAAATATTGTAATAAATATACTGACCTAACCAAAAACATAGACTCAATGTGTATGTATGTTTATGGAAAAGATAGTACAATATTTTACGAAAATGCCCTTACCAAAAACATAAATCCTATTTGTCACATTAACCCATGTTCCACATTACCCCGTGTGTCACATTATCCTATGTGTCATATTAACCTGTGTTTCAGGGCACAATAAACGTACTATTTTAACCAAAAACATAGATCCGATGTGCCACAAACTGATAAACATTTTAAAATGAGTAGGGGTTTTCGCTGGAGATTGGAATTTTAAACCAAAAATCAAGATTCCCAATTTTTTTTACCAATTTTAGATTATGTTAGCCTTTTACACCATAAATGCGTATTTGTAATACAAAATTATATAGATTTTTCTGTTTTGTTAGCGTTATTTACCACAAATTGAAATTTTTGAACAAAAATCATTAGATTTTAAAAGTTAGGTTAGCGATTTACAACAAAGATTTGTATTTTAAAACAAAAATCATGATAGTTCGAACAAGATTTTCCAAATTTTGAACAGTTTAAGGTTATAATCACGTTTCTCGCAGGAAGTCGGTTATTTTAAGAAAAATTGAAAAAAAATAGATTTCTAATAGATTCACATCGTTTTTACAATTTACGGTTATTTTTGCGTTTTACACCGGAAATCGGTATTTTAAGTAAAAAATCATTAGATTTTAAAGGGGAAAAAATGTATTGCCAGTGACTCCTAACTGTAATTTTGTTTAAATTGATAACAAACAATTAGTATTTAGACAATTTTCGTGGACGAATGCACATTTTGACAATTTTTTCAAGAATAGGCTCCATTTTCTTAACGAAATCAACTAAAAATGTCTTTTTCCTATGATGCTTTCCCAATGAAAAAGAACAGTTTATTATTATTTTATCAATTTTTATAAACAAATGTGCATTTTGGCCACGTGTGTATGAATAGGCTTTTTTGTAGAATATATAATAAATAATAATATTTTTCCATGATAAAAATTAATTTTTTACGGAATCAGCAAGAAATGTCTTCCCAATTATTCCTTCTTGTCATACTTGTCTGATTAAGAAAAATCGTTGATTATTCAAACAATATTTATAAAAAAATGCACTGTTTGACCATTTTTTAATGATAAATATTAATTTTTTTGCGGAATCAACAAGAAATGTCTTGCCAATGATTTGTTTGTCATATTTTTCTAATTCAGAAGCAGTG
Organism: Andricus curvator; assembly: GCA_932195095.1. Classification (NCBI taxonomy): domain Eukaryota; kingdom Metazoa; phylum Arthropoda; class Insecta; order Hymenoptera; family Cynipidae; genus Andricus; species Andricus curvator. The sequence continues at coordinate 490,761 of CAKNYM010052153.1, read as the reverse complement.
TGAATTATTTAAACAATATTTATAAGCTACATCTGCCGAACGCTCACCATACAATGATATATATATATTTTTCTTTTCAGATTTCTCCACAATGTGAATCCCCTCTATGATACTTTGCAAATTGACAACAATTTGAAATTGTTTCAAGCATATATCTCTTAATTCACATGACCAAAAGCAATTCAATTTTTTAGGAACACTTAAAATATGTTACGGAATAGATTATTCACATTTTTGAATGTCGTTAAGATACAATACTTGATAAATAGATAAGTTAATAGCCCAATTGCCCATTCACCAAGAACTTATCACACCTTTTACACATATATAATAACCTTGGTTATTTAGTTCATTCCGCACGAAAAAAAAATCATATTTATGATGGAAAAATGGTCAAAATGTGAATTTATTTATAAACATTGTTTAGATAATCAACACATTTTCTCAATTAGAAAAACATGACAAAAAGGAATACTTGGCAAGACATTTCTTGTTGATTCCGCAAAAAAAATTAATATTTATCATGGGCAAATGGTCAAACCGTTATTTTTGTTTATAAATATTGCTTAAATAATCAACACTTCTCGTAATTACACAAATATAACAAAAAAGAGATGTTATGCTTTAACGATGATTCATTATAATAAATTTAAAGGAGGGTTATCGGGTTTCAATCGTTTGCAAAACTACGAATCTTTCCGACGTTTCGTGAACATTGCATTTCACTTCTTCGGGTCTAATTGTCCTTATATATATACTCTCTACGATGCCTGTGATTGGCCAGAGCGCCCAGGGCACCGTGAGGACTGGTCAAACTCGATTGGCCAATCAAATCTTTTTTTTTAATCATAATTAATATTTTTATCAATTTCAGCGAAATTACAGCTGAGCATCAGTGGCAATACGTTTTTAGCTTGTACCGTAAAAAATCGGGCCTATTTGTTGAATAATGTTGAATATATGAAATTGTTTATAAATATGTTCATTGGCGAGACATTTTTGGCTGTATCTGCAAAAAAATGTGAGCCATTTCTTTTTGACATACGAAACTTTTGTAATTGTTTATAAGAATTCTTAACATAATATTTAAAGAGCTTATTCTCGTAACTAATTGCAATTAGGTATTAATTAATCTTATATTTTATATAAAACATATAAATTCCAAACAAATAATCATTTTGGATCACGAGAAAATGACTTTTGATCATTAATTTATTGAAAACAATATAAACTATTTCTTTTCTTACTCTAACCTACTAAAAAATTGTTCTTGATAGTTTTTACACTGACTTATGCTTTTCTTCAGTCAATTTGAAGATCCCAAAAAAAGTTACATCTGAAAAGTTAGGAAAAAAGTATTGTTTATTTTGTTGTTAAATAACAAAGTTTTGTTGAATCAAAGTAAATTTTCTGCACCGACTCGCTATACCTAAAAGCCTTATGCTTATTAAAAAAACATTAAAATCCATTGAGAGTTGGCTTGTAGACGGACTATTGTCCACTCTTAAAGGAATATGAATCTATCATTAATTTTTTATTTTAAACCCCCTGAGCTCCTTTCATGGTGACCAAAAATGTCCCCCATGCAAATGCTATAAGAATTTTTCGGATTATCGTTTCGACAATTTATTTTTGCCTAAATCCAACTTTTTAACGGAAAAAGCTAGAAAATCGTATTTTTTTCCTAGTTTTTTTTTTACCAAATATTAACATTTTAGCCTAAATTTTACTTTTTCCAAAATACTCCATATTGTTTGAACAATTTTCATTTGTTCAAACATTTTTAATGCGTTTAGGCAATTGGAATTCGTTTGAACAATTAATTATTTTGCAATATTCCGAATTGATGGTATTTTCTGAATGCCTTGATCTAATTTATGAATGTGAAAAGTGAATTCCTTCATTTTAGTTGTATATTTATTGTTTAAATCATTTATAATTGTTGAAATGCAACTTACCTACTTACTACCTAACTTGTATACCATTAAGCCATTTCCCTTTCGGGGTAGGCGTGACACTACCCGATTCGGGTAGTGTTTCTAGGTTGGTAACTTGTAGTAAGTAAATAACTACAAGTGTGGGCTCACCACACCCACGATGTGCCAACAGCACTCAGTTTTTTCGAATGGTCACCCATCCAAGTACTAACCGCGCCCAACGCTGCTTAACTTTAGTGATCTGACGAGAACTGGTTTTTTCAGCGTGGTATGGCTGGGAACAATTGGTATTTGTTTAAAAAAATTATTATCTCATAATATCGCAAGTTAGCTGTGTTTTCTGAATGCTATGGCCTAATTAATCAGTGTGAACACCTATTTTTGAGCATATTCATGATTTTTAATTTTTCTAATTTATTTAAAAATTTATTTGAAAATGTACAGAAATAGTTTCTCACACTTTTTATTTTGTGATATCATTACACATATAATAAGTTTCTTAAAAATATAAATATTGTTTGAACAATTAGCAGTAGGTTAAAGAATCTTAGAACTAGGAGAAAGTAATGGAACAGGAAAATGGCCAAGGCATTCAGAAAATACCATTAATTCAAAATATTACAAGATAATAAATTGTTTGAACAAATGAAAATTGTTTAAACTGTATCAAGTTTCTTGGAAAAAGGAATATTTTGGCCAAAATTTGTATATTTGTTAAAAAATGGGTAAGAAGTATGATTTTTGAAATGTTTCGGTTCAAAAGCTGGATTTAGGCAAAAAATAATAAAAACATAATCTTTGAAGAGTTTTCATCAGATCATAAGTAGCCTATACTTTATAGTACATTTTCATGTTTTGGATGGCATTCTTATGAGAATCTTCGGGGAGTGGGCAGCACCTGTTATTTAAAAAAAAAAAACGAAATTTTATTTCCTTAGTTACCTAATAAAATGGGGGGGGGGGGTGCTGTCAAAGAAATTCGAAAATTTTGTTTTCATTAGTCACTCTAGTGTGACCTATGCAAAAATAATTAAATAATTTATCTCGCAAATCGTTCTCAACAATAACAGATTATTAATTAATTACCTTATTCTATTATATGTTAAGAACAAGTTTCGTAAAGGGGCATAATATTTAAATTTAGATGGAGATATTGTCTAATAAATGTGGGCATAAAATTAATAGGGCTTTATGTTCCCGGTTATGTGCGATGATACGAAAATGTACATAACATTGTTTACAGGATAGTAGGGGTAGCAGCCTGGTCTCGATGCTCTTAATAGAATAATTACTGATTGGCTCGCTCTACCTAACAACATTAGCATTTGCGCCCTGGAAACAGCCTTGAGCACTTACGACGTAAGCACAAGAGTTAAGATTCTTTATTCTATTTTTAGTTATTATTAATGCGACATAGAATTAAAATTGAAAAAACAGACTACATCTTGAAAAGTGAGTTGTAAGAGCCACCCTTCTTTTATTCATTATCCAACGGTTCGAATATTTCCAGGTGTTATCTCAAAGTAAAATGCAAAGGATACGATTCTCATTAATCCAAGGATTAAATATGGATTAATCTTCTTAATTTTATTTAAAGCCTAAAGAGCCCCAATGTTTTCCCCGCGGCGATTCACCTTTATTTAGTTTTATCCGCGGAAGCTTTAAAGCTCTGAGCTTCCCTTTAAGAGCCCTTTCTTTTCTCCATTTTATTCCCTCCGCTTTTTACTCTATTGTCTTCCAAGCTCTAAATTTATTAATTAAATACGTCTTTTCATTTGTTTCTATACTGCCTGATTTTATCATTTTATAAATTTTCTTCCAATTTAGAAGAACAATGTGTGATTGTTTCTGAACCAATCTATTCGGGTAGTCTTGATTAACTTCAACCCAAAGTAATTGCACATTCAGTTTCTCTTTTCTATGTGTTTCAGGGATGCCGTCGGTCGTTTATCTTGAGCCAAGAAAGAAAAAAATCTTACTACGCGTTTTTGAGAAAAACGAATTTTTCTTCAATCTTAATGATTAATAATCTCTTTTTTATCAAAAACGATACAAAGTATGTATAGCAGTTCATAGTTCAAAATTTTTCCCCTATCTGAAATCTATAAAAATATACTCTCACTGAAGTCGGACCGAAAGTAGAGGCTCCTCACTTCTTTTGATTTCAACTCGCTCTTGAAAGTCTCTGAATTGTTTAGTAAAAAGCACCTGAAAGTCTTTCGAAGTCAACGATATAATCACTTATCCCAAAAAAAAAAATTTCAATAGTTAGAGGGCAAAACATCCCAAAAAACAGGGTTATTCGGCCTCTTTTTTTAAGCGTCAAATTGACCTGTTCCCAGAAAGCTTTCGACGTTAGAAAAAATCTGTAATTATTTACAGATATTCATTCGACATTCTTCAATGCGGAACACTTTCAAAATTCTGAAATATTCAATAATTCACTTTTGACAAGGATTTAGTTACAAATACTATTTCTTGAGAACGAATGAAGATAGAAAGCTGTTTATCGGCTCGAAATGTGCAGTTTTGTGATGTTAGTGCAGTGCAATAGTTAAATTTATTATAAAGTCATTGTAGAGCAAGATATATCATTTTGAATATTTTTGACTATAATGATAATCAGTGTTGGCGCGTGGGCCGTCACAGCAGGACAAGTGGTAGAACAAAGTACCCTTTTAATGACAGTAGTAATTCCAAAAGCAAGCCGACTCTGTTACTACTGTCATCGAATGGGTACTTTTTTCTACGACTTGTCCTGTTGAATATTTCAGAATTTTTTAAAATGGAACGCCTCAAAGAACGTGGAAAGAATATCTGAATTCTTTCAGATGTTGCCTAACGTCGAGCACTTTCTGGGAACAGGTGAAAGTCGACGCTTAAAAAGGGAGGCCGAAAAACCCTGTTTTTTGAGAATTTTTGCGCTCTAACTATTAAAAAAAATCAAAAGAAGTGAAGGACCTCGACTTTTGGCCCAGACTTTAGATTTATACTTGGTGTATATCAAGCAATTTCCCCAAAAAATAGAAAAAATTGATATAAATCGACCAAAATAGCACTTAGTTTAACGAAGCTCAACATCTTAGTTTTTCAAACGTTTGTTTTTAGTTTAGTAACAATGTGAAGAGCATCTTACAATAGATTATTAAGGTTTCCGGTCTTCAGTGTGAAGAAAAATTTGATTTTATCTCTAAAATTAAAGGAACATCATTCATTACGATTGAAAATCTAATTTTTGTCTAAAAGAATATACCCTTAACAGATGGTTATCTTGTGTATTTTGACATCTTTAAAAACATATAGAAAAGGTTGATAAAAATCGACAAAAATGGCATTTAGTTTAACGAACTTCAACATTTTATTTTTAAAAACGTTTGCTTCAAGTTCAGTAACAATGTTAAAGTAAATGCTATCTCAGTTCATTTGTATCGATTTTTTCTAGTTTCTTTATGTTTGAAAAATTGGTTAAAACACTTAGTTATACATCTGGTAGTTTCATATATATCAGAAAGTAGAATAATTTGTAATTATGAATTACTATCTATATTTTGCTTCGTTTTCGAGAAAAATGAGATTTTTAATCGTTAAAAATTATGTTTCTTCAATCTTAGAAATAAAAATTAATTTTTCTTTACTTTGATGTGCAGTCAAACCTTACTATTCTCATCGAAAATTTTCTTCACATTGTTATTGAACTAAAAAAAAACATTTAAAAAAATCAAATGTTGAAGTACGTTATAATACATGCTATTTTATTTCATTTTTATCTATTATTTTCTATTTTTTCGAAATACGGTTGAAATACACAAAATATAAATCTGTTAAGAGTATAATTTAACAAATTTTAGAAAGGGGAACAATTTTGAACTGTGAGCTGCTATTTATATTTTGCGTCGTATTCGTGAAAAATGATACTTTTAATCATTAAACATGAAAAAATCGTTTTTCTCAAAAACGCGTAGTACTATTTTTTTCTTTCTTGGCTTCAAATAACCGAAGGGCATCCCCAAAGCAGATCAATTTGGTCTCATTTCCCATTATTTTTGGTACATCTCTCTTTGCTCCTTTTTTTTTTAATCAAAACATACTTTGTTATTAATCTCAAAAAAATTCCTAGGAACACGCCATAAAATGTTGCAACTAATAAAAAAATTCTTCTTTTAATACAGCCAATATCAGTTTTAAACTAATTGAATAAAATCCATTGATATTTTTTAACGGTCCTCCAATCACATCTATCCCCTTTTCCCAATTTCTTTCAATTTCACTGGATCCATAATTTCAACAACAAAAAACGAGCAATAACAATAAAAATTCAAAATTTCAAACTGTTAACTTCCTGCTTATATACTTCACATAAAAGATTCCACTTTTTTTAAACATTCACGATAATCCTAATTGAGCAATATTAGGGTGTCCCAAAAAATGTGTGTTTTTGAATTTTGTAAACGCTACCTCCTAAATTTCTTTCCTTGGGTGAAAAATACTAACATAAATTTTATTTTATTTAAAAGAATTTTCGTAGTTTTCAACTTTTTGAATGAAAATTTCAGGTTACAATATTATATAGTACTTTAAAGAATATTTGTATCTATCATTTATTTGGAGAAGATGTGAGCTAGTTTTAATTAAGGTTTATTACGGTGCAATTACTTGTTTTTATAAGTTTTGCTTGTCGATTTGCTTATCAGTTTCATTGAATTTTCAATTGCTGAAAATGAGATTTGATATAAAATAATAAGCAAAAATGAATTTCAATGTACTATAAATATTTTGTTTGCTATTATATTTTTAATTTGTTCTTTATGGAGATTATTCGCTTTAAATTGTGAAAAAAAACTTCTGCATATTATTCCAGGTAGAAAAATGTTTAGGGTCCATTTCAGACAATTCATCGTAATGGAATTACAAATTTTCGTATTCAAGGATATTTCTCAATAAAGAAAAAATACCTTTCATAGTTGAAAGAATTTTTCCTCGTTTTATTTGTTTTTTTAGTTCCTAAATTAAAAACCAAGAAAACTAATTTCCATACCTACAACAACCTAACGGAACCTCTAAACCATTTTTTAAAATAAATGAATATTTATGGCAGTATTTTTTCACAATATGGAAGAAAAGGGGGTAGCGTTTTCAAAATTCTAAATCACATTTTCTGAGCACCCTAAGAAATATATAATGCAATTTTTTAAACTCGGAACAAATGTTTAGAAATCAAAATCACAGTACTCAAATTGAGAAAGTTTTATTTTAATTTAGATTGAATTTTTGAAAATTGAAAATTAAAACATTAGAAAAGAGTCCACTTTTAAAGATTCTTTTGTTGCAAAAATGATGTACATTGATCGATTGAAAAAAGTAATAAGCTTATTACCTATAAAAAGGGTAATCAAAGGAAGATGCTGTGTATATAAATTTTAAATTTCATTCTCCTTTTTATTTTCAGTTCAATATATTTTTGGTTTTATGTTATTTCTGAATAATAATGATATTGATTTTATAAAGATTTCTTCTGGTTTTGCTTTTCTAAGGTCCATGAAATTCTTGAAACATGTGGTTTCTATGTTCTAAACGTTCGATTTACTGCAAAATTGATTTTCTTGTCCGCAGTGAATAATTTTCATAAATTTTAAAAAATGGACTATTTTTCTCAAATTGAGTACTGTGAATGTGATTTCTGGCAATCATTTTCGTGTTTAAAAACTAAACTACATATATCTTAATTAGTATTGCGGTGAATGTTCAAAAATATTGGAATCTTTTGTGTGGAGTTTGTATGCAGGAAGTGAGCCTGTTTGCAATTTTCAATATCTATTGTTATTGATAGTTTTTTTTTTAATTATGGATTCAGCGAAATTGATAGGAATTGGGAAAATGGGATAGATGTGATTGATGGGCCGTTAAAAAATATTAATGAACTTGATTCAATTAGTAAAAAAACTGAAATGAGCTGTATTAGAAAAAGGAATTTTCCATGAGGCCCAAAATTGTATGGGTTTTTTTGTAAAAAGATTTTTGAGAATAATACGAAAGTATTTATATGCAAGTAGCAAAGCGAGTATAACGGTAAATGGGAAACCGAGTGACTGGTTTGATATCATCCAAGGTGTTAGGCGAGGATGCGTTATGTCCTTATGGCTATTTATTATATTCATGGACAAGTGTCTAGGAATGGCCCTCTTCGACGAAGAAGGTGTAGATCTTGAGACAGTGAGGGTACGTGGGTTAGCTTTCGCAGATGATGAGGTTGTTATGGCAGAGTCAATCTAAGACTTCCAAAGAATGTGGAGCAAACTGAATATACATGGGCTTCAAAATTAACTTCAACAAAACAAAAATTATGGTGTTTGAAGGAAAGGGTAAGAAAAAAATATGCAACATTGTCCTAAACGATGAAAGAATAGAACAAATTGATAGTACGTATATCTTGGTAGCCTATTCACTAACTACGGAAAGATATATGGAGTTATATAGGCGTATAAACGAGGGGAAGAAGGTTATCGGTAGAGCATAATCCATTACCAGGAGTGAAAAAATATCAGGTAAAGCTAAAAGGGCAATATACAATTCTACATTTACACAGACTGTGCTGTACGGTAGCGAGACCTGGACCTATCAAGAAAAGCATAAGACTAAAATTAACGCAGTTAGCATGAAACACCTGCGCATGGTGTGCGGTAAAACACTAATTGATGAAATGAGTAATGAGATAATTTTCAAAGAATGTGGTGTAGAGGAGACACTAGTGTACATATGTGAAAGAAATTCTTTCAGATGGTTTGGGCAAGTTGAGAGAATGAAAGATGAACCACGTGAATGAGACCCCAATTCGAAGAGACATAAGAAGCCATAGAAACACAAGACGTTCCATCAGAAAATGCATGGACGTGAAGGAAGCTAAAGAGTATGTCAATACAGGAAAGCGTGGTGACAAATATTTCATAATCTAGGGAGCTAGAGAGATTGATCAGCGATCTGGGTCGGAGCAGTGTTGCGGAATGCACGTGTTATTTAAGTAAACAAACGGGAATTTTAGATCAATCTAAAAATCTATACCCCCTCCACCACATTACTTACTTCCTCACCGAGTGGGTCACGCTTACCCCTAAAGGTATATGGCTTAATGGTATAATAATAATAATATATTTCGATTCGAAAAACAATCAAAAAAGAGAAATTTGCAAAAAAGAATGGAGAAGTAGACCAAACAATTCTTTATAATAATATCTATGTTTTTATTTGCAGGTATTATGAGAATTTTCACTCATATAAATTTGCATTGTTTATACTTTTAGTTTCCCTAGAAATAACCCCTGATAAAGAAGTCTAAATTGGCTTTGAAACATGTTGGAACCTAGCAGTATAAAACAGACGGAGAAAGTATAAGGGAAGAGTGAGAGATAATTTTTGATTGACTCTTTCCTATTTCTCTCTCTTTTTTATATATTTGTCGGAATATAATTTTGATTCGTGAGATTTTTTTGTGTTCTGATTTTCGTACTTACAATGTTCCATAAGAAAGTAAATTTGATTTTGATTTCAAAATAAAAAAATGGAAAAAAGGCGTTGGAAACTGGACTCTAAGTTGGGATTCGTTTCAAGAGAAAAAGTGGCTACAGTTCGTAAAGTCACCTCTGGTCACATTGTAGCAATTTCCAAAGTGATATTACAGGAAGCCGATATATGTACCGGAAATGGAGGAAATCGACGATCGACGCGGTTGTCCACACTTGCAAGTGGACCAAGGATCCTTGTAAAACTTCTATTGGCCGTCGGAGTCAAATAACTTTCTCTAGTAGTGACATCGGCGACAGCACTCCTCTATAAGCTCATAGCTTGGGCACACTGGACTTTGTGTAGGTGTATGTGTTATTTGTAACTTATGGCCTGGTGCTTTCAACCAAGTGAGCAACCGAGAATCGAAATCTCTCCTTCGACATAGTTGAAGGATGCTGAGTGAAAGAATCTCGCCGAGAAATTCTTTCAAAAGTTTCAGTTTTATAATTGTACCACTCCATTGATCATACTTCCTTTCAGGGATACAATTTTTAATGAAGCAAATAAGTAGTTAGAGTTTTCTTTAGGGTCTATCCATCAATTCTTTAAAGATCATTTTTGAATTTTTCGACTTCCTCCCTTTATTGTATTTCTTGATTTTATCATTCTCCTGGATTCTTCATTTCTTGATTTAATCATTCTTTAAGATTCCGTATTTCTTGATTTAATAATCCTTCACATTTTCGTATTTTCTTATTTAATAATTCTTTATAGTTTCTTATTTCTTGATTTATAATTTCTTCAGGATTTTGTAATTCTTGATTTGATAATTCTTTATCATTTCTTATTTCTTCATACATAATTTCTTCAGGATATCGTATTTTTTGATTTAATAATTCTTTAGTATTTCTTATTTCTTGATTTTATATAACAATCTAGTATAGTTTGTTCATTTAATTTACGGTAATCTAAAACCATTCGCCATTTTCTATTTCTGTGAGAATCTAGTTTTTTATGCACGAGGAAAACAGGTGAATTTTAAGGGGACTGAGATGGCCTTACTATTTTATTTTTTATTAGTACATTGACCTGTCTACTATCAACGCAAAAATTATAGGCATCTGCCTTTGAAGCTTAATAACTCTGCCAACAAAAATTGTCGAGTAATAAGTAAATAGTCATTTGAAAACTGAAAGTGTTCTACGTAAATGAGCTTGAAGACGTTGATTTAAAAATTTTTTGCCCTTTGCACACTGAAAAATGTAAAAAAAATTAAGGAATTTCGGGCACATTTAGGAAGAATCAAGTTTAGAGCATTATTTCTTATACAAGAGGCAATGGGAAAAATTTGAAAAAATTCATGAATATGAGGAAAACATTTGTGAACAAATTGCCGTTGAAAAATTTGAGAAACAATACAAATTGTTGCTTAAAATGACAAAAATAAACAACTATACTATCTACAGTTCTAATAAAGATATGAAAGCGATTCAAACTCCAAACTGTAACGGATAGGCTCGGTAATTATTTACAATCTCCTGGAAGGATGTGATTGTTATATTTTTGGTGGAAATTGCGATATTTTTAAACATTTTGTTGTTGTTGGAAAGTAAGTGTTAGAAACCAGGCGGGGTGCATTTTTTTGCTGCCGGTCAGAAGAGGCGTCAGTGTCTGGGCAAGAGTTCAGAAGCACGGGTCAAAGAAAGGCGCGAACGGTCGGAAGCAAAAAAAGGACCCCCGCCGCTTTCTGACACTTGCTTTCCAACAAAAAAAATCCGCCCGCTTCGCGGGCACATTCTCATAGCGCGCTTCGCGCGCGGCTCGCTTCGCTCGCAAGTTTCAGCGCGCCTAGGGCGCGCACCTGTTGGATCTCGCGCTTCGCGCTCGATTGGGTATTCATCTCGCGCTTCGCGCTCGATTATATGTTTATCTCGCGCTTCGCGCTCGATAATGTATTCACCTCGCGCTGCGCGCTCGGACACATTTGTCGTCTAGGTTTTCACACTTCGTGTCCTCGCTAGTGCACGCTTCGCGGGCTAATACTCTGTTAAAGCTTCATCGTTATGACCTGCTTTTGGTTTAATTATGTCAGTTTTACATAAAAAGATGAACTAATTTACTTAAGGTTCTATCGACCTTAAGGAACACATTCTCATCACGACACTCGCGCTTCGCGCTCGATATTTCGTTTGATCATCATGTGAACCTCGCGCTTCACGCTCGTTTCTGTTCATCGTATAATAGAAGCCCAAAAGTTCGCCACGACCATATGTTATGTTCAA
>CAKNYM010052153.1:428080-473559 GCA_932195095.1 Andricus curvator | reverse complement strand
ACAGACAGACAGACACATTCGTAAAAACCTGTTTTTTGGGTTCAGGGGGTCTCAAAACGTGGACATTTGACAAAAACCGGGGGGGTCAAATTTTACACAAATCTAATACCTTCTCTAGATGAGAATGTAAAAATGTCTAAAAATATCGCAATTGCCACCAAAAATGAAACAATCACATCCTTCCGGGAGATTGTAATTAATTACAGAGCCTATCAATTACAGTTTAGAGTTTGAATCGCTTAAATATCTTCATTAGAACTGAAGATAGTATGGTTGTACATTATTTTTATTTTAAGCAACAGTAGTCACAAATATTTTCCTCATATTCATGAATTTCTTCACATTTTTCCCATTGCCTCTTCTATATGAAATAATGCTCTAAACTTGACTCTTCTTAAATATGCCCAAAATTCCTTACTTTTTTTTACATTCTTCAGTCTGCAAAGCACAAGAATTTTTTCACATCAACGTCCTCAAGCTCATTTACGTGAAACACTTGCAGCTTTCAAATGAATATTTACTTATTACTCTAGCTTTTTTTTGGCTGAGTTGTTAAGCTTCAAAGGCAGATGCCTATAATTTTTGCGCCCATAGTAGTTATTTCTTCTCTTTGAACTTAGGGAAGTCTGTCTTGTCGCGTAAATATGGGTTGACTGTTTCCTGTTGGGATATTGTGTCTTATACGTTAGTTGTTTCAAGAAATTCATCTGGGATTAGGAAAATGTTTTTATTGTTAATAATAAGTTTTTCAACATGAGTATATTCTTCTTGATTTAAATGTTCTAAGCGTAATAATTTCTTTATATTTTCGAGTTTATTTTCTTTGTTATTGTTCAAAATTTAATGGAAGCGATCTTCTTGATTATATTGAGTATCAAAATAGTTAAATGTATATTCAACTGGTTGTGATTCTAGATTTTGAGTTTGTTTCTTATTTGAAGTTTCCGTATAATAATCCGGTATTTTGATTTCGTCAAAATCTAAAAGTTCTACTGTAGGAACTGGAATTTCAACTGGATGAGGACAAGTGTTTGCAATCTTGAGATAGGCTTTTCCATTATTATTTGTTACTATTGCTTTTCCTAAAAATGTTCCACTATTTGGTAAAAGTTCAGGAATGAAGCCGGTTTCTTTTTCATTATTTTTAGCATGGACATAGAAATCAAAAATTGTTCTTGCTGGGATGGTCATTAGTTCTTGAGTATCAAACAGATAATATTTTTCATTAATTGCTAATTTTTTCTGTTCGTAGTTTATTGTTACGTTACTGTTTCGAAAAAATTCTGTTCCGATAACGCCATCGTGATCTGCAAGAACTTCATTGGGGATTATATTAAAAATTGTTGGAAATTCCAAAATATTTATGGATATTTGACCAAGAGTGTGTACTGGGTGTTCGTTATTTCCTGTCAATTTCAGACAATTTTGTTCATTGATTTTTATAAATGATTCGACTGATTTTTATTTAATTAAATTTGGTCCGGCTCCTGTATCGATCATTAATCTTACAGGATTTCTTAAATCGTTTGATTATAATGTCATATGAGGATTGGTATTAGTAACGATCAAGTTGATTTTTGCTGGTTTTTGATCCTTTATATTTTCGAAATTATAATTGGATGCAATTGATTCTTGATTTAGGCCTTCGTCTGAGCAACCGGTCTGGGAAGGACATTGGAGTTTTCCGAATTTAATTGTTGTGGAGGATTTAATTCTCGTGGTTGTTTTTGTTCTTGATATTGATTATTATATTGTCCCTTACGGCTTAATAGTAGCATATCATTTTATCTTGTTGTGTAAAATTAGATTTAGACTGGTAATTATTTGGATGGTTAGGGTCATTTCGAGAGTCATTTTCAGTCCATTGTTGGCTGCGTGCCTGTTTTCTCCAAGGGGGTATTTCTTCTTATTATTTGACCAATTGTTTTGTGGTGAAAATCGATTGCTAGTTTGATTTTGCGAATAATTAGGAAAATTTTGTCTTTGATTTTGAGAATAATTAGTAAAAAATTGCCTTGATTTTGAGAATTATTAGGAAAAAATTGTCTTTGATTTTGATAATTATTAGGAGAAAATTGTCTTTGATTTTGAAAATTATCAGAAGGAAATTGTCTTTGATTTTGAAAATTATAAGGAGAAAAAAGTCTTTGATTTTGAAAATTATTGGAAAAAAATTCTTCGATTTTTGGTTTGAAATTGATTTTGTGGTTGGTTAAAATTTGATAATTGTTGAATAAAAATTCTACATCTTGGTGCCATATGTCCAATCTTTCCACAGTATTGACGTGATGCGATATCTTCGCGAGTAATATTAACTTTATTAGTTTGTATTGTATTTTATGTTATTCCATCCATTTGAGGGTAGTTTGATCTTTTTCTTAGTTCTTTTGTTTCGGAAATTGATCTTTCTATTTCCAGCGCGCTGTTAATTGTTTCTGAAATGATAGTGATTTTTCTATTCTAGTTTGAAATTCTATTCTTAAACCTCTGATAAAAAAATCTACTGCGTCTTTTTCTGATTCTCCTAAAAAATTGTATTTTATTTTATTGACTTCTGCTGTCGAAATATTTTTATTTTTTGCTCTGTACGCGTCACTGATTTTATCAAAGATTTATTTTACTCTAGCGCATCTCTGTGTGAGACCTGTTGGTTAGTAGGTAGGCTACTCATTTTGGATGTTTGTGTGCCAAAGTCTGAGTCTGAATCTGATTTCAAATTTAAGTTTGAAGTATATTGCATTTTAACTTCCGGTATAAGAGGTTCTTGCTTTGGTTGAGTTTCTTTAAATTGTTGCTCTCGAAATGGATTTGAGTTATTAGGATAATTTTCTTTATATAATGCCTCTTTTCACGTACTGTCAATTATTGTTGAATTTGCTCTATTTTGATCGTCGATATTAATGTTAAAATTTGTGATAGTAACGTCGTTCAATGTATTGTTATCTAAAGTTTCGTTTTCAACGTTTTTTGAATTTATGGATAAAATTAAAGTTTTATTTTCCAAACTAGTGTTAATTGGGGAATCTTTATTTGAAGATTCAGGTTCTAAAGTGAATTCCGACGTATCACGAGTACCAGGTGCGTTAATTATTGAATCGTTTTTAAAGTCTGAGTCTAAATCAGGTTTTGAAGTTTTTCGAATATTTCTTGAAAGCTGTTGATTATTAGCGATTATTTTTGCTAGTTGAGGATTTTGTGAAACTTGAAGGCGTGTTATTGCCTTGTCTGATTTAGAATTTTGGCTCGACATTTATGATTCTCATCATGATAATAAGTTGAAATTAATTTTTTCAAGAATTCAAGAATTTTTTCAGAGTATATAAAATTTTTTAGAAATTATATGTTGGGGGTACAGGGCATAAACATAAATGGTTCAAAGCATAAATATAAATGGTACAGGGCATTAACACATATATTATAAATTCGCGTATATGAATGGTACAAGTACAATTCCTAAAATTAACAGGTTTTTTGCATTGCGTTGAGTTCCATGGGCTTTTTTGTTGGTATGTTATGTCCTGAAGGGAACAAACAGGGATGAAAATAACTTCCGATAATTGAGATAACCACACAAAAATCTATAAATTAATCGGAATACAGTTTTATATATAATATTTGAGTTTATTAAATATAGGAAATTACAAAGTTGAAGAGGGATAGCTGATTTGAATTTTTAAAAAAGGAAAAGGATTATGTTTTCTCAATTGAGTTTAATTTTACTTGTTGTAATTGCTTTTAAATTTTTAGTTGCACTGGAGACTCTCGGGTAGCGAAACTCCTCATCCAGATCTCTACCTTGAAATAAAGGAAGACCTTCCTGACAAATTTTTTAGAAGAAATTTAAATATTGTCAGTTATTAACTCATTGATTTAAACTTACCTAATATATATTCCAATTTTTTACTTTTCAACTCGGCGAGAATCTATTTGGGGATTCACAGGACCATTCGAAGTTTTTTCTATAAAAACTGGTTTTTCTGAATAGGTTCAAATACTCTTCTTGTTCACTGGGAGAAATACTGGTACTGATCCAGGCGTTTATTGGTTTAGAACGGCGACGTTGATTGTCCTTCTAGCGATTCACCGCTGCAATGGTTGACAACGAGGATTTGCCAAAGGAGTCTATTAGTGGGCAGGTAGGCTTCGGTCCCCTGCTGGTACTTAAGGGTAATGATGGTTGACAATGGAATTGTCAAAAGAATCTTGGGATTTAGTTTCACTTATTTAAAGGGATTTGATGTTCACAATAGACTTTAAATCAATTGAAATTTCCGAAGCACAACACTGATTTTACTTTTATTTTTCAATTTGTATTTGGACTACTTGGAAATGGTTTCCAAATAACCGGAGTCTATCTGGTATTTTAATTTTACTTTACGATGTACTTTTGAGCAGAACTTCCGCCCGATTTAAAATTTGGAGATAGACTGATGTTCTAATTCTGATCCTGGGTTCATATATGTTGGATTCCATTGTGATCAGAACCAAAAACTTCACGATGAGGGAACGTAGCAATCGAAATCAATTTATAATAAACGATTGTTCCGTGCCTTATGTAGGAAGTCATTGTATTTTAACAGTATATAGAAAAGTCAAGATTCCCAACAAGATTTCCAAGCTTTTCCAAGCTTTTATCATGATGGATAAAAATGTATATGCACGAGTTTGTGCGTTTTTATAAGTAGTTTTTTATAAGTTGTTTTTGTCGAAGCCTAAATGGTTTTTGTGATTTTCCAAAAAAGATTTGATTGAACATTTTTTTCCAAAAATCTACTTGCGATATTTTTTCAATAACAAATATTGTTGTTTTTACTGAAGCCTGTATCGTTGTGGTGACAAAACAAAATTTTCTCGAACATTTTTTTTTTTACTATCGATATTTTCACGGTAACAAGTCTAGTTATGTATATTGAAGCCTATATGCTTTTTGTGATTTTCAAAAAAATTTGGTCAAAAATTTTTCTTAGAAAATATACTCTCGATATTTTTCTAATAACAAATGTGGTTGTTTTTACTGAAGCCTGTATTTTTGTGGTGAAAAAAATTCGTCTCTAAAATTTTTGTTTTAAACATTTCCTATCGATATTTTTACGGTAACAAGTGTAGTTGTTTTTATTGAAGCCTATATGGTTTTTGTGATTTTCAAACAAATTTGATGGAACATTTTTTTTTTAAATTTGCTATCGATATTTTTTCAATAACAAATGTGGTTGTTTTTACTTAAGCCTGTATCGTTAAGGTGAAAACAAGATTTTTCTCGAAAGTTTTTTTTTAATTTACCATCGATATTTCTACTTTAACAACTTTATACGGTATATTATATTTATACGGTATAAACAATTTTTTTATCCTCATTCTCTTACCAGTAATTTTATCAAATCCAATGACACTTTCCAATAATAATTCCAGCAATTTGTATCCTTTCTCATCCTATCCGTATTTTAAAAATTACTCAAATTGTTGTGTCTTATTAAAATAGGATAAAGCGATAGGAATTGCTAGAATTATTGAAAATTAAAATGGGATGATTATGATGAATAGTGATAGAAACATAGGATACGAATAAAAATAGATAAAATCACTGTAAAGAGAATTGGAACAAACAATAATTTTTCAAAATCAGATGGTATAAAAAGGGATAGAAATTGCTTAAATTATTGAAAAGTGGAATAGGGTATACAGGGGTAGGATAAAAAGGGATAGGAATTTCTAGAATTATTTGAAAATAGGATATAATGGAAGTGGATAAAAGTATATGTATGTATGTATACCATTAAGCCATTTCCCTTTCAGGGTAGGCGTGACACTACCCAATTCGGGTAGCGTTTCTAGGTGGAACGTTTTCTTGTAGTTATAAATAACTACAAGTTTGGGCTCACCACACCCATAATATGCCAACAGCATACAGTATTCTCGAATGGTCATTCATCCAAGTACTAACCATGCCCAACGCTGCTTAACTTCAGTGATCTGACGAGAACTGGTTTTTGCAGCGTGGCATGGCTAATAATAATAATAATAATAATAATAATATAATAATAATAATATAATAATAATATAATAATAATAATAATATCGCAAAAAGGAAAAAAGTCATAAAAATACATTGAAAAATATGGAATTACTGAAATGTCTATTAGGACAAATAATCTAATTAGACAGCTAGTATCCGATATATCAATCGTGATTAATATTTCGAATTAACTAAAAATAGAAACATTTTTTTTCTTTTAAATAATATTTTTTTCATAATAAAGAACATTCTATTTCCAGATTAAGTACAAAATAATAATTTTTCATCATCATTGTTTAACTGACCTGCTGTTTCCCACCACCCACCGTCGGACAGATCCGCCAGCCAGAAGGCAAAAAAAACTTTTGCAAGTTTTAGAACTGTGCATTAAACCATACATTTTTCAAAAGAGAAACATTCATTGAATTGAAAACCGTCATTTATATATATTTCCGAGACTTCATCATCGGTATAACAAACATTTAAATGTGATTGCTATCGAACATGTCAATGATTTGGGTTAGAGTTTTTTCAAGCTTTGAAATTGATGTATGATTTGTTCGTTTAAAGGAGAACTAATAAATTAAGGTACAGTCTTTTACAATCACTTTTTCTCATTTTAAAGTTACTTAACCTTTTGAAAACTGCAATTTTCAAAATACAAATTGGAAATTGAATGATAAAAAGGTCCGAAAAAGTCATATTTTCTTTCTATCCGTATATTGTAGAGTTTATTCGTGTTTAGATTCTGGAATAGTTAAGCGTCCATTATGATCTGTAAAAGTTGCATCAAAGCTCTTGATAAAACAGTTTCTAATTACGGTTCTGTAAAAAATTACATTATTCAGCTGTTACAATGTTAAGTAACACTGTTATCTTCTCGTGACAGACTAGTTTTATCACCGAAATGTAACATATATTATGAAAAGCTGCTAATTTTGTGTTAAAGGACAATTACTACAAGTTTATTGGATTTGAACCAAGCATAAAATTTTCTAACAATTTTGGACTTGAGTCAATATAGAAGCTATTGGAAGCAAATATTCGCTTATTCCAGTGTGTATCAAGCCTGCATCCTCGGGCATGCCGTTCCAGAATATGTGTGGTATTAACGAGCATATTGCTTTTCCTGTTACTGAAGGAGTACCATGCATGTATATGCATTTGCTATACTGCGTGCACAGATGCCCGTGCGGTCGATATATTGAAATGTGTATCGACTGTACGATTGGTCAGAAAGCGCTTCATGGGATGGCATTTCATTACACACAAGTTACCGATTTTGAAGGGAAAACGATCACCTCTGCCCAAGTGCCCACTCCAGAGAATTATCGACCATGTGAATGTCCACGTTTTACCTGATATGACATTTTTGATATCGTCCGTAAGAAACGGATATTCCCAATGACCCGGAAAATCGAAATACTTTTGAAAAATACATTCTTTTATGCATACTGAAAGTGATATGACACCTATGAAAAACAGTGCATTATAATACATAAGTCTTCATTAAGGTGGTTCAAAAAATATCAACTTCTAAAAAGTCACTGTACTCTGCCTCAATTCCTCTTGGTTTTCTCTATAATTTGAGATGATTTATGAATTACAATAGTCTCAAGATATGACCAGCAATATAGAAAATTATTATTTTTTCTAAAATTTACCAATACAGTCGTATTATCTTTGCGAATCTACATATATACACTCTAAGAAAAAGTCTATAAACAGTAAAATTACGTTCCTTTCAGAATGCGTCCTTTGAAATTAAGCCGATTTCTATTGTTTATCAATAGAATCGTTTCAGTGTTTAAAGACTTATCCGTTATATGCAAAATGAAAGAAGTTTTACTGATAAACGATTTCTTTTGAGTTTGTAAAGAATTCCTTTAACTATTAAAGGATTTTATTTGTTGGCTAGCGGAGAAAGTGCGCCCACGCATGAGTAAATATCGTTTAGCACCCAATGTGCGCAAGAAATTTTCTCACTGCACGATTTATTTATGAATTGATAAAGTGAGTGAAAAAACGTGAGAAATGATGTAGAAAATGAATTTCTTCAAATAATTAGGAATCCCAGATTGTGATGCGAAAACTTTGAAAGTTACATGTACTGAAAGATCAATTTTTGATCCGCATAACCTCAATTTTTATTGCTTTTTACGCTTTTCACAATCGAAGTATAAATTTTTTGTATTGCTTTTGACAATTGAAAGTTCGTAAGACATTCTTTGTGAAGTGATTTTGTGAAGCATCGATTTTATATTGATTTTATGTTAATATCGATTTTATATTTACATTCACCAAAATTCGGCTTTTGTGCATTTCTTACACGGTATATCATGCAATAAGTTTTCTTTTAACGTTCAAATTATTCTTTTTTTGGTTTTCACTTCAAGATCAAAGGAAATCCTTTCACAGTTAAAGGATAGCATTTGAAATGACAATCCTTTAACTGTGAAAGGATTTCCTCTCATGCCAATTTTAAATGGAAAATCCTTTAATAGTGTAAGGAATCGTTTGACAGTCCATAGTCTGTTTTTAGAGTGTATATATCGAGTACACGTTAACCAATACCTTTAAAAATATTTATTTCAGAGAACATTTCAATAGACAAGAAGTGCGCAAATTTACAAGACGAATGGGACTGTGATGGTTAATTTGATAAAAAATAAATCATTTATTTGAAAAATTAAAAAGTTAAAAAATTTGAAAAAACTCCCGGTTTTAGTGTTCTTTACCATCATAATTATAAATAAAAACATATTTGTTAAATTACTACTAATTAAAGAAGTTAACAAGCAAAAAAATTACTACATTATTTATGATTTGTTAAAAAATTTGAAAAATTGTAAATAATGAAGCTGAAAACTCCAACTGAAGCGAATGTAATGGAAGAAACATTCAAAATGATTGATTATGTATGAAAAAATAAATAAATGAATTACCAAGCAAACATTTTTTGAATTGAAAAAATGTAACCACATTGGGGACTTTTACGAAGAAGCTCTAAAAGAGGGAGAAGGATAAAGCAACCCCGGTGTGGATACTTTTTTTCAATTCGGATAATTTTTGCCTGGTAATTTATTTATTTATTTTTGCTTTCTCAATTTTGCTATGTTTTTTCATTGTCATCATGATGGGAACGTATTGATTTTACGTGAAAACTGACTATCGCGTAGATCTTGCTCCAACCGTCAAAAATCACACAAAAAATAAAAAAATTAAATTTGTTGAAAAACGACACATGATACGAAAAAAATTCAAAGACAAAAGTTGTTTACCCTAGAATGATCTGCAACTTTGTTATTAATAATTTTTAGGTAGGATGAGTCAATTTTTGTTTACTCGTAAAAAATAAGATTAAAAAAATAAATTTTTGGAAGAACGACACAAGAAACGAAAAAAAAATGAAAAAAGAAAAGTTGTTCAAACAGAAAAGATCTACAAATTTGTTATAAACTCTTGTAAGAAAAATACATTAAAAATGAAAAAATTAAGCTTTTTGGAAAAACGACACAAACTACAATAACAGTTCATTTAAAAAAACCTTTCGCCTAAATTATATCTTCAAATTTGCTGTGAACTACTTTACGCTGAGATGCGTATTTTTAGTTTAAAGTGTAAAAAATAACATTAAAGATAATTGAAAATTAATAAAGTGAGGCACGCTTACCCCGAAAGGGAAACGGCTTAATGGTATAATAATATAATAATCTTATTGAAATGATACATTTTTCAGAGTAGCTGAGAATATAATTTAATGCAAAATAAGAAACGAATATTAAAGTAATCATGATAAATAAAATTTGTACTTTTTTTGCAATATCTGAATAAGCAATCCCAGACCTTCGTACAGAAATAAATTTAATACACATTTGATATAATAGGGTTGAACTTCATGTAGAAAAGTTCGCACTTTGGAAAAAATCGGGTGCGAACCACGAGTTACGTGATGAGGATGTTTTCGTTGAAGCCGAAGGAGGTTTAACAAAAGAGAATTCACAATCACCAAATTACAGTTGTCGATGCTTTAACCTTTAATTTGAAAAGGAATTTTGCCCGCGCGGAAGTCAAACATTTTCCATTAAATTTGCTTCTATAATGATATCGTCAACATTTGGGAGTTTTCAGCTTTATTATTTACAATTTTCTTATCAATTATTCAGTTATATATTCATTATTTCAAAAAGACGTCTTTATATGATTGCGGAGAACATTGTGAATGGGAGGTTTTATAAATTTTTTAATTTTTTAGTTATTTTTTTTAGGAATTATTTTTTTTGTAGAATTTTTGTCAGTAAAATTTGTTGTAATGATTTTTAAAAATATTTTTCGTTAAAATATATTTTTTGCATTAGTTAATTTTTTTTGTTTTGTATTTCTTAATTTTATTGTACAATTTTTCAGTAGGAAATTTTATTATCCTTTTGAAGGTCTCAGATTTTTGACCGACGTTCTTCCTTTACGTATAAACAAAGATCAACATATCAGGTCTCGGAACTCCTTAAGCTTAAAAAAATATTAAAATAGTAACCATACTTCTCTGAAAAAAGAAACCGAAAAGTAACAATAATGTGGCAAAAAGTAACCAAAGAGAAAGATTTTTTACCAAGAAAGACAAAGTTTCCAGAAAATTATGAATCTTCAACAAAAAAATGTATGTTTAAGAAAGTAGTTCAACTTTCAACAAAATGGTTGAATTTTTGTAACTACAAAAGATGAATTGTTAACGAAAAATGTAATAGTTGATATAATAACCAAAAAAGATTTTAATTTAATATAAAAAACAGTAGAATTCATTAAAACATGGCGATTTTTCAACAAAATAGGTTATTTTTCAACCAAATTGTTGAGTTTGTAAGTTATAAAGACTAATTTCTACAAAACCGCTGAATTTTCAACTATGAAGTATGGGTTTTTGACAAAAAAGTTATCTGGCAGCCAAATAGTTGAATTTTCTACGAAAGCATGGGAATCTTCAACCGAAAAAAACAAATATTCAACAAAATAAGTACATTTCTAACCAAAAAGATGAATTTTAGAATAAAAGTATGCGTTTTCAGACAAGAGGGTAATTTTTAATCAAGAAGATTAATTTTCCACAAAAGGAGACGAATTTTTAACTAAAATGATGAATTTTCATCAAAAAAAGGAAGTTTTACCAAAAATTGTTCAATATTTGACCTAATTTCAACCAAAGAAGATAAATTCTCATCGAAAAATATAATACATAGTTCGATATTTCAGCAAAAACGATTTAAATTTTACATTAAAAACTGGAAATTTTAGCTAAATCGCAATTTGGATCAGGATTTTCCGGCTCTATACCTAGTGCCAAATTTACTAAAAAAATTTGAGATTTTACATTTTTCACAAGTTTTTTAAAAATTCGATCAAAAAAGTAACTAAGTTACTAAAAAGTAACCCGTTCCGAGCCCTGATAGATGATAAAGTGAATTTCATGAAACAGTGTGATCGTATAACCGTAAAAAGAATGACTTCTCAATTTTAAAACTGTGTTACCTGCACCGAGTCATCATAAACAATTATGTGTAACATGTCATACTTTAATTTCAAGGTATCCTCTATACATTATATAATAAATCCTAAATTGTTTAAACAAATTTAATTTGTTTAAACAATTTCTTTTTCTTCAATTCGCCTAAAATTCTGGTTTTCTGTAATAAACATATATATTTTAATTTCAAGGTATCTTCTCTACATTATTTAATAAATCCTAAATTGTTTAAACAAATTTAATTTGATTAAACAAATTTTTGCTCAATTCGCCTAAAATTCTGTTTTTTGAGATCGAACTGGCCAGCTGTTATTTTGAAGTCACATTATTCATATTTACAAATAATTTCCATTGTTTAAATAATAAAATTATTTTTTTCAACATTACATTATTTATTCAAACAAATTCAATTGTTTTCAATGTTTTTTCAGTAAATTCAGGAGTTAAATATTATTGAAACAATGGAAATTATTTGTAAATATAAATAATGTCACTTCAAAATAACAGCTGGCCAGTTCGATCTCAAAAAACAGAATTTTAGGCGAATTGAGCAAAAAAATTGTTTAAACAAATTTAATTTGTTTAAACAATTTAGGATTTATTAAATAATGTAGAGAAGATACCTTGAAATTCAAATATATAGATTTATTACAAGAAACCAGAATTTTAGGCGAATTGATGAAAAAAATTGTTTAAACAAATTAAATTTGTTTAAACAATTTAGGATTTATTAGATAATGTAGAGAAGATACCTTGAAATTAAAATATATATGTTTATTACAAAAAACCAGAATTTTAGGCGAATTGGAGAAAAAACAATTGTTTAAACAAATAAAATTTGTTTAAACAATTTAAGATTAATTAGATAATGTATAGAGGATACCTTGAAATTAAAATATATAGGTTTATCACAAGAAAAGCTGACTTTTTTACCATAAATTGCAAAAAAGTAGAAAATTAATTATAATTAATTGTTTAAACAATTGAAAGAAATTAATAAATAAATAAAGAAATAAATAAAGTTACTTTCAGATGATAAACTGCCATTCCGATCTCAGATAACAGATTTAAAACGAATTTTATAGAAGAACATATTATTTAAACAAATAGAATTTATTTAAATAAATGTAAATTAACTAAAAAACATTTTTAAACATTCCAATAGACCTATAGTAATGATTTCCGGAAAAAAGGAGAATAAACTGCTTAAAAGAGTCAATTTCCGGAAGAATGTACATTTTTCGATTTAAGGGTAGTTTTCAGGGCATCGTGGGGGTGTGTTAGGGGCGTCAAATCCATATGTATGATAGGTCAAATTCTTCGTTGGAAAGTACTCTAGAAGCCTTATAACTTTTATGTCAACTTTTCCCTAACCCTGAACAATTATTCGAAAAATACCAAAAAGTGACTTTTTCTCATGCAT
This sequence comes from Andricus curvator, assembly GCA_932195095.1. Classification (NCBI taxonomy): domain Eukaryota; kingdom Metazoa; phylum Arthropoda; class Insecta; order Hymenoptera; family Cynipidae; genus Andricus; species Andricus curvator. The sequence goes on along the minus strand of CAKNYM010052153.1, from coordinate 460,605 downwards.
TTTCCCATGCAAATTTCAAGTCCCAACAGGCACCATATAAAATCAAAATTTTGAAAAAAGAAAAAATAGGACCTTTATTTTTTTGGATTTCGAAACTTTTTGGGGCGATCGTTTGCATCTAGCATCAAAAAAATTTTTGCAATGCATTTTTGGACCACCCTAATTTTATAGATTAGCGTTGAAATACATCATTCAAACTCCCAAATTATTTTTCAGGTCACCGTGTATTTTTTGATTATATCATTAAGCCGGGCAAGCGTGACTCACTCGGTGAGGAAGGAAACTGTAGGAGGCGGTATAGGGGCTGGGGTATAGATTTTTATATTAATCTAGAATTCCCGTGTTAGTTATCTGAACAACACTTTTTTTTCGCAACACAGGTCGGGCCCAGATCGCTGATCAATCTCTCTAGCAATCACTCCAGGCGAAGAACTTCACAAAGTCATCATGTGAAGCTCTCCACTCGGGCCCATTACTATCCAAGGTCTTTTGTTTCAGGTGTTATTCACTCCACTGACGCTCCTCATCCATTGAAACAAATCCTCCAGTATCAAAACATATTTTTAGACAGTGTTTACTTTATTCAAACCATAGAGGTTAAAGCGACTAGGTTACAAAGCCATTTGGATAGAATAGGACACAACTATTTCTTGTTTTGCGTCCTGTTCTAACCAATCTAAACCAGTAAGTGTATGTGATTGATCGAGTAGCGTCGGGAAATAAGACACCTATCGGCTCAAACAACGTTGTCATGCCGAGGAAAAACAAGGCGCGCAAATGTGCGCAGATGCTTAAGAATGAAGAGAGAAATATTGTCCTTGAACAAACTTCAAACAAACTTCAACTTCAAAACAAACAATCCTCTTCCAAAAATTTTTATTTTGCATAAATATCGAAAAATTGAAGCAACAGTAATAAATTTTTCACAGGTAAACCTATTTCAATCCATAAGGAATGTTTGTGCAAAGTTTCAGACGCGTATGTATTGTAATTGAGGAGAACACTCGTTACAAAGGATTTTTACATGAACCTTATAAACTCCGGTTTTTAGCCCCAATGTCATGGAGCACCGGGAGTTTCAACAATTATTTTCTGTGTTTTTCATATTCTTGGTCATTTTTAAATATTATTGTCTTTTATAGATCGTCTCAAATTCTAGAGGAAACCAAAAAGAATTCAGTGGCCTATACTTAAAATCACTTATCTCTATTAATTTGCGAGATATTCTCTATTCAAGCTTAAACAATTTATTATCACTGACTTTAATCAATGAAATTACAATCATCAAGCCATTATGTAATTGGTAATGATGTGATTAAATCTGTCCGACTTACCCAGTTGCTTCGTAACCCTCTGGATCAAAAGTTATCAATTAATTCTCCACTAATGGATTGTCAAATTTCATCGAAATTATTTGCACGACATTGGCTTATCGATCAACCAAAGTATATAATAAATGGAAATTATCATATGAAATTACTAAATGGTGCAAACCTTTACTGTCCAAGTTTATATCAAAAGAGAAAACAAGTTCGTTTTAAGAATAACATAAATAAATTTCTTGCAAACTTAAAATGATTATAGAATCATATAGTTTTAGAATCAATGAATTCCAAAAATGATTCAAGAATTTGAAAAATGTCTTAGAAAACACAAAGTTTTTCGAGCTACATATCAGTTTTATTGTTAAAAGAATGTATGATAGCGTGGTCTTTTCTTGAGTAAGAATCTATATTTCATTAATGAATAATCGATTCTTGATCCGAAAAAGATCGTTCCTATCTGTTACTCGTTATAGAAGCTCAGCAGTTTGCACAGGCACCGACTCCACCTCACCCATGTATTATTCCCAACCTCCTGAAAGCTTTTCGTTGTCCATAAGTGTAAAAATCTTCAAAGCCATCCTGCAAATCGTGAATTATTGCCGGGGATTTCGCTTATCGATCGACTATATTGAAACATTTTAATTTAATGGCTAAAATCCAAATCCTTCATAAATTTCGCTCTTTGCAGAGATAGAAGTATGTGCTTAATTGTCAAATCTAGTCTACGGCTCTAAAGCGAATTTCTTCACTCCTTTTTATCCTTTACTCGACTCTCCAAAGAAGGAAGACTAATGGACTTACCTCTCTTGCAAAAATGAACAGACTGACCGTAAATTAAATAGGAAAATAAATCTATTAAATTTTCCTCCGTGTGTAAAAATAATAGAATTAGAGACCACAAACATAATAATTTGAAAGAGCTATTTTAACTGTATAGAAGTAATTTTCATCTACTTGAACTGTTATCTGTAAAAAGAAGCTGCAGAACTTTTGCCATACCTTCTTTATGTTTACTCGTAAAGAGGAAAATTGCCCCTACGAGATTGCGCGCGCTGCCTTTGCTGTGGTATAACGTTGATCCTGATGTTTATCTAGGACGGTCGCCATACTCTAAAAGGGTGGATAGATGGCTTAAGCGTAAAGAGAGACTCAAATAGAAACACAGGAAGAGGGAAAATAGTGCGATGAAAGAGTTATAAAAATGTAATTAATAAAGTAAGGAAACAAAATGCCAATAAGGAAAACGGAAGAAAGGAAAGAAAATTTGCATCTGAATAAAAAATAATTGACATTGCAGATTTTTTCATTTGCAATTACGTTTATATGTTTTAGTTTTGTATCAAGTGTCGAGGGTAATAACTGGAAATTTAATAGAAATTCTCACGGCAGATGCTCATAGTTAAAGTGACACCATTAGATTGAGATGTTGCGACGCCCTCGTCTCTTTTGACCTCTGAACCTTACCAAACACGTTTCCTTTGAAGTTCGTTATACTATCTGATTACATCTTCAGCTTGAGCTGAAGAGAATTTTCCAAAGGAAGAGTCAAATTATGCCAACTAAATTTACCATTTCTTGGCTTAAGGTAGCAGTCGCTCATGTTTTGCCAACAATTAAGATAACCAGTAACAAACATGTAGACAAGGATTCTGACTTTATTTAATTCTCGTCAAAAAAAATTAATAATTTACTTACAGCATTGTACTAAAACAGTCTGACGATTGACGCACAGCTTATGTAACGCTTATTCTTTACATTCACCAGTGATATGGTACAAATGTATTTATTTACAGACAGATAAAGTTAATGAGTGATTCATGTCGCTGATTTTTTCTCTCGTCAGTGGTGAAGACCAGAAAGTTCAAGTCCTCCTCCATAACCTCCCAAACCACCCCAAGAGCTGCCATGGTCATCATGACCTTTCACGAAAACAGGTACAGGAATTTCCCTCTCAACTGGGACAGCGACTTTGTAGGGCACTTTGACAGGAACACTGTATGGTACTCCAACATTCTTTTGTACAGCGACGTAAACTTTTTTTTCTACGGGTACTGGATATGGTGCTGGTACGTGGTAAGGGATCGGGTTATCAACGGGCACCTTGACTGGCACTTGAACAGGGACAGGCACGCGTCTTTCAACAACATAAGGAGCTGGAACTGGAACTGCAACTTCTCGGTGGATCGTGATGCCAGAAATTCGCCCTCTGTCACCTCCTCCAATTCCTCCAAGTCCTCCAATACCTCCTTCAAGACCACCTCCAAGACCTCCTCCAAGACTTAAACCTTCGAGATCACCACCAAGACCTCCTAGACCACCATGACCTCCCAAGTCTCCCAGACCATGTTCCAAACCCCTTTTGGGTTTCGTGTCTTTAATTTCAACCTTCTTCTCAGTCTCTCCGGCTATGACTGCTGTAGCCAGCAGCGCCAGCAAAATGATTCTCTGCAAAAGAAAAAATATATTTTTGTAACTTTCAATTTCAGATACACGTCAGGAAACAATAGTTTACTTCATCAGTAAGAGAATTTAAAATAATAGTATACTGTGCAACTAGGAAGAAAAGTGAGCGATTTCGAGAAGGGTCGGATCGCACTTTCATCCATTTGCACACGATATTTTCTGTAAAAAATTTATCTGGAAATCGTGATTATATAAATGAATTATAGAGGTTGCGTTTTTCATTATATCTAGCGGCGTGCAGAAAATAGCTGCCCCTACGTCATCAGTTAAAACTCCCTAGGGAGAAATAAGTGTGATTTGTTGCAATGTGCATATGCCACTTACTACTTCGGACTAGATGGGAATCAAGCATTTTCGTCCCACTTTACATGCACGGAATATCACCATTTCTATGCATCTGTTATAAAAACAATTTTTTATTCCATATTTTTTGTGGTGTACAGTTGACGTTATTATTATTCAATTTTTAACTTCTCTGGTGGAAATTCATCTTTACAATGAAACACAATAAGTTATAATAAAGTACAATAATGTAGAAATTTTAATTGAATGTGAAAATTGTAATTATTCCAATAGTGGGTCAAAGTTCTATTTGCCCAACTGCAGTTAGCAATCTAAATTTTGTTCCGATCGCATAATATCTTTTGTTTTGTTTTTGGATTTAAAAATCCAAATCTTGGAAAATTAAAAAAAAAATTCCCATGCCCCCAGTAATTGTATTGAATTTTTTGTAGGTACTGCAGTTTCATATAGTGAATAATAATATATAATTAAAAATTGAACAAATTTAATTTGTGCTTAAAGTAGGACTTTCTTAAAATGTTAAGAAAACTAGTTTCTTGGATTGTGTTAACTGGACATTTTTTTGAAAAAATTAAAATATATATATCATAAAAAAAAAAATTTCTAAAAAAAGCCAAATTTACAACTTTATATCACGGAAATTTTTTTCATGATGAACGAACAATGGCATATTTCTTTGATCACAGGTACAAAAAGTTCAAGGAAGACATTTGCATATTTTCAAAAAGTTCTAACTTGAAAAAAAATTTTGTTTTTTTATTTTCTAATTTTATATAATTATCGAATATCATTTAATTATATTATCATAATACAACTTTAAGCCACTATTATAACCCGCTACACAAAAAAAGATTTTTTTCTGCTTTAATGAAAAAAGCAAAAAGCAAAACAACAAAGCACTTTTGAAATTAGCTCAATCGAGGCCTACCGTGGCAAGTTGTAATTTTTTATAAAAATTTGTAATCCTATATAAGACTTTATAAGAGTGTTCGTATTCTAGAAAATACTAGTACTTTCTAGTAGAATATTTTTGTAGTTTTTCTTTTATTCTTTAAAAACTTGATAAGAATTCTGGAAAATTACAAAAAGTAATCATACTAGAAACTGCAAGTATTTGCTGGAATTTTGGATACTTTTAACTAAATTTACAGGCAATTACAAATGTTTACATTGTTTTTGTTGATTGTAGTTTATTGTGACATCTCCGCCCGGGTAAATATAGTTATTGGACATTTCCCTTCAATTTGAGACAATAGTTGTGATTTTCATTCAATTTATATAAACAATAGCTTATTTTATTCCTTAAAAGATTCTTTAGAATTCTGTTTGTTACATTTACATTGAATATCATCAAGGAAGTTGTTTTTTTCCGCAAAATGAATAACTAAGAATAAATGTACGCATAATTTCTAAAAAAATAATTTTCCGCAAATGTAACAAATAGAATTATAAAGAATCGCTCAAGAAATAACATAAGCTATTTTTACTCAAAATTGAATGAAAATTAGGAAACTGCCCCAAAATGGAAGCAAAAACCTGAATATACCAAACATTTAAATTTGAATCTCAATTATTTTTGTCATCAAATTAATTTTCCTTAGATTCAATTTTCGAAATAAAGATGATGGAATTTAACGAAAAATACTATGCCTTTAATATTTATGAGGAATCATCATCACGGTTTGTAAAATATTTGAATATTCAAAACATTTTCCCATAAATTGTTCAAACTGTTGTACAAATCGTGGGGATGCACACTTGGGAAATCACAATCAGAATGCTCAGTCTATCTCTCTTATTTTTCAATTAATTTTCTATATTTGACTCCCTTCTACTCTTCAACAATCAATGAAAATGAATGTATTAAACGTAAAATATACTTGAATTTAAAAGCGTCCAAGGACATTAGGTTCCAACTTTGATAATCTTGCAATAATAAACATAATTATGAAAAATAAATTGGAATAATTTCAAACTTTGAAAGTAAAAAAACGCTTTTTGTTCAAATATGAGAATATGGATGACACTATATTATATAATTCCTAAAGAAATTTATTCTTCTAAATATACGATACGTTTCATGAAGAGATCAATACCAGAATTATCAATTTAAAATATCTAGAAAAGGTAAGAGTGGAAAATATTTGCTTTTACTAGACACTTTTAAAGAACAAAGCACACGTACATAAAAAATTCTGGACCAGCATAATCAAACATAACCACTTATTTCTAAAATTACTTTATTAACACGCTTTCAACGATAAAAAATGTAATATTCTTAATAACTCCAGTGCGTGAAGTGAAAAACCAGGAATTTGCGCAACAATATTACTTCTTCAAGTCGTAAATTGAACAATCAAATTCACTTTCTCGCTTATTAGATCAATTTTCTCTCAAAGGCATACGAGTAAATTTTTTGAAAATTGACAATAAAAAAACAATCGAAACTTATTCTATATCACTATTGAAAAATCAATTATTAAAAATACGAGTTATTATCTAAGAAGACTAACAATTTGTAAAGGCATAGAAAATTATTTATAGACACAAAACGCGAATACATATAAAATTGATAAAGATAAGAAAAATATATAGGACCAAGTATCGGATTACGCCCTGCTATTCAGAATATCTAGAAATTGTTTAATTATAATTTAATTTAATAATTATTTTTATTATTTTCAGTGACTTTATCCAAGAGGCATACGTCTAGAGTATTAGAAAAATTAACAAAGCAATCGGATCTTATTCTATATCACTATAACAAAATGAATTAATGAAAACACGATTTTTTATCTAAAAAGACTTACAATTTCTGAAGGCATAAAAAATAATTTTATAAGTAATTTCTAAGACACAAAAGGCGAATGCATGTACAATTGATAAAAAATGAAAAAAAAATAATATAGAAACAAGTATCGGATTACCCCCTGACATTCAGAATACCTCGATTTTTTTAAAAATAATTTTATTTCCTAAATTTATATTACTTCATTCATGTTAGACAAAATAAACCAAAAATTTTCAGCTTGTAGATTTACACATTAAATTTGTTTACAAAATATAATACAATTTTATCGTTTCAAGAAAAATAGAACTATAGAGCGCTTCATTAATATGTAAGCTGAAGTTTTGAAAAAAACGTAAGATGGAGATAAGTACTAAGAAACTTTTTTTATGAAATTTTTGAAGTGAAACAATTTTGCTTTCTTAAAGTTTTTCGTATCTCGTCTTGTTATTTCAAAAAAATTCGAATGAAAAAAAAAATCCAATGTTCTCTTTTCCAAGAAGCGGGCACAAGACAAATGCTTTTGGGATACATGAACCATATTAGTACCAACTTAGAAAAAAGTCAAGAAAAAATAAAACGATGATTTCCTTGAGAAAATAGAGTTCAAAGATTTTCATAATCAGGAAGAAAAATTCAAATATTAATATTGGTTCAGATACTGCAACACTTTGAAAAAATTAAACTTTCTTTGAAAAACAACATATTTTAGCCCGAAACGATTCTGTGGTTTCAGCATGCAGAGCCTACCCGATTGGAAATGAATTCGGTCTTTTTTTTATTCTATAAACACACGCACTGTAATTTTCGCTTAAGGGCATACGTCTAGATTATTAAAAAATTATCAACAACAAAACAATCGTATTTCATTCTATATCACTATAATAAAATCAATTAATAAAAACGCGGCTTTTCATCTAAAAAGGCAAACAATTTTCAAAGACATATCGAATTATTTTATATTACGAACACACGCACTGTGAAAACATAAAACTCGAAAACATATAAAATGGATAAAAATAAACAAAATTAGGATTGAGTATCGGATTCCCCCCTGCTATTCAGAATATCAAGAGCTTTCTTAATTAGTTTTATATGCATTTAAATTATTTTCTTTGAAATATCTTATAAACACGCGCACTTTAATTTCGGTAACACAAAACGCAAATGCATCAAAATTTCATATATTTTATGAGAAAAAAATATTGTCAGGATAGAATCTGAGTGATGATAACACCGCGTAAATGATACTCTGAAATGATTTCCCCTGCATTTCATTAGAGGATTTAGCGCTATTTCGTTAAAATCGTTGATCGCATTCGCGCGCGAATCGCACGCCTCCCTCCCATCGCGAAATTGTAATTAAACATCCTGTCGGACGCCAAGAGCTCACCTGCGGGATGCTCATGCTAGCCTGCGGGATTTTACACTGAAGCTGTATCGAGACTATCACCTGCAATATATACCTGCACTTTCGCCGCAACAGACCCACTCCTAGGTAAATCATACGTCTCCGTCATCGGTCAGGACTAAGTGCGGCTTCTGTTTCCACTCGTAGATATTTCCCACGAACAAGGGAACAAATTTAACAGAAACAATAAAATAATTTGCGTTTCGCTTAATTTTTCTTTAATTAAATCGAAAGAACGAGAATCTTATTAAAAAACCAAGAAAACCTAACGGGATGAGCTTTAGAAAACTTACATTTAAAAATAAAATTTAATTACAAAATCTTTTTTTTTTTTGTTTAGAAAAAGTAAGGTAATTTATTTGGGAAGAATTAAAAGTTTAGAAATTAATTTAATTATGAGTTTTACACTCTGACCTACATTTATATCTCGGGTAGATACTGCTGCGTGAAATAACAGATATCAATATCTAAGTGAATATAATTATATGATTTATTTACAAGAATGTTGTTTTAGATGAAATTAGCCTACAGAGATTTGTATGATTTGAGAAAAGCTTTTTTTTATGAAGTTACGAGTATTTGCATTTTGACGGCTTTCAAAAAAACACAAATTTTGACTTTAAACTTCTATAGTTTTTGACCTAATCCAAATATTCCACTTTTCTCTATTCTGATAGGGTTTACCGTGCTCTTTTAAAAGCAGTCACAAAATTAACAAAAAAATTTTAATTATCAAAAAGTCGATTTTCACAAAGAACCCGCTCTTATATTTTTTGCAAATTTTTTGCTGAATGTGACCTTTTATATGGAAAATATCCGATGATTTTTATGTTGTTTTCGAAAAACTTGCTTAGTTTGGAAGCAAAATTTAAAAATTTAATTTTAATTTTTTTTTCAAACTCTCCCAGCCTCAAAAATGACTTATCTCGCATTAAACTAAAAAAAAATGCTTTCTAATACGAGCAGAAACTTTTAACAAATATTCCAAAAAGTAAGAAGGTGGGGTTTTCCAAAGAAACTTCTTTTCATGTTTTTAGAAGTCTGAACAATTTTTGACGCCGGGAGACTTTTTTTCTTCATAAACATTGAATTTGAAAATTTTTCTCCCAAACGAAGCAAGACATCATAAAAGAGCAAAAGGAATTTTTCGGAGAACTTTTTATATGCGAAAAATTGTAAGTTAATTTAAGAAAAAAAGATTTTTTCTTCACAAGAATGATCGCATAAATCTTACAGGCCGTCTTTCCATATAAAAGGCCAAATTCAGCAAAAAAAATGGAAAAAATATAAGGGTGGGTTTTTCGTGGTTGTGAAAATCGACTTAAAATTCAAATACTTGTAATTTAGTGAGAAAAAAAATTTGTCTCTCATCAGAAAAATACCTATTGCTGAATTTCCACTAAAAAACGATATATTTCGTCGCTGAGAGATTCTGTGACTTGAAGTGTAGAACCTACCCGATTTGAAATGAACTCGGTCCGAATATTTTTTTCATATAAATATATTTATTATTAATGTATTCATTATTAAAACATTAATATATTATTTTCATAATTGATGTTATTTGGTCGACCAGGGTAATTAATTAATTAATTTCTGATGTTAAACATTGTCGATTACTGGTCAAATAATTTTCTGGCGAAACGAGAAAAAATAAATCCGGGCTGAGGCAGATTTTTTCTCGTTTCGCCAGAAAATTATTTGACCAGTAATCGACAATGTTTCACATCAGATATTGAGTAATATATTATGTAAAATCATAATATATACATCAGAAAGGATAAATTCTTGTTTAAAAATCATATATTTTAATTCAGACGGCCAAGAATTTAAAATATTTAAAAATACTTTCTAGGAGCACAAAATAATAACATTTTCTGGATGATTGCCAAAAAGTGAACCTTCCTAGACAATGATATTTTCGAGTAAAAAACAATTTTTAATCGGCTAAAATATATTTTTTTAATTTAAATTATCCCTAGAGAGTGGCAACATATAAAACTAAGAGATCAATGACTGAATTGGTGATGGCTATGCATTTTTAACAGAAAAAGCTTCTATTGTTAGCGTCTATTCTTTCAAAAATATATGCAGAATATTTGAAGATATTTTAATATATCGGAAAAATGACTATTATCACGATTGATTTCAATTTATTTTTTCAGAATACCCTCTCATTTTATGGTATACGGCATTAATATGGAGCGTTACCGGGCATTATATAAAAAATGCTATACAAAAATAGTGATCATTGTTTACTTTTATTTGGTATAAATGTTGATCATTCGATTTTAATGTGTCCCGAAATCTTAGTAAAATCAAATTAACAATCTTAGTCCACATCTTGAATATTTTAACTCATTATTTTCGAGTTTTATCCTAAAATAATAATGCCGCCTGACCAGACAAAAAACTTGTGGACAGACTTTGAAGTGTTATTTGAAATCCTTAAATCTAAAACATTGAGTCGTCTTCTTGATAATTATTTTTTTAACTCAATATAAGTAATATTTGTAAATCTCAAATAATGAAAAAAGTCGTTAATGTTATTTAGAAATTTTTTGTTTAACATTTGTAGCTTGGAACAGTTTGGGTACCTATTTAATCATACATAGTTTTTGAATGCAGTCGTCTAGAATTTTGAAACTTCACTAAATTCTTCTCTAATATAAGTAATTTATTAAAATATTTTGATAACAGATTTGGTAATCAAAGAAAATGTAGAAAATGGATGGGACTTAAAATGGTCAAGTTTTTGGCAATCACCCTTATATAAATCTTTATTTATAATAAAATTGATCTTTGCCTCTATTTATTGCATATAACAGATGAAATTGGAAAGTATAGTTTTCAATATATCAGATTGACCCATATTTAATATCCTTTAATTAAATATTTAATTCATGCACAATAAGTTTCTATAATTAGGCTTAGAATTAGAATTAGAATTGGGTGGTTCTCTTTCTAATATATTTTTTTGTACAATAATAATTAACTTTATCCAGGACTCAAACTGTTCACTAGGAAATCTCATTATCCTATGTAACAATTTTTCAATAGTTGATTGAAGAATTGTAATAAAATCTATTGGAATTCGCCTGCACCAACCACAAATAAAAAATACCTTGATAAATATTTAAGTAATAATTTGTTTTTAATTTGGGTTCGCTACAAATACTAAAAAATTGATATGCAAATGTTTGTTTAGCTAATGTTAGTAAAATATTATTATAATCATGTCGAAAAAATGTCCAAGCTTGCACATCATATCTCAGGAACCCGTGACGGTTTCTTAGATTTTTTTTGGCTGAAATTAAAAATAATATTTTAAAGATTGCTTCCTCTCAATATAGATGTTTTCTATAATGTTCCGAGATCATGACACTGGTTGAATATGAGGTACCAAATTGAAGAATTCTTCAATTAGAAAAAAAAGTGATATAACCTCATCAAAAAGTCATAAATATCTCTATTCGGGACCATTTAACATGAAATTTCATAAGCTTGATAACCTCCTGCAAAAAAATGTTCAAAGTCATCAGTGATTTTTAGTTCCGTTCGCGCTAGCCCTGTAGAATATAATTTCCATTCTCTGTTCTTATTATTTGACGTCTTTTTTAATTCATTGTATTAAACAAAATTAATCTCATATTCAATTACATCAGTAAAGGAGAAATAAATCAAAAATTCAAATTTCGTTTATGCGCACATCATACATTTTGTTTTAATTTCTAATTGTTCAGGTAATTGTTCATGAACTACTTTGAATGTAACAAAGGTTTTACACTAAGCATATTGTGCTTTGGAACATTTATTTTTGAATTATTAATTTTTGCACTCTTCAATTTGGATTTCGAGAATTTTCTTTAATTTCTTATAATTTAATTTCAACTTACAAATATAAAAATATTTAATCCAGGGCTAAAAATCGTGTAAGAAATGAGAATATTAGAGGTGTGCAGTAGTTTTTAAAAATAATTTTTTCATGAAATTTTGGACACGCTTGTAACATTGGATTTTTCGAAACAGAAACAAATTTAACTCTACACCAAACTGGCTTGACTTCCTTAGATCATTACAAAAAAAGAAGAAGTAATTTTGATTTTTTTAATTGTAGTAATCGAAAGAAATGAAGCTGGTTCGATATACAGTTAGATTTTTTCTATTTTCAAAAATCGAATGTTCCAAGCGTGTCAAAATTTGTATTGAAAATTCGAATTAAAGACTGCAGACCTCTAGAGAATATTTAAACTGTCGATGATTTAGTCTGAGAACTTGATTGCTATTGGATGCAGTCTCACTATTCTGTATTTGTATTTAACTTGCAAAACTCAATTTTCCCCATTTCCAGTGTCCACACTGCCTTATCGTGCGTGATAATGAACTATGATTTGTTTTGGCACGTGAGACGAATGAATGTTTATCAGGTAATTCAGGAGAATGTTCTGGACTAGTCGATGGAAAACTAAAAGCCCTGAGAAATACGATGAAAGTGCTAAATATCGAAACACGAAAGGAAACGGATTTGGATTTTTTCAGCTCTAAGTGCACAGTGCTATTATAAAGCAAGTGACATTTAAACATGACCGTCAAGCGTGAAACGTTTATTGAAAGTAAAAACTCGAATTGACATTGCTGTGGCAAAATTCACACCAAATTCCTTTATTGTGAACTAGATATCAAATCTGAACACTTTTTGCTTCCTTTTTTATACTTTCTATTAAACTGAAGCATTGGTGAATATTAGACTCAAATGTCAACTCTATATCAAAATGTAATTTATTAAAAACGCGAGAAGAATAAAAAATGTATGTCTACTGAATTTATGGTTTTATTTATTTTTCTTATATTTTTATTTATTTGCGTATTATGAGATATTTTGTGTGCTATTTAAATCTCATTAAAAACATTTACGACGCGTAAAAATTTTGCCAAGTAAAATCAAGAATGCGTGAAAAGAAAAACAAATGAAACTTTCGCAATATTATTATTGTTATTATTATTATTAAAATAGAGAAAGAAAATATAGCCTCGTTTTCATTTTTTTCCTTTTAATACATTCTCAACATTTCTGTCATTCTTTCTTTTTAATTAATTTAAAATTTTATATATCTTTTAGAATTACTTGGAAAACTTTGATATTTCACAAACTATGTTTATTGTACTGATAAATTTTAATTTGTTAAATTTTTTTACTAATTTAAATCAGTGACTTAATTTCGGCTACGAAGTAGTTATTCTTTACTGATAAATCAGTAAAACCGACTAATTCACAAATGAAAATAACTGATTTATAGCTAGAATTCAGTCACTGATCGAAATTAGTAAATATTTTAACAGATTCAAATTTGGAGAGTGCTGATAAATTTTAATTGATCGAATTTTTTTTATCGTAAATGTTTTTTGTGTCATTTCACTTATTTTTTAATAAAATACTCATTTCAAAGTAATGAAAGTATATAATACTCTACACAATATAATACATATAATTTGTATTGGTATTAATATTATCATTGCAAATATAATTATAAATAGTTCTTTCATTTTCCCTTTTCCTATGTAAGCTCCAGGTTCTCCAAATCACTGCAAAATGTAGTTTTTTTCAATTAACAGTGAAAAGTCTTGAAAAATAATGAATGATTCCAAATCTCGCAAGACAAAACCTAATATATTCATCTAACGGATTTGTGTTGAATATTTAGTAGAAATCGGCTCAATAATATTAGCTCTGGGTCCACTGAATTACTAAAAATATTATATTTTTCACTAAATTCACCTAATAAAATATGGATAATATATATCTACCGATTTTTTGGAATAAAAAGTAATATAAATCTAGAAATAATAATTGAATCAACATTTTATGGAATTAGACTTTTAGTCTTTCATATATTTTTATGTACAACAAGCGTATTTTCAATGTTACAAGAAGAAAAATATTTTATCTAAATTTATTCACTCTGTAAATTGGATAAAATATTGCAGGCCACAGGCCGGGCGACATGAATCAGTTGATCTTTTTCGAACAAAAGCTATTTTTTAGCGATTTTTTCATAACTTCATAACTGAAGAATTGACTGCGATATCCAAAAAAGGCTAAAAAATTATGTTTGCACCAGACAATTATTTGGAAATATAATAAATGAAAGTATAGTCTTATGGTGTTCTATATATTTCTACGTAGAACAAACTAATTTTCAATATTACAAGAAAGAAATATTTTATCTGGATTTATTATCTCTGTAAATAGGATAAAATTGCAGGCCACATTCCGGGTGACATGAGTCAGTTTATCTTTTTCGAACAGGACTGCTTGACTTTGACGACTTCGGGTCAAGAATAGTTAAATAATAACTGCACTCTGGCGACTGGACCGCGATAAAACTTTCTCTTCTTAGGATACAAACACGCAGACCGCCAGTCATAAATGAGTAATTCTCGGCATCTTGATCAACAAGTTAATTAATAAAAATTGATGCTGACAAAAATCAATCCGCTTAGGAAGTCGTTAAGGAGTATAATTGCGTTTTATTAATTCGTAATCGGTGTCATCTCTTATTGCGAACTGATATTGCCTAACTCTTTAGAACAAATCCAGAAATTGTTATTTAACACTAAATAGTTTTTTTTTTTTTGATGAAATGATGGTTTTTGATCTACTAGTTTCAATCCAAAATGATTTTTATTTTTTGGTGTGAAAAAATTATGTCTACCTAAGCCGGGATTCGAACCCATGTCTACAGATGGTCGATCTGGTGCTATCATCAACTGAGCTAGGATGATAATAAGCTACCAGATCGCAATCTGGATACCTGGGTTTGAATCCCAGGGGAGTTAGAGATTAATTTTGATCACAGCTAAAAATAAAAAACAGTTTGGTTTCAGAATAGTTGATCAAAAACCATCATTCCAATTAACGAAAAACTAAATTACTGCCCTAGTCGGAAAACATAATATAAAAATTCAAGTCATATTTATTGTTCAGCAAGAGAGATGACTGGAGTAAAAGGATGAAATTTTCTTTGTGAAAAGTTCTAGAAGACTGAAATTTTAATGGAAAAAAGCGAATTGAAAGGAAGGAGAGGACATGACTGGAAAACAGTTTGATAAACACCTTGGGTGAGACCATCTATCCATACATTCATGAGGAGGCTCGGCCTGGGCGTTTGTAGCATTTCCCGGTATTGCATAAGATTACGTTCGTGGTTAGTAGAGCGAAATCTTGCGGAAATTTCCGTCTTTTTTTTATATTTTTAAATAATAACAAATGATTTTACAATGAGTTTTTTCAAATTTGGATATAGTTAGGTCGATGGAAATCCGATCACGTAGATAGAAAAAGTCCGAGCGTAGGATTAAACATTAATTTTTAGTTGTAGTAGAAAAGAAACTATCTTTTTATTAAAAAAATTTATATTTTCAAATATTGCTAAATGATTTCTTCATGATTTATGCTAATTATACAATGTATTTTGAAAAATTGGATATATTTAGGTCGATGGAAATCCATTCACGGAAATATGAAAAATCCGACCGACAGATTAAATATTTATTTTTACATGTAGAAAAGAAGACACGACCTTTTTATGCGTAAATTTATATTTTTGAATAATTTTAAATGATTTTCTGATGATTTCTGCCCATTTAATCAATAATTTTCAAATTTTATATATACTTAGGTCAATGGGAATCCAATCATGTAGATAGAAAAAGTCCGACCGTATGATTTAAAATTAATTTTTAGATGTAGCAAAGAAGAAACTATCTTTTCATAAAAAATTTTGTATTTTCAAATATTGATAAATGATTTATGGACATTAAAGATTATATTTTTTTTTAAATTGGATATATTTAGATCGATGGAAATTCATTCACGGAGATATGAAAAATTCGACTGAATAATTAAACCTTTATTTTTATATGTAGAAAAGAAGACACGATCCCTTCATAAAAAATTATATATTTTTATATAATTTTGAATGATTTTTTAATGATTTCTGCCCATCAGAAAATTTATTTTTTAAAAATAGATATGCTTAGGTTGAGAATCCATTCACGGAGATATAAAAAAGTCCGTCAATACAAATTTTTTTAATAAACAATTTTTATATGTTTAAAATCGTTGAAATAATCAAGAAATCAAGAATGCATTCTCTTTTCAAAAATACCATAATTCATAATAAAATTGTTATACTTATAAGTATAATTAAACATTTCTTTTCCAGATTTGTTATTTCGGTCTTACTATAATCAATACTTTGGATGTAAATTTGTAACTACACTTTTAATGCTCTTAAACTCATTATTTTTAAATAGAAAATTATTAGAAATATTATAAATTTTAAAGTTAAACTTTATTAATAATTAAATGTATATTAATATAATTTATTTAAAATTATACTTTTTAACTCTATTTTTAATAATTTACTTATTATATACATTAATTATTATTGTCAATTTTTTTTTTCTCAATAAAAAAAGTTCCAGTCTGAGCGCCTGAAATATTTTATATTTTCAAAATATTTGCATCCTAGTTAGTTTAGTTTGAAATCGTTAAAATAAACATTTGTAACTTTTTTATTGGTGAGATTTAAAAATACAATTTCAGACTGCTCAACACTCATATAGTGATTTAAAATTCAAGTGGATCAATTTTGAACGTTTTACTGTAAATGGATTGAAATATTTTTCACTTTCTGATACTTATTTTTAAAATTACTCTAAATCTTTTACTTTCTCAATTTTATGTGAGATAGCAACTTATGTTTCCAGTTTTTACATTTTCAACATGTTTTAAAATTTTTCAGCTGTACCTTTTTTTCAAGAATGTTTATTTTTAATTGTATTTTCAAATATCGTAGATTTATAGAATGTGATCCTTGTCATTATATTATCGTTAAAATTCTAATCGCAATGATTCTCAACATTCTTCTAAATTGCAAATTTAAATTCTAAGAATCCTCCAAACTAAGAATTATCTTTGAAAAAAGAATCATAAGTTTTCAAAAATATTTGAAAAATCTATTCAACAGTAAAACCAAAGATTGCCTCAGTGGCCTGAGTAATTTTTATAAACCAAAATTCTGTTACATTATATCAAGACCCGAGAATCATTTTTTAATGCC
This sequence comes from Andricus curvator, assembly GCA_932195095.1. Taxonomy (NCBI): domain Eukaryota; kingdom Metazoa; phylum Arthropoda; class Insecta; order Hymenoptera; family Cynipidae; genus Andricus; species Andricus curvator. The sequence goes on along the minus strand of CAKNYM010052153.1, from coordinate 443,190 downwards.
CAATATATATCATTAGTGTATCAAAACCATTGAAAAATAATAAATGCCATATCAAAAATTTTCTTTAAAATTTTGATAATTTTTACCACTTGACAAATGTACTTAACTTTTGAATAAAATGTCAGGAATTTTCGGGACGACTGAAAAATCTCGAAAAATAAAAATCTCGACACTGTAAAATTCCCGAATTGGGAAATTCCAGTATAATAAATTTTTCGAATAATAAAATTCTCGAATAATAAAACTCCTGAATTATAAAATTCCAAAACAGTTTATAATATTAGCGAGTTGGAAAATTCGCGACCGTTTATAATGTTAACGAATTCGAAAATGCCCGAATAATAAAATTCCCAACAGAAAATCGTCGAATTACAAAATATCCGAACTAGACAATTTCCTAATTATAAAATTCCCGAATTTCAACAATTGAAATTTTTTTATGTAAATATTATTTATTTATGAAAACTAGAATAATCAAATATTTTTATCAAAAAAATGTAATGCTTGAAGTTTCTAAAGTTATTGTTTGAATTTAAAATAACAATAATTCGAAAAAATATATTTCTGGATGAAAATTGTTTTCAATTATTTTTATTTTTAATTCAAAAAAGAATGTTAGAAACTTTAAACGTTCCAAATAATTTTTGTTCTAATATTTAATTATTTTATTCTTAATAAATAAATAATATTTATGAAAAAAATTTAATTGTTTTAATTCGGGAATCTTATAACCTGGGAATTTTCTAGTTCGAATATTTTATGATTCGGCAATTTAATTATTCGGGAATTTTCGGATTCAGTAATATTATAAACTGTCTGGAATTTTATTATTTGTGAATTTTACAGTGTTGAGAATTTTATTTTTCGGAATTTTTCAGTCATCCCGAATTTTCAATAATTCATAGGGTATATTGGAAAAAAATCGTTTGAATTTCAAAAATCCACGTGCCCTGCTATCGCATTGCCAACATATCTTAACGGTTAATAATGAAGAATTTAATTTAGCAATAAACTAATAAAAGCCTGCATTTAAAGATACACGAACCTTTAGGCACCGTGGATTTTTGAAATTAAGAAAGAGAATTTTCGGTTCAGCTCATGTAATATTAATAGATAATTTGCAAAGTTAATGAATTCTATTCTTTTGCATATAAATCATCGGATTGAATCAATTAACTCTTTTAAAAATATTCATAGTTAAATCTTGATAAAGAAAATTGGTTGAATAAAAAAATCTTTTTTTTGTATGAATAAGGGATCATTTCACGATAAAAATTATAATCAACCTTTAATTATATCAGAAAAAATAATTCCGCTATGATCTACAAACATATATTAAACCGTGTCTCAGAATAGGAAATTTAATAAATCGCCAAAATTAAATTAAATTCAAAAAGAATTTTAAAAAATTAAAATGTACTGCAGTACATTTGAATCAATTAAATATTAATTTACTTTTTATTATATTATCGACTTTTTTCAAATATCTTAAATTTCTAAAAACATTTAAAAAATCTAATCAATAGTAAACACAGATTGCTCCACCCTTTGATTGCGAATGACAGTAATAAAATTGTTCTAATGGTATATACCCAACTATTAAAATTATCCATTTATAGGAATGCCGTCGAAAGTAATGTAATTTCGTGACGATTTAAGGTTCGTAATAGCGATTTGATTGTCGTCGATCCTTTCCTACAAATCGATAAATCAACCGAAGCGACAGTTCAATGAATCCTTGAATAGCCTCGCGAGTCGTTTACTGTAAACGCAAGTAATTACCAGCACGCAATTGAAGAAGGCTTCCAATTCAATTCTTGAATTTCCCTCATTATAAAAGAGGTTTAAATTGCATAAATATTTAAATGCAAACTGAATATATCTATTTAGAATGAAATGTCAATTTGGGGATTAGATTCGTATATCTGAAGAAATGACTTCCCTAGATGCAATCTTCAACTCAATAAAGGACATTGTGGCTTTCATCAATCAACGAATTCCTGTCACGGGCGCTCTGGTTATTACACCTCTGGATATTACACAGTTAGGCAGCGCGCTGCCTAACTGATATTCGGAATTACCCTCCCGACTGTGCCAACTAATATATTCTTACATAATCATACCAATCTAAAAGGGAATTGCTTTCATGTAATTTAATACACTAGTTCCAGCTAATTAAATGATGTTTTTCAATTTTCGGGGCAAATAGTTTCTAATACAACATACAAATTTTGAATAACTATTCATTTGTTTTTAATGTTATATAAATATAATTTCCCTTAAATTCTTGAAAAAAATCAAAAAGATTTTCAAATAAATTTCGAAGAAGAATCTAGAATACTTTTTCATTTTACAGAATTTTACTAAATTTTAGACGTAATATAGGTCAGCTCAAAGGGTATTTAGGACTTTTGGAAGTTTGGAAGATATTATAATTTTTAAAAAATTTTTTTTCCAAATGAAGTCATTAAAAATGTTTGTTTGTCCTGAAACCCTTTAAAATTCCTAGAAAGCTCCTAAAATTTTATTCGTAATATTCAAAAATCTACATTTTAAAACTGCTGGGATTACAATACATATGAATATATCCTAAACTTACCCCATTTTTTTCTGAAATTTTTTTTGGGTGCAAAAATGAAATATTTTCCTTCAAAATCTTTCACATTCTTTTTCCTAATTTGAGGAAATCATTTTCAATGTTTTTAAATCTTTTCAAATTTTCTTTAGAAAGTCATTTTTGTAAATAAAATAACATTTAAAATATTTCTAAGAATTAAAAAAAATTCGTTTCTTCACTTAAAACCTTTCAAAAGTTTGAAAAAATATTTTTTTAAATCTTTATAAATCTGCATTTAGTTCAAAAAATTTATTATTCTCAATTCTTCATTATTTTTAAATATTTTCGAAACTTATTAATTTTTTAAATAGCTTTAAAAATTATTCAAAGTTTTTCTACATTTTTTTAAATTCTGCAAAATTAAAAATCCAGATTTCTTTGACTATTTTCGAAAGCATTTGTAATATTTTGAAATCTTTTTGAATATTCTGTTAAATCAATGTTTCAAAATAAAAAATTATTTTTAATTCTCCCAGGCATCCTAAAAAAACTTTTCTTATTATCTTAACACCTTTTAAAATCCTTTAAAAACCTTCGAAATCTTCAAAAATCTATATTTTGTCTGATATTTGTTGAAATATTTTCAAGTCTTGAACCATTATTTTTTCAATCTTTTCAAAACTTCTATAATCTCCTAAACACTTTAAAATTATTTTTGAATTTTTTAAAATATTATTAAATGAATAAAAATAATAAATTCAATATTACACGAATATATTGAAGAAATCAATTTGTGAATAAAAATTATTTCTCTAATGGAAATCAAAATAATCCTTAAATTATAAAATTTAAAAACTTCTAAATACTTTTAAAATTATTCGATTTTTTCCGTAATTTTTTTTTAACCTGAAAAATTACACAAATTGACTTTGAATCTCGCAGATTCTTTTTCGACACTTTTCTTAATCGTTCGAAATGTTTTAAAATACTGTTAAATATCCCATTAAAACAATTTTTTTAAATAGAAAATCATTTAAAATTTTCCTAGGAATCTTAAAACAATTGTTTGAATCTCTCTTTTTCCTAATTTGAGGAAATCATTTTAAATGTTTTGAAATCTTTTCAAATTTTCTTTAGAAAGACATTTTTCAAAATAAAATAACATTTACAATTTTCTCAAGAATTAAAAAAAAATCGTCTCTTCACTTAAAACATTCCAAAAGTTTGAAAATATATTTATTTAAATCTTTATAAATCTGCATTTGGTGAAAAAATTTTAATATTCTTAATATTTTCATTATTTTTAAATATTTTCGAATTTCTTAATTTTTTAAATAGCTTTTAACATTATTTAAAGTTTTTCTACATTTTTTTAATTCTGCAAAATAAAAAATCCAGATTTCTTTGACAATTTTGGAAACCATTTGTAATATGTTCAAATATTTTTAAATATTCGGTTAAATGAATGTTTAAAAATAAAAAATTATTTTTAATTTTCCGAGGCATCCAAAAAAACTTTTCTTATTATCTTAAAACCTTTCAAAATCCTTTACAAAACTTCAAAATCTTCAAAAATCTATATTTTGTCTGATATTTGTTGAAATATTTTCAAGTCTTGAACCATTATTTTTTCAATCTTTTCAAAACTTCTATAATCTGTTAAACATTCTAAAATTATTTTTGAATTTTTTTAAATATTATTCAACGAATAAAAATAATAAATTCAATATTACACGAATCTATTGAAGAAGTTAATTTGTTAATAAAAATTATTTCTTCAATGGAAATAAAAATAATCCCTAAAATTCTGAAATTGAAAAACTTCTAAATACTTTTAAAGTTATTCGAATTTTTTCGTAATTTTGTTTAAACCTGAAAAATTACACTAATTGACTTTAAATTTTCCAGATTCTTTTTCGACACTTTTGTTAATCTTTTGAAATGTTTTGAAATATTGTTAAATATTCTCTTAAGATAATTTAAAAAAAAATAAAAAATCATTAAAAATTTTCCTAGGAATCTTAAGACAATTGTTTTAATCTGTCTTTTTCCTAAATTGAGGAAATCATTTTAAATGTTTTTAAATCTTTTTAAATTTCCTTTAGAAAGTCATTTTTCATTTAAAAAAATTAATTCAATTTTAATTTTTTTGTAAATTAATTTTTAATTTTTTTTTGTTTGGTTTTAAATTAATTTTTGATTAAATTTTTATTTTTATTTTCACCTTTCAAAATTCTTAAAAAGCTTCTTTTTTTCGAAATATTCAAAAATATACTTTTTGTTTACAATTTTTTGAAATCTTCTCAAGATTTAAATTATTTTTGAATATTTTCAAAACTTCTGAAACTTCTTAATATCTTTTAAACTTAATTTAAAGTTTTCCTAACATTTCTTGAAATCCTACCAAATTCAGAAAATTGTCTTAAAATCTTTCAGATTCTCTTTTGACATAAATTGAAAAATCATTTTAAAAATGTTCCCAGAAATATTTTTATCAGTACCGTTAATTTTTTGTTACTGCTACTGAAATTTTTTTTTTTGCCTGTACCAAACATGTAAATTAAGACAGTAAATTAAGATATTTTAAGTTCTGTCCATAATTTCACTTTTCTCATTTCATCGAAAGTGATTAAGTATATAAATTATAGTGTGGTAACGAAATGTTGAGAAGAAAATTAATTTCCAGGAATAAAATATCGTTTACAATTTTTAAAAATGTTATCAATAATGTTTAGAAACATTTAGAAATAAATTTTATCACGAAATAAAATTACTCATTTGGAAACTTTGATTTACTAAATTGATGGTGGAGATAATTCATAGATAATCTTCATTATTATATAAATATATAAAACCTCATTTAATATTGGAAAGGCTAATGAATATAATTGTTTTGTCATTTTTAAAACATGTGGTAAAAAATTTAGTAACAGAATTGTTGTCTTTAATACTAGAGAATAATTTATAACTTAAATTTCCTCTTTCAGGAATAAAATTGTAGAATTAAAATTAAATAGAACAATATTTACTCTTTAATATTTTGAAATACCCCCTTGGGACTAAAAAATTCCGAACCAGTATATTTGACATTTTCAAATGTTCTAAACCTACAGATTTTTGATCATAATTTTAGTGCTAGATGTAATTTAAAAATTCGTTATTATACCTTGCAAAACTAAACCTGTTTATTTAATTTATTAGAACAAATCTATTGCAAAATGGAAACCAGTTCCCGTTCTTGCCTAAATTCCGCATTTTAAATTTTCTTTTCAACAAATTTACATTATAAGCAAACTTTTTAAATATTTGCATCTGATCTTGGTCACTGACATGAACCTCGTTTGAATAAATAAATAAAAGACTTGTCTATTTATGAATGAACTATGCAGTTAATGAATAAGTATAACAATGATTCCTATTCATGAGTACAAACATAGAACTTAAGCTTTCACTTGTGAACTTGATGCCCCGGATTGGTCAATTTGGCACGCATTTCTCGACTAAATTTTCAGTTAAAGGTGGTGCGACCTGCCCTGGGTAAAAGGGAACTAAATCAATAATTATGCGCTTGAATTGCGTCAAAGCCTAACTTACGTGAATCGAAAGTGCACAAAATATATAGTCGTTGAAATAGCGTCGCTCTCGCCTCGAAACCGAATCAATATTTTCGGATTCAAATATGTAGATTCAAATCCATATACATGGAAATATATTCCCTTCGATAAGTCTGCTGAACTGGGGGAACGGTACCATATTCTAATGCTTCAGTTATCAGGACCAAAGTTCCAAACTTAATCTCAGCCACGATAATTTAAGATTTAGTATGCACAAAAAGCTAAAGTCCAATTTTAAGAGAAAAATCCTTTTTTATGAGTACGAAAATAGTCATAAAATAGATCCGCTTTGGGGCCGCTCAAAAACTACGTCCCCTCTTTGTCATGTCCAAGAAGTTGGCACCGCCATTTTGTTTTTTCGAACAAACAAAAGTTGTGTTCAATTATGCTAGGCTTGTGCGGAATTTTGTTTTTTTGAAAAATTCAAAATTTGAGTCAGAATTAAAAAAAAAATTTTTTGGGGCTAGCACCGCTATTTTGTTTTTTCGAAAGAACAAAAGTTGTGCTGAATTGTGCTAGGTTTGTGCTCAATCGTGTCATAAAAGATCTTTTTTTAAGTCAAAATTTGAACCGAAATTCACAAAAAACATTTTTTGAGACATTACAAACAAAAATGTATTTTTTCGTGAAAATCTAGTTTTTTTCCTCAAAATAATTTATCAAATCCAAATTTTTCAAAATGCGAATTTCAAAATCTGTAAGTTGTGCTGGGTTGTGCTAGGCGTACAAAACAATTATTCTCCGATACACTTTTAACTCAGGTCCATATTTTTTCATGAAAATCTAGTTTCTTTTCCTCAAAATGATTTTTCAAATCCAAAATTTTTCAAAATGCGAATTTCAAAAATCTAAAAGTTGTGCTGGGTTGTGTCAGGCGTGCAAAACAATTACTATGTAATACACTTTTACTTTAGGTCTATATTTTTTGGTGAAATAATATTATTTCGGTTCAAATTTTGACTTTTTTGAAAAATCTTTTACGGCACAATTGAGAACGAACCTAGCACAATTCAGCACAACTTTTTTTTTTATCGAAAAAACAAAATGGCGGTGCTGGCCCGGATTTTTTTTTAAATTTTGGCTCCAATTTTGATTTTTTTGAAAAATTGTTTACTGCACGATTGAGCACAAACCTAGCACAATTCAGCACAACTTTTGTTTTTTCGAAAACACAAAATGACGGTGCTGGACCGGAAAAGTTTGTTTAAATTTTGGCTTTAATTTTGATTTTTTTCAACAATTTTTTGCCGTACGATAGAGCATAAGTCTAGCATAATTCAGCACAACTTTTGTTTTTTCGAAAAAACAAAATGGCGGTGCTGGCCCCAAAGAAGATTTTTTCGAATTCTGACTCAAATTTTAAATGTTTTAAACGTAAAAAATTCAGCACAATTCAGCACAAACCTAGCACAATTCAGCACAACTTTTTTTCGAAAAAGTAAAATGGCGGTGCCAACTTCTTGGACATCTCTTTGTCCCCTTTTTTGAAGAATTCCTCTTTTTCCCTTGTTTTCAAGGAGCTGCCTACTTTTTCTCGCAGAACAGTCTACTATTATATTTTTCGTTCAAAATTCTATCTATCTCTTTTCGTTACAATTTCTACTATTTGGTCAAAGATTGAAATATTTTGTTGAAAATTTGTTTTTTAGTTTGCTTCAAAATTAATTTTTTAACCTGAGAATTCAACTATTCTATTTTTGGTTAAAAATGTATCGTTTTTTGTTGAAAATTCAAGTATGAAATTTTTCATTGAGAATTTATCTTTTTTATTGTAAATTCAACTACTTGGTTAAAGTACTTTTTTAAATATTCATTTTATTCTTTAAAGATTCAACTAATTTCTTGAAAATTCGTTTTTTAGAATTGAAAATTAATCGCTATACGTTAACAAATAAACAAGTGGCTTTAAAATGTATTAATTTTGTTGCAAATTCATATTTTCTGATAGAAAATTTATCTTGTTGAATTATAATTCAACTACTTAGTCAACTAATTCGTTTTTTTTCATCAATTTTTTCAACTCTTTCTTAAAAAATTCGTCTTATTGACTTAAAAATTCATCCTTTTGGGTTAAAAATTATTCTGTTTTATTTGGTTTTCCAACTATACAGTTGAAAATTCGTGTTTTTTGGTTAATTTCAACTACTATTTATTCAAAATAAAGACGTTTTTTCTTGAAAAAGAACTATTACGTTTTTCGTTTATAAGTCAACTTTCTGGTCAAATTTGACTGTTTTCGATTTAAAACTAAAATCTGTTTCTTTGTTGTTGGAATATAAAATTTTCTATGCGAATTAATCTTTTTTATTAAAAATTAAACTACTTGGTTGAATGTTGAACACCTTTGATAAAAATTAATATTTTTTTCTTGAAGATTCATCATTTTAGTTCAGAATTTAATTATTTTGTTAAAAATTGAATTATTTTGTTAAAAATGGAATTATTTTGTTACAATTTTTATTATTTTGTTGAAAATTAAACTGTTTTATTGAAGTGTTTTCTTTTTAGATAGAAAATTGGCAATTTTGGATAAAAAATTCAACAATCTTCTAAAAAATTCGTCTTTTTGACTTTGCTGAAAATTAATCTTTGTAGGTCGAAAATTCAGCTATATGGTGATAATTTAGAAATTAAACTATTTTGGTTAAAAGTGATCCTTTTTCTTTTAAAACTTTTTTTTATACTAAAAATTCATTTTTCTTTTATTGAAAATTAACGTTCTTTGGTAGAAAAGTTCTGGTTTGAAAATTCAACTATCTTCTCAAAAATTCATCTGCCTGGTTTAAAGATTTGAGTATGTGGTTAAAAAGGCAACTGTTTTTGGCTAAGTTTTAACCTTTTTTGTTTAAAAATGTGCTCATTCAAGTGAAAGTGAAAATTAATCTCTATATGTCGAAAATTCTGCCAAGAGGTTAAAAATTCAACTATTTTTTTGAAAATTTAATTATTTTGTTAAAAATTCAACTATTTTGGTAAAAAGTTATCTTTTTTCGAAAATTCGTCTTTTTTCATTAAAAATTCATCTTTTTGGATTGAAAATTAATCTTTTTTGGAAGAAAATTCAACTCTCTTCTAAACAATTCGTCATTTTGGTTTGAAGATTCGAGTATTTGGTTTAAAAGGCAACTGTGTCTGATTGAATTAATTCTTTTCCGTTTGAAAATTCAATCATTTATTTGAAAATTTGCCTCTGTAGGTCGAAAATTCAACTATTTAGTTTACAATTTATCCCCTTCGATTGAAAATTGAATGATTTGGTTGTAAATTTGGTTGGTCTCAAACTAATGTCTTTATTTGTTGAAAATTCGCCTCTTATGTTGAAAAATCATATTTATTAGTTGAAAATTCATCTTAAAAAGTGAACTATTTTCCAAAATATTTAACTTTTTAGCTCGAAAACTCAACTCTCTTGTTGGAAATTCATCTCTTCAGGTAGAAAATCAATCTTTTTTGGTTGAAAATGAAACTAGTGTATTTAAAATACAATAAGTTTCGACTTAAAGTCTTAAGCATTTCGTAATGAATTCAATATGGCACCTATAAATTAATTTTATTCAACAGAATTTATTTTCCTATTTTCGTCAAAAATTACCCTATGTCCCCTGTTTTGAGAGCATTTTGAACAGTGAAGTCTGCTAAAATATCATGTTTGTAAATTTGTTATTTTATTTTAGTCGCTTATCAAATGAAATTTTAGAAAAAATTTTGATTCAAAAGGGAGTGGGCTGATTTTTCAAGGGTTGGAAAGAGTATTTAAAATAGCATGACGTAATTTTTAAACGGCCTTTCATTCTAAATTAGTTTATTTACATATGGGGACGATGAAATCTGAACAATGTGAGTATCAAAAGTCAAGAAAAGGTGTACAATAGACAATTTGATTATAAGGTTCGCCTATAATTTGTTCGTTATCATTGATCGCGTTGTTGAAAATTATTCTAAAAGGTCTCAACTCTTGCCCTTTGACTCGCGTGAGAGGTCGTGAGGTTAATTTCGTTGCACCGAACATTGCTGGTTGCGAATAGCTTTCCCTTTTGACCCGCAAACTATTTTTCATTCAAATTGATACCTCGCGATTGGAACCACATATATTCCAGCAAAGAAAAAATTCCGTGTAAAAATCGGATTGATGTAATAGCAATTCTCTTACGTTGTTGCTGCAATACTATCTTCAAAGATAACGTCAATTTTCCAGCAGTAATTTAATGAAGGAGAAGGATTTACATGTGATGTTTTCAGGCTCGAGACTTCTACATGGCCATTGGTCGCGAAGCAATCTCTTGTATCTAGTTTCAAAATTTAAATGCTAAGACAATGTGGGAAATAAGTAGGACGAAGAGACACAATTTATGAAATCATAAAAGGTTAACTCAGTAATATGTTTTTTTAAATAAAGTAATAAAAAATGGAAGTAAAAAAGAGACAAGAAAAGGAGTAATCAGAATTTTTTTTTGTTAACAAGAGGTCAGTATTTGCTTCACAGTGTTGTGGTAATCTCAATAAATAATCAATTGCTCTACATTCATATATTACAGCCTTCGGTTTTGCAAAGCTGGTACCATCGACTTTCATTTTGTGCATAGCGAAACCTAATGAAGACATACGAGTTACTCTTGAGTGAGAAACCGTATAAATATAATGCAAAAGTTGTAACTTCATGAGAATTTCATTAATAACAATCTAGAGGTAGAAACTCGATTTCTGCAACTATTAATGGTTACCCTTATTACATGTTTAAGTTTCGAATAATATGTGCTAATTTTAATAATATACTGCGTCGTAAATTCCAATTTCTTGGCAAATTGGCAATAACAGGAAATTAGAGAATATGACTTAATTATGACAAACACTGAATTTAGTTCATAAGATTTAGAAAAAAAATCACATTTCTGCAAATTGAAAGCATCTCAATGCACTCTGAATTTCCTTTGAAATCGAATTCGGTTAAATTGTCTCAAAATTTTGTTTCATTAACTTGAATTCAATTGCCGTCGATTTAAATTTAGTGAAATTCAGACAAATTACCGACATTCGGGTCACTATGAATTGAACTAAATTAAGCTGAATTTACTTTAATTTAGATAGGTTGAATACACTGGAATTCAATTAAATTTGCTTTGCACTTAATATGCACTCTTTATTTAGTGAAATTCGTATGAAGTGACTCAAATTTTATTTTATTTTATTATTGAGATTTATTAACTTTTCTATTTTTATATTTAGATCGAGATAAGTTATTAGGTTACAGCAAAATCATGTTTTATGATTTAATGAAAGATTATTTAGAAATTGAAGTTAATAAGCATTCTAGATGATTGTAAAAACTATATTTTATTCATACAACAGAAAAATAATTTTTTATTCAAATAACATTCTGGATTCGGCCTTAACTATGAAAATTTGTAAAAGAATCGGTTGATTAAATCCGATGATTTTTACGCAGGAACACAACATTCATTACATTCACAAATTATCCATTAATATTACATAATTGCTGCATAAATTACACACATACACAAAATCAGAAATCACCTAAAATTTGGTTGTATTGATTTTTCTTTACTTGATTTTCTGTTATTCAATTTACTAGTTGAAACGTTAATCAATTAGGTTACTCCTGAATGAAATTGAAGAATTTAATTCAAAAGAATACATAATTCCACTAAGAATGACCAAAAATGTGTGAAATTGACGATTTTTTTCATTTTAAATACCTTTAAAATCAATGCAAATGGTATTAAAAATTTGATAAAATCACACATTTTTTCGGAAAAATAAAACCTTTAAATTAAGACCAAAAAAATAAAAAAGCTTCGTTTTTCACGGTAGTATGACGAAGAACAATGTTCACATATTTTTTTAGACAACTTAAAAATTTGATAGGTTTTTTTTTCTCTTTTTCTGTTATTTACTATTCTCTGTCAACTCTGTGCTATGAAGGCATTGTGTTAATTTCAATATTTTAATTAATTGAAATATATGATAAAATATAGTCCTATTATTGTATAGTATACACCTCCATGGCAGAAAGTTGTCAGACAAGTACAAAAATATATTCAGTCTTTCATTTTTCATTTTCTTGAAAAATATGTTTACACATTTTCCGGAAACATATGATTTTATCTGATTTTTGATACTATTTCCTAGGGTTTTACGGGTGTTTAAAAAAAATTGTGAATTTTAAAAAAATTGGGTCAATTTAGTACAATTACGTAATTTTTTTGAATTATATTCGTCATTTTTATCTTCTAGGATATGTTTGCAATAATTTAGACTAAAAATTGAAGGAGGCAAAGTATAGCACTTTTTATTATTAATTTATTATTTTTTATCGACAAATTTTTTTTAGAATAAACTACTTTCAGCTTACATAAACTTTAAGCATTCGTGGATTTTTGAAATTAAATAATTTTGTTTTTGTCCCACCCGATTAATCATTAAAAATTACTGATATTTTATTCAAAACTTAAGTACATTTGTCAAGCGGTCAACATTCCTCAAAGTTTAAACAAAAATTTTGTTTCAATCAATGTAGCGAAATTTTGGTTCATGGAAATGACTGAGATCCATTCTTATTAAACAATATTAAAATTGTGATAAACTAATGAGAGACTAGGTATGAATTCGATCTCGAGTCTCAAACTTTGATTCTATTTTTAATTTTATGGTGTTCATTTTATGAACATGTTGCTTCCTTATCATGACTAAATAGCAGAATTATTTTCTTCCTTATAGAGGAAACAATGATTATTTTTTATCAAAAAACATTTATTAATGCTGTAGCTCAATTAATGCATCGCGACTTAAGGAGTCCTTTCTATTCTTGCATCAACTTTGAATTATGCCAATGAAAAAAAGTTTTACTACAAAATTGATTTTTAAATATCGAGTGAGTCACGCTTACCCCGAGCGGGAAATGACTTGATGGTATAATAATAATAATAATATAAAAGACCCTAACTTCCTCGATTTCTAACAAAATTTATTAATATTATGGGGCAATCGATTCGTCGCGAACGGAGAAATAATTTATATTATAACATCAACTAAAAAATTGCTAAGAACGTTGTATTAGACATTTATTAACTGAAAATCCTTATTTTTGCATAAATTAGGATTTGTATATTTTGCTTTGCAATTTTAAAGCTTGATACCAAAATTTTCTCTTTTTTTGCAACGACCTCTACATCTACATTAGGGTGGGTCGAAAATAAATACTTTTGGAATTCGAAATCGTTACAACGCGAAAAAGTAGTGTATTGGGGTCCTAAAAAAGTATAATTAATTTGGAATCGACCGGTATGCAGCTTGGTGACCCGCGCTCGAAAAAAAAAGTTTCAAAAATTTCTTGTTTGCAGAGTTTTTAAATTTTATTGAGTTTCAATTTTTTTGTACATACCTGGAGGTCAACAAAGTCTTCTCAATTCTTTTCAGATTTTAATCTATCATTTTCTGAGAGATAATTCCTATTTGATTTACGATTGTTTTTGGAAATTTTGTTTAACACATTTGCAAATAGGAGAAGAATTATTTGAGGTACATGAAAACTTTTTAGTGACAAAAATGCATTAGAAAAAAAATCCCCAAGACCCAGGAATCAATATTGGCAATACAGCGAATTTTTGAAATTTGGATTTTGTTATTCTGTGAACTTATCTTCGTAACTTGTAGTTTAAACATTTTTGTGAGCATGTGTGGATTTTTTAAAGATAGAAATACACTAGAAAAGAAATCCACAAGACCCAGGAATCGAAATTGGCGATACAGCGAATTTTTGAAATTTTGATTTTGGTATCGTGAACTTATCTTTATAACTTGTAGTTTGAAAATTTTTGTGAGAATGTGTGGATTTTTTAAACATAGAAATACGCTAGAAAAAAAATCGACAAGAACCCAGGAATTGAAATTGGTATGACAGCACATTTTCTTATTTCGGAATTTTGTATCTAGCAGAATTAATTTTTTTTATTTATAAGTTTAACATTTTTTTAAATTGTATGAAAAAAAGAAAAAATGGGTGAAATTGCATGTACAAAGAACGATACCTTCTTTTAGTTCGAAAAAGAATTGCATCTAAGGAAATCAGGTTCACAGGTAACTTTTTAAATTCAATAAACACCGATTCAGCATTTTTAAAAGTTGATGTTTTCAATTAAGATTCCTGGGTCCTGTCGAATTTTTTTCTAGTGTATTTCTAGGTTTGAAAATTCCACACAAGCTCGAAAAATGTTAAACTTATAAATAAAGAAAATTAATTCGGTTTGATACAAAATTCCGAAATCAGAAAATTTGCTGTAATTCCAATTTCGATTCCTGGGTCTTGTTGATTTTTTTCTAGCGTATTTCTATGTTTGAAAAACCCACACATGCTCAGAAAAATGTTTAAACTACACGTTATAAAGATAAGTTCATGAAATACCAAAATTTAAAAATTCGCTTTATTAACAATTTCGATTCCTGGGTCTTGCCGATTTTTTTTAGTGTATTTCTATGTTTCAAAAAACCCACACAAGTTCAGGATAATGTTTAAAGTACAAGTCATAAAGATAAGTTCATAAAATACCAAAATCAAAATTTTTTAAATTCGCTGGTTTGCCAATTTCGATTCCTGGGTCTTGGGGATTTTTTTTCTAATTAATTTTTGTTACTGAAAAGGTTTCCTGTACCTCAAATAATTCTCCTATTCGCAAACGTGGTAAAAAAAATTTCCGAAAACAATGGTAAATTAAATAGGAATTATCTCTCAGAAAATGATAGATTAAAATCCGAAAAAAATTGAGAAGACTTTTTTGACCTCCAGGTATATGAAAAAAAATTAAAACTCAATAAAATTCTAAAACTCTGCAAACAAGAAATTTTTGAAACCTTTTTTTCGAGCGCGGGTAACCAAGCTGCATGTCGATTGATTCCAAATTAATTATACTTTTTTAGGACCCCAA
>CAKNYM010052153.1:403075-427980 GCA_932195095.1 Andricus curvator | reverse complement strand
CAGAAAATGATAGATTAAAATCCGAAAAAAAATTGAGAAGACTTTTTTGACCTCCAGGTATATGAAAAAAAATTAAAACTCAATAAAATTCTAAAACTCTGCAAACAAGAAATTTTTGAAACCTTTTTTTCGAGCGCGGGTAACCAAGCTGCATGTCGATTGATTCCAAATTAATTATACTTTTTTAGGACCCCAATACGCTACTTTTCCGCGTTGTAGCAATTTTGAATTCCAAAAGTATTCATTTTCGACCCACCCAAATCTACATTTCTTGCTTTTTCTTAGCAAAGGGCTTACCACTGTAAAATAATATAAATTAGAAATAGGTAGAGTAGGATATATTAGAGTATGATAAAAGTATCGCGGTTCTCCAGCGCTCCTGAGTCCTATTTCTTCCTACCCGGCAACGATTTCTGCCGCACGGTCGACTTGCCCAGTGGACGAGGCGTCCTTATAAAAGCGAGGGTAGCCCGCGGAGATTCAGTGTGCTCACTGCCTACTATCATGCACAGCACAACCAAACTGAAAGTGAGTAGACTTACTACCAATGACGTCATACCTAGTATACTATGGACTACGCGTTTCCCTCTTTGCAAATAGTGAACAATATTCCTGATTTTTCAAAAAATTTAAGAATCCGCGATTTGTTACATTTAACAAAAAAATTAGTGTCATAAGTGGTATCTTAAATTCCAAATTTGTATCTTTTATCATCTCCTAAAACAGTACTGCTTCCACTAAATTTCTCTATTATGGGAGTCGTTTTACTGTAATAATTCAACTAAATCTCGAAAGATGTATTCTCAACTCTGAATATATTCCTTGTAATTATCAGCTGATGATTCTGTTTACTAAAACTCAAAATTTTGATTCCAGGTGATCATCCTCTGCGGCCTTTTGGCCTTGGCCTTGGCCGAGGAGAAGGTGAAGAAGGACACGAAACCCGAGGGCAAAAAAGAGGACAAGCCCAAAAGAGGTTTGGACCTCAGTCTGGGTGATCATGGAGGTTATGGTGAACTTAGTGGACTTGGTGGACTTGGTGGTCTGAGTTTGGGAGGTGGTTTGGGCCATGGAGAACATATCGAGACGGAGCACATCAAAGCCACAACCATCACTAAACATGTACCAGTTTTGAAGCCGTACCCTGTCCACAAGGACGTGCACGTACCCTACGAAGTCAAAGTTAAAATCCCAGTCAAAGTCGATAGACCCTACCCTGTCCACGTTCCTCAGCCCTACCCAGTTACGGTTGAAAAACATATTCCCTACACCGTCGAAAAACATATCCCATATCCTGTCCCTTATGAGGTCAAGGTCCCCGTCAAGGTCCCAGTCCATATCGACAAACACGTCCCCTATCCAGTGTATGAACACTCTCATCATGGACACGGAGGATTGGAAGGACTTTCTGGATTGAGCTGGGGACATTAAACCTTCAAGAAATGAAATCTCGGATAGATATTATGTGTGAAAATTAGTTAAATTAGTGTCTGGAACCTGGAGGTAGGATGAGTCATGTAAAAAAGAATAGTGGAGAGGTGAGCGCCTTTCTGTTTTTCTTTCATGTAATATATCCTATGGATATCTCAACGATTTGTCCATTTTTTTGTAATCTAAACTTTCTTAAAGTATCTGAGACAACTGCATTTTCTGAGACAAATTTGTACAAACCACTCTCCAGGTTCCATTTTAATGTATATTTGGTAAAATTGCTTTAAATCAAAGACTCATCTACTCTTCCGAGTGTTCACCCTTAGCTAGTAAATTCGCAGTTCACGAATGATAAGTTGCCGGTTCGCACTCGAAAATAAAAGCAAATGTACTTGGACTCGTGCGCGCCGGCTGAGAAAGCACCAATAATGTATTCATTGTGATTTTATTCGGATGTAACATATTTGTATTTTTTTTACACAAATAAAGAGAAGAGAGCTTTTTATTTATGAATATGATTCTGTTGTTTATTAATTAGTTATCAGTCTCAGATAGTAATATTTATACTGAAATTTAAGGAAATGCTTCTGTGCAATTTCCGCGAAAGTTTCTAGAACGATCGCGAAATGAGAGATTTTAACATTGCGGCAATATTTGGAGCCACACTCAAGTGTCATTTTCTACCCGGATGCTTCGTTCGTTAACTGTTTCGACATTTCCTTCGATTGAGTCGTGTTTCTCTGTAAACGAGGAATAATTTCGAGAGAGGTTTGTTTCACCTGAGACTGCTCATTAACTTGCTCGTAAATGCTGAATGGAGTCCCCCACTGACTCAGAATTATGGCGATACATATGCCCATTGTTGACAAAAGGAAATTAGCAAATTATTATTCATTTATGATTTGATATAAAGAAAAGTAAAGGAAATATTTGAATTTTCAGAAAATTTTCAAACCATATTAATAATCCCAATTCCTTCCTCGGGATGCTTTCAGTATTGCAGAAACTGAAAGTCTCTGCTGGCGTTAATGATCTAGCGTCTTGAAAAGTGAACGTTAGGGCGGGACGCAAGACGTAAGAGTTACGTGCACCATTCAACTGCATCATAAATGATACATAATGCGTCCCATTTTCCGTCCATTCTTCGCCACTGCTCGGAATCTCTTTTCGCAAGAAAATTATTTCCTCTAATAAATTTTCTATATAAAAAAAAAATAATACAGAAAATAAACTTTTCATGAAAAGTATTGACACTTCTATAATATATATATGGACTATTGTTAATTATTGTGCCTTCCACATTCGGTTCCTCTATCTTGTGTGAAAGAAATTTTCACGAACGGCAAAAGGTTTTACAAAAAACGAAAATGTTACAAAATAAAATTTCCAGCCTTAGGTAATTCCATAAACAACATTTCATAAACACATGTCCGTAAGTTGACACAACAAACCTACATTTCCGCTCTAGATAAATCTTTAACAGCTAATATTAAGTAATGCCAATGTGTTATTTTAAACTTGTACATAAGAATCTAGAGTAGATTTTTTCTGTAATCTGAAGAAAACATGCAACAAGAGCTCGTGTTATTTAATCCGTACTCCGAGGTAAGTAATCATATTTAATGAAGCAGAGAGTTCCGGTTGAGAAGGGAGAGGAGAGAGAGGGAGTTAAGGGAGAAAGAGAGGTAATTTTCGCGATTAGTATCGGACTACAGGTGCACGACACACGATGCTAAAAGCAGGACACAAATCCTGTATTTATATACTTTTTCAAATGCAATGAACGTTATACGATATACGTCGATTGCACAGCATGTCCCCTTTCATTCGATTACGACGGAAATTCTTCGGTCTTAAACGGTGTGCGTGAGTATCATGCAAATCAACGTATTCAGATATAGGGAACGCAATATTGCAAAAGGAAATTTTTTCACTATCTTTGATCTACATGTTTTTTTCCCAGCCAACATTCTCAGGAAAATGACCCACTGAAGGCATTCAATTTATTCAATGCAACGGAACTTCAGATCCGTTCAGTGACGTCAATCAGTTTTTATATTGAAATTGAAATTTATTAGTTCGTACATATATCGACATATAACATTTACTTGAACGCTGTGAACCCTCAGGCTTTTTGCAAGCTTGCAACATTCAATCTCTCAATATTATAAACAGATCTCTCCGTCGCCCCTGTTTCAGGAATTCTGAGGAGGCCTTCCCAAGCAGGCTTCTAGAGCCTTTTACGAGGATTTTGAGAGGTTTCCAAGACGGCCTTCAGAGCCTCCGGCTAGGGCCTTCAGATCCTCCCACCAGAACTTGCAGAGCTTCCACGAGGTCATCGACAGTTTCCCACGAGAACCTTCAGAGCCTCCCACGAGGGCATCCAGAGCGTCTCACTAGGGCTTAGATAGCCTCCGACGAGGCCTTTTACAGCCTCTCACGAAGGCCTCCAGATCCTCCCATGAGGGCCTCCAATTCCTCCAACGAGGACCTCCTGAGGCTCCTACGAGAGTCTTTAGAGCCTCCAACACAGAGCTGTAGACCCACCCACCACTTCCAGGGCCTCCCACGAGTACCTTCAGGTCTTTCAAGGGCCTCAATAGCCCCTTATCGGAACTTCTAGAACCTCCCAAGAGGGCTTCGTGAGTCTTCCACGAGAGCCTTCACAGCCTCCTACGAGGCCTTCAGAGCCTCCCACGAAGGCATCCAGAGTGTCCCATGAAGGCTTCGAGAGCCTCCGACAAGGCCCTTTACAGCCTCACACGAACGCCTCCAGATCCTCCCATTAGGGCCTCCAGCGCTTCCCGCGAGAGCTTCCAGAGTATCCCAAGCGGGCTTTCAGAGACTCCCGCCACACAGTGTGGCAAAAAAGGTGTCTCTGGACAAATCAGTCTACAGGCCACAATTTTAATCCATTATAATTGTTTTTTTTTCTAAATTAAAGCTTATAAATTTCTCCATAGATCGGCCGAGGTCGATTTTGAAAAAGTTTTTAAACATTTTTTTATTCAATAATAAAACTTGAAAATTTTTTTTTTTTTAGAAGAGTACCGGTTTTAAGAAAATACTTGGATTCAATCCAAAATACCTAGAATCAATAAAGCAACTATCCAGAGAAGTTGTCTAATAGCTTAGAAATGTTTTACACATTTATTGAATTTTTTATAAACAAATAAAAGAGTGGAAATAGATTCATGGGGATTGGCAGTGATTCGTGAATTGATTTTCACGAATTCGGAAAAATAAAAATGAGTTAGATTGGCTATTAGGATGAATACAAATTATAGCAAATAGCTATTGTGTTCAAGGATTCTATATCAAATAAATATTAGGGAAAATAGAATTTGGAGAACATTTATTGGCCGTGTTCAGAAGGCCCTCGTGAAAGGCTCTGGAGGCCTTCGTGAAAGGCTCAGAAAGGCCCTCGTAGGAGGCTCTGAGAGCCCTGTTTAGAGTCTCTAGAGGCCTTCGTGGGAGGCTTTTAGGGCCTCCGTGGGAGGCTCCAAAGGCCCTCGTAGGAAACTCTGGAAATCCTCGTGAGAGGCTGTGGAGGCCCTCGTGAGGCTCTGCAGGCCCTTGTCCGAAACTCTAAAGGCCCTGTTGTGTAGTTCTGAAGGCTCTGGTGGGAGGCTCTGGAGACCCTTGTTGGAGGCTCTAACAGGCCTTCGTGGGAGCCTCTGAAGGACTTCGTAGGAGCCTCTGGAAGCCCTCGTGGGAGACTCTAGTGGCCCTGGTAGTGCACAGTGGGGCAAAAAAAGTGTTGCTGGACAAATCAGTCTACAGGCCATAGTTTTAATCTAATTTTAATGCCTTTTTTCTTAATCAAAGCTAAAAAAATTCTCCATAGATCGGGCGAGGCCGATTAAAAAAAAAAAGTTTTTTTAAATTTTGTTATTTAATAACAAAAATGGGAAAATATTGTTTTTTTTCAGAAGAGTACCGATTTAAAAAAAAAACTTGGATTCAAACAAAAATACCTAGAATCAATAAAGGAACTATCCATGAAAGTTGTCAAATAGCTTAGAAATTATTTAAACATTCATTGAATTTCTTATGAACAAATAAGAGAGTGAAAATAGATTAATGGGGATTGGCAGTGTTTCATGAATTTATTTGCACGAAATTTGAACAATTTGTAAACAAAAACCGTTTTTTAATTGAATAAGAAAATTTCACAAAATTATCAGATTTATTTATACAATAACAACTGATGATTGTTTCAACAAATCTAATCAACAAATGCACTGTCTGGCTATTTTTAGAGGTAAAAACTTGGTTTTTCCAACTTAATAAAGTTGAAATAACTAATTAATAAACTTTTGGGGAGCTTATATGACAATCAATAATTTTCATTGTTAACAACAATTTTTTGAGAATTTCTTTATCATCTTATGCATTTTTCAAGAAAAAAATTCCGGTTCTTAAGAAAATTAGCAGACTGTTTTTAATAATGGCTCTGTGCTGTCAATCGATAACAATTGATAACTTTTCAAACAAAATTAATTAACAAATGCATTTTTCGGCTATTTCTAAAGCTAAAAACTTGTTTTTTTTTTTCAACATAACCAACTGTTAATTACGTTACGTTAATTTTAAATACCCCCATGAAATACGGAATTTTTTGTTTACAATTATTTGAGAAAATAAAAATTTGTCTATAAAACTAATAATTTCAATAACAATAGTTATTAATAGGCCTCCAGAACCAGGCAAATAAATGTTCTCAAAATTCTATTTTCCCCAATATTTATTCGACATAAAATCCTTTGACACAATAGCCATTAGCTATAATTTGTTTTCATCCTAATAGCCAATCTACCTCATTTTTATTATTCCGAATCACTTTCTATTCCAATTTTTATTTTTCCGAATTACTAATTGTCATAATTTTCAAATTGTGTTAAATAGTAATTCAGTAAAATAAGAATTATGTTAAACGTTAATTCAGAAATATAAAAATTATGTCAAATGGTAATTCGAAAAAGTATGAACATTAGAACAAAAAGTAATGCGGAAAAATAAAAATTATGCAAACTGGAAATTAGGATAAATAAAAACTATAACAAATTGATGTTCTGTTAAATTATTTTTGGTAAACTAAATATTAAGAAAAATAGTATTTAGGCAATATTCATGCGCCTCTCCAAAGCCTTTCATGGAGGCCTCCAGAGCCTCCTATGGGGGCCTCAGAAAACCTCCCAGGAGGTTTTCGAGAGTCTTCCACGATCAATCCCTTTCCACTATTCCCTTTTTCATTTATCTAATCGTATTTTAGTTAATGTATTTTTTTGTATTCCAATTCAATCTATTAAGGATATATCTTACTAATTATATCTTTTTAGAATATTGGATAAAATTAAGATAACTTACCTTACTTTATAACAAAAAATCTTTATGGGAGGTAGGCGCGCGTTATAATTATAAAATGATAAGCAACTTTTCCTTTTAATATAATTCAACAATGTTTTTAATTTACAAGACTTTTAAAGATGGATTATAATTTGAGTTTCTATACTTGACTAGGGGAGCGGCGGCGAATGCGGCGCGGCGGCTAATGTGGCGCGTTCGAGTTTTCGACAATTAACACATTTTCTGCTCGTGGAGGTAGGTTCATTACATGTATATATGTTTTCAACGTTACATTATTGAAAAATGGGGATAATTAATTTAATTTCCTGATTTTTATGACGGAAAGTTAGTTTTGGTTCTTTCGCTTGTATTGTCAGAGTAGCTAAAAACAAGTAAACAATTACAGAAATTTCGTGTAAACTTATACAATTTTTTGGAAATATACTTTTCCGAGTTTCTTGAATGCTTTAAAGTTTAACACTTTAAGTAAAATTAATAAACTTTTATGCAAAAAATATTTATCAAATGCTATTCACATGCGACTAATATGCCGCATTCGGGTTGTACCTTGTATTAATATTATAGTTTAATATAAAGAATTGTTTAAAAAGTTTTCCCATTGATAATTATTTAAATGTGTCCTTCATTATGTTATTTTTCATATTGGTGAGTCATTCTGCACTGTTAACAAAAAAATTTTTTCTTGACGTTTTAGCAGACATAACCCTCAAATTATTGTGTTAAAAAAAAAAATTTTTCTTGAAATTTCGGCAGACATAATCCCTCCAATATGTTAATAATATTAAACGTCAATATATTTGTCTTATTTTTATTAAATTTTACTCATTTTTCTTCATAATTTGTTTTTTATTCAATAATTATGAATTTAAATCAAAACGCGCCACATTACCAAACAAGGTAGGACAACTTGGCGCAGATGCACATTTTGGAAAACACATTAGCTAACTGTTTTAATGAACTTCAATGAAATTATCTCCATGCATAGAGCATAGGTAAGATATTGGCACAAACAAAATATATTTTATTACAATATTTTACTTTATATTTGAATTTTAATCCTGCATTTTCCTTTATGTGCGCCGCATTCGCCGCCACTCCCCTATCTTTTACAGATCATCTATAATTTACCATCCGTAACAAATAGTGGCCTTTCTAAAGTCGATCATTTATAATTGCCTATCTAGACCATCAATAGTTGACTCTCTATAGTTGATCATCTACAATGGACCCTCTATAGGTTAGCATCTTCAGTTTATTCATCTATAATAGATTATTTTTACTATCTATAGTTGAACTTCTATATTTGGCCATCTACAATTAACCATTTATTGACCATATATACGTAATAGACCTTCTTCAGTTGACCATCTACACGGAAAAAATTTATCCGTGAAGAAGTCACGAACTTGTAGCTAGGTCTCGGATACGAGATAAAAAAATGAAACATTACATCCTCATTTCTATGAGAAATATATGGAAAAATTTCGAATTTTCTACGAATAGTTCCTGCAAATTTCAGACTGAAATATAAAGAGGAAAAATTTTATTTGTGCGATTTAATTTTATATTAATTTATAAATTCGCAACTCAGAAGATTAGAACCCTCAAAGACTGCTGACTCACAAGTTTCTAAACATAAACCAGGAGTGCGTAAACACGCGCAGCCATCAAGGGCAAACAAAATAGGTATTATAAAATTTAAGCCACTCATCCGACGAGCTCCAGGCACACATACGAGCGCACACACGCACCGCGCGTTTGGGAGAGTGTGTGTGTGGGCCATGTACAGGAAAACTTAGTTTCGAGTTCCCAGATTTGTCGGGCAAGCTCGTGAGTGCTCTGAGAATCTTTTCCCAATCACTCGTAATATTTTTGTAATTATTCACGTAAAAAAAAAGTGATGAACCGTTTTAGAATTTTCACATCGAGTACGTCAATCTTTCTCAAAGTTCGCAGGTTATTTACGAATATACATAAATATCCGATGAATTTTTCTCATATCCGAGACCTAGCTACTAGTTCGTGACTTTTTTACGGATAAATTTTTTCCATGTACAGCTGACCAGTTGTTGTGCTTTCTCCCTGGGTAGGCTAGTGTTAAAATTAGCTGCGCAGCGAGTCGATTAGTCTATTATCACCCACAGATTTATATCGCTTAGGCATTCGTGGTATCGAGACTTAGGAGTGTGTCGTTGGGAGTAACGAGGAGAAATTCGCTCTACTCGTGTACACAGACATAAACAATCACCCTCGTATTCCCGGAGGCATGGCGGAAATCCACGTTTGTTATGTCGTAACATTGTACTTCGATGTACGCATACGGGTACTTGACGTAACTTCGTATCAGGAGTGACTCAGGAACGTGAAAGGCTTTAAGGATTCGATCCTTCCGAGTTCCTAGTCCTTACCAGTCTTTCGAGCATGATTAATATCAGTCATTGCGACAAGAGAGATTCTTGAAAAGGCGGTTCGCTGAAAGCGAGGCACGATAAAGATCAGCCTTTCAAACTCAACTGCAAAGTAATGACTTGTGTAAAGTTTCCATACACTTTTTCATACGCTTACCAGCAAAGATTTTGAAGTATTAATTAATTATCCATCTTTTAATAATTTTAATACCCTACCTATTAGGAAAATTATAATAGAACTTTAGAAGAAGGAATCATCGATCTTTCGACAAGTTATTGATTTGAAGTTTTATTGGTGTAGACATCGAAATAGTACGATATTGACACACCAAGTCTGCTCATTGTTGGAACAGCAGACTTGTGGAAATCGATTCAGTGTTCTAGAACTAAACAAACTTGCTAAACTTTATGATCAACATTTGCTAGATATCCTCAGAAGTTTCCTTAAATGTCTCACACTTGTGTTTCTTGGAAGTTATATCATATGAAGAAACTTTGGACTTGAAAAAAAAATCTTCGTGATGTACTTTTAGATTTATATTATACTCAAACTTGTTAAAAGAATTTTAGTACAGAGAAAGTAAATTGAGATAATGACAAGGGAATTGGAATTGACGTAAATTGGAAAAATCTCTGATTTTGAAACAATAATAAACTAACTTTATGGTGTGTTTTTTTGTAAGCTAAAAACCTTGTTTTTCCAACTGAAATTCAAAATCCACGGATTTCCACATCAACGCACGAACGAACTACGCACTGGATCTGAATTCAGCGTTTCGAACTGATTCTGCGTTCTACACGGACCGTCACGTTCATATGTCGATTTGTTTGTTTATTCATGAAAAGATCACGAACCGTTACAGCATATTACCATTGTTCACAACCCTTTCGAATCGTGTCAACTATAATATCACGCATGGGGCTTAAACCAGGTGGGAAAAAGAAAAAAATTGTCGTCCAAAAGTTAAATGAAGGAGAGAAAGAACAAGTCCATTATTTCTCGTAGAATCACGATTTCCTTTGTCTGCATTTATTGTGAGTTAATAAAGCTAGTAACGACTTCTATCAAACAAGTTTCAGACACGCCAAATATTATTATATTGCCTAACTTCGTTTATGAAAAGTCGATTCGTTTATACCAACCCGTATTCTAAACTTGACATTAACTGTTACTAAATCGAGAAAATACATTGCGACAGTTCTAATGTCGAACCTTGTGCAATGAAAGGAGTCCTAGTTGATAATGTATTATAAAAATTATACTCATGCTTTAATGAATTTATGTATAGACATTCACTTCGGCGTTAATCTAGTTACTGCAATTTTTCTTTGCATACGGAGGTGAGCTGGAATTGGTCAATCACTATTAGTCGTAACTGGTACAACTTGTCAACTCCACTCAGCAATAATAAAATTTTATGATTTTTGTGAACACTAACTTTATAGTTCTTATAAGAAGTATGCTTCATTGAAGCTATCAAAATCGAATAAATCAAGAGGACAATGAAAATAAGTTCATTAATGAAAATTAAACTTTGATTCATGCAAAATTAATTTGATCTGTGTGTAAGCCGTGAGTTTATGTAACACTAAGTTGGGTTTTTTACACGCTCTGATAGTTTTGAGTTCGAGGCGGAACATGTAACGCAACATATGATATGCAACATGTGAGCAAATCGGAATGCAATTTAAAAATATGGTATTGATTCTTGCAGAAATTCATATAAAATAGTTATGTTTCTAGGAGAGTAGAAGAGGTTTGGAAATTAATATTTTGTAATTTTTAAAAAAGGAACACCGGAAAAAAGTTCGACATTCAACAAAAAATTTGTTAAATTTACTCAAATAAAACTGACAGCAACAAAATTAAAACCCGAATTTTTTTCGTGAAGTACACTTTTTTTTATTATCTTTACACGTGATACCTATTTCGCTACAAAGATAATTTTAATTGAAATAATAGCAGGGAGAGTCATGTGGTCTGCTTTTATCAATTTTACATCAGTCAAGGAACCTCCGCAGAAAGTCTCTTTTCAATTCCCGTCATAATAAAAATTATGAAATTGATTTAGAAGCCACAGAAAAATTTGTTTGTTGAAAATGATGGTATTTTTCAAAAAATACGCGAGATATGAAAAAATTGAAAACAAAATTATTCCTTTCAAAGAGTTCAACGAAAAGATTTTCTTGCATTTTCCGCTTTTTTTTACGAAAACTTTTTTTGACAGAAATCAATTAATTTTGAAACTGCTCTAAAAATTATTGAAACTATTGTAAGATCGAAAAAAAACTTTTTGCATAACATTCAAAAGGAAAATTTTTTCGGATTTTTTTACTCATCTTGCCTTTTTTAACAAGAAATTCTTTTTTATAAAAGCGGTCGCCGTTTTATTAATTGTCACATTTTAAGGAATGAGATAATCTTGCTGAATTTTCAAAATACCATAAAAATAATTACCGAAACGAAAATTTTCTGAAAAATTAAAATTACCGAAAGAAAATAAAACTACCGAAAATGTGTATTCCCGAAATCTTAAATTCCGAAATTTGAAATTCTTGAAATAAGCGAATTCCCGAAAATGGTAAACTGCCGAATTTTAAAATTCCCAAAATTTAGTAAATTACAGAATATTCAAATTCCCGATAATAGTAAATCACCGAAATTTCAATTCCAGAAAATAGTGAATTGAGGGATTTGTTTCTGTTCAAAAAGTCTTTTGTTATGTGTTGGGCATGTATTCTTAGGTATATTATTAAATCTTATTTTTTCGGAAACTGTAAAATTCGACAATTTAATATTTCCGGGAACTTGAAATTTGGGGAAATTTATATTCCTGTAATTATTTTTTCATGTTTAGGACTTTGAAAAATCGGCAAAATTATGTCATACCAATTTACAAAATCGTTTTTTTTCACGATTTTTGAAGCAATGACAAATTCTCCATCCAAGTAAAAAATGAAAAGCTAAAAAAATTAGTTTAAGTCACCTAAGATGACATAAATTGGCCGAATTTTCAAATTGCCGATAACAGAAAATTACCGAAATTTCAAATAGATCAAAACCGTGAATTGCATAATTTTTTCTGTTAGAATAGTCTTTTGTTTTATATGGGGCATGTATTCTCAAGTTTATTATTCAATGTTATTCTTTCGGAAATTTAAAAATTCGACAATTTACTATTTTCGGGAAGTTGAGAATTCGGAAAATGTATATTTCTGTAATTATTTTTTCACGATCGGGACATTAAAAATTCGGAATAATTTTGTCACCCTGTTTTAAAAAATTCTCTTTCACGGTTTGCGAAGGAATAAGAAATTCCCTATCCAAATAAAAATAAAAATTTTTTTGAAAATACTGGATTTGAAAAAAATGTGTGATTTGAAGAAATTTGTGGCCCGATCCTAAAAACTGGGTTTTGTAGAATTTTCAAAGTCCTGAATTTGGAAAAATACCATAAAAATAATTATTTAAATAGAAATTTTCCGAAAAATGGAAATGCCTGAAAAAACTCAGATTACAGAAAATGTTTATTCCTGACATTTTTAAACCCGAATTTTCAAATTCTCGAAAATGATGAATTCCGGAAAAAAAATAATAAGATATAATAGTACACTTAAGAATAAATACCTTAATTAAAATAAAAAGATTATCCCAACAGAAAAAAAACTATTACATATTTTTTTGCGGGAATTTGTAAATTCCGCAATTCACTATCCAATTTTCTGTAGTTTTAAATTTCGGTTATTTACTATTTCGGAAATTCGAAAATTTGGAAAATTACTACAACCGGGAATTTAAAAATTCGGAAATTTACGATTTTCAGGAATTTGACAATTCGGATTTTAAAATGTCGGTTATAAACATTTTGGTGGTTTTATTTTCATTTGAGAATTTTAAATTTCTGTCTCAGCAATTATTTTTTCGGTACTGTTCCACATTCGGAATTTTGAAAATTCGGAAAAATTATGTCATTCCAGTCACCTTACAATGATTCATACTTTCTTATCAATTTGAGCCAAAAAAAAAAGAAGTGGCAAACTGAAATCCCGACGAAACAAGTATTTATCAAAAATGAAAGCATAGAAAAATATTTCAAATTATAGAATTATGAAATTGAATTCTAAAAAAATTAGGTGGGTTGACACTAATGGAAGGTAGTCATTGGCCAGTATCGCTCACGTGAATTTAATTACGTTGGGGGTAAATTCTTTTATCACCGCTTATTCTAGACTTTTACTAAGCTTTTTACACTCAGAACGCGACCTGCCTTTACGAACCCATTAATGGTTTAAAGCACATTACAGCGGTGATTAAAAGGGAATCACATCCTGAGTAAAAATTACGACCTAGTGAATTCGTGCGAGTGATTTCATTTATTTCTAATGATATTGTTATTCTTTAAATGCTTGAAAAGTGTAAATAGGATTTCTAGCGGATTGGATTGTATTTTTTATTCCAGCTCTATTGCCAATAATTTTTAAACCTCTTTTTTATGTGTGGATAAAATTTAATGAAAAAGATTAATACTTTTTTTCTAAAACCTTCTGAACAAAGAGAAAATTATTTGAAAGGTGCAAATCATTTGTTTGATGTGTGAATATTCAACTTCCATTATTATTTATAATGAGATTTGTGCGTTAAATCAAGTATGTAGGATAAAGTGAACAAGGCGGAGGAAAACATATCTCAATAAATTTTCTTGAAGCAAATTTTTTGATCAGACGCATATTTTTCGTTTTGATAATGAAAAACGTTATAAAAATAAAAAATTCCATTTTGTGGTCAAAATATGCAAGATACAAAAAAAAATGAATGGAGGAAACTTTTTACAATCATAAAAGATCTACGAATTTGTCTTAGATTATTTTTTGATAGGACGCGTAGTTTTCGTTTCAATCGTGAAAAATAACATTTAAATTATTTCAAATAAAATTCTTGGAGAAACGACACAAGATACAAAAAAATGAATAGATAAAAATTGTTTACTGGAAAAGATATACAAAAGTTTCTTAATAATCATTTTTTGATAGGGCGCGTAGTTTTTATTTTAATCGTAATAAATAACATTAAAAAGGAAAACAAATTTTTGGAAAACGACACAAGGGACAAAAAAAATTGAAAAACAAAAGTTGTTCACATGAAAAAGAACTAAAAATTTGTTATTGATCACTTTATGATAGGATGTGTAGTTTTTGTTTTAATCGTAAAAAAAGCATTAAAAATTAAAAATAAAAATTTTTTTGGAAAAACGACACAAGCGACAAAAAAAGCAAAAAAGTTTTGCACACAAAAAAGAGCTATAAATTTGTTATTGTTCATTTTAAATAGGACGTGTTTTTTTGTTTTAATCGTAAATAATAACATTAAAAATCAAAGATTACAGCCAAAGCTTTTCACGATAAAAATAAATACAAATTTGATATTGATCATTTTTTTGTGGAGCGCGTAAATTTTTTTTTCGTAAAAAATAACATTGAAAATGAAAAAATGAAATGTTTGGAAAAACGACACAAGATACGCAAAAATTAATAGACTCTTCTTCCGCTTTGATTTTATACTTGCTTTTTTTATTTAGTATTTTTACTTTTCTGTTCTTTTCCCTATAATAATTTTCTAGTCTAATTCCCTCGTCTTCGCTAAGGCCTGTAATGTTCAACTTTCTTAGATACGCTTTTTTCTTTTCGTTAACGGCTACGCGGATTTCATCATTTCACCAAGTTTCCCCAGTTATTCTTCCTACAACTGATGAATTGTAATAATACACATTAATTAAATAATACATTTTTCAGGGTAGCAGAGAATGAAAATTAATTCAAAATAAAGAATAATTCTTAAAGTAATCATAAAAAATAAAATTTGTACTTTATTTTGCAGTCTCTGAATAAGCAGTTCCGAAGCACGAGATACGCGATGAGAATGTGTTCGTTAAAGCCGAAGGAGCTTTAACAAAAGAGAATTCACAATCACAAATTTACACTTGTCGAGGCTTCAACCTTTAATTATAAAAGGTCTGTGCACAAATGTGAAGGAAGTATAAAGACCGAGCGCGTATCGCGAGGCAAATCCGTTATCGCGCGCCCTGGGCGCGCTAAACCTTGCGAGCCCGCGCACCGCGCGCGATGAGAATGTGCCCGCGCCACGGGCAGATTTTTTTAAATTGAACTTATTGATGAAAAGTTATAATTATAAATAATGGCAGGATGTTTTTAAAAATTTCTCTTTGCCAAGGTTCTTCATCAAAATTCAGGAAAAGGATTTAATTTAATTAAATGTGCTATGATAAATTGGTGATAAACTTCAACGAAAAAATGTCTGTAAATTATTTCGCAACCGACGTTTAGAGGAAATACACGATAGAGCACATAAATAATTTTTGTTTCATTGCGATTAAAAATTATTTAAAACTTTTTTATAATTGCAATTTCCTGGAATTTTTTTAATTGCTGCTATTTTCCTAATGAAATTTATAAACATAGAGATGATTTTTTGTGTTACTAACTGCCAAACTTTTGTGGACAAGACTGGACCAAAAAAACTTATCATGACTAATTGCAAAGTAGAATTATTTATTTACAAAATTTCGTACCGTAACAGGGAATAAAAGGGAGACTGATGGGTATTCGTTGTTCGACTATCGATTTCAAATTTTCAGAGGGATATAATCCATTTACATGAAAGTAAAGTTTGATAATTCGAGGGTATAGTGGATTTTGAAAATGTGACACTGAATAAACTGAATGGGCTGGAAGCAATGAGCCAGTCAACGTCCGCTTTCATTACGATAAAAAACAAACCAAAAATTGTTTTAATCGAATGAGAGGTTGAAAATATTATATTTATTATCAATTAAAACGTCAAAATTCATTCCAAATCAGTCTAGAACCGACAATTCTTGATCGATTTTGATCTTTTTCTTCTGATACACTTCACTAAATTTCAATGAGAGCTATTAGAGCAAAGTTTTATTGTTATTTTGTATTGCACCTCTGTGTGAAAAATAAAGTGGAAAAGTTGCAATTTTTAGAAATTTTGTTTGATCTTTCTGTGAATAATCGAAATGAATTTTGGATCAATAGAAATAAGTGTAGTAGTGCACACTACTAAAGTTTATATTACAAATTTCAAAGTTGATGGTTCTACGATTCAAAACAATTATTGTTCGCAAAACTACTTTGTATCCCACCTTTGGTGGCGTAGAACAAAAAATATTGTCACTTAATAATAGTTGTTGATTTTATAAACAAATGCAATATTCGGCCATTTATTTTCAGAAATACATTCTGCTTTCACTGAAACTGTTTCAAATTATCCTAACTGTGAAGCGCTGTAAAAAAATCGACTTTTGCAGCACATTTGTTAATGTTCCAAACAAACTGTAAAAACAAATATTCATATTCGAAAAGTGTATACGTTAATACAATTCGTTTCAAACAATAACACATGTGTTGCATTTTTTCACAACACAGCACATATCAAGCCAGTTTAAAGTAGTTTTACTGAAAACAGGATATATTTCTGTAAATAAATAGCCAAATCATGCATTTTACAGGGTGGCTACTATTTTTATAATTTTCGTCTCCCGGCTTTCACCCATTTCTTCCACAGTTTGTTCACATATCGATAAGCATCAGGAAATCTTTTTGCAAGAAACCTATTGACTTTGAATCATATAAAACTTTTCGATTTAAACTAATTGAGATTACGTAATTTTTTTTAAAAAGGACAATATTTGGAATAAAAGATTTGATGCTTTCACGATGATTTATTATATTATATCTATTGTCCCTCTTGATGCTATTATGGTGTTTTAAGATTTTGATTGCTTCTCTATGTATTCTTGGAAAAATATTGTACGTTTTTGCGATGACGGTTGTTTTGTCAAATAAAATGCTACGTCCTGTTTTGATATGATGCTCAGCTAGTGCTGAATTCGTGAAATGTTTTAGCCTGACTTTACGCTTATATCCCTTCACGCGTTGGCTCACCGCCCTCCCGGTTTCTCCAATATAGACGTTGCCACAAGAACAGGGGATTTTATAAACTCTCGGATCACTGAAAGGTGCCTTTTTGTCTTGAGGGTTGTTTAGAAGTTGTCCTATTTTCGCAGGTGGTTTAAATATGGTTTGGATGTTGTGTTTGTTGAGAATTCTTCCTATTTGTTCTGTGATACCTTGAATGTAGGGTAGGATGGTGGTCGTTTTTCTCTCTCTTTCTTTAGTAGGTTGTGTTGACTTGTTTTTTTTGTCTATTTTCTTATTGCTTTATTAATTTGTTTGTTTCTGTAATTGTTTTGTATTAGCATTTGTTTAACATTTTGTAGTTCCTTTTGTAAGTTATCTTTATCTATTATGGAGACAGCTCTGTATACAAGGGAGTTGTTGACCGATTTCTTTTGAGATAGGTGGTGGTGGGAGGAGGCATGTAGGTATCTGTTTGTATGGGTGGGTTTTCTGTAAACTTCATGTCCTAATGTGTTATCAGATCATTTGTAAACTAGTAAGTCCAAGAAAGGTAATTTTTCGTTTTGTTCAATTTCCATGGTGAACTGGATACTAGGGTGTATTTGATGAAATCGAAGAACTTGTGTAGTTCATCTAGTCCATCAACGTGTCTTCAACGTAACTGCACCAAAATTCCGGTTTAAGCTTGAATTTGTTGAAGATTTTAGTTTCTATATTTTCCATAAAGATGTTGGCTATTACAGGTAAGATTGGAGATCCCATTGCTGCTCCTGAGGTTTGTTCGTAGAATTGGTGTTTGAAAGAGAAGTAGGTATTAGTGTGACAGTGTTCTATCAAAGGTGTGAGATTGGAGGGGAAGTTTGCAAAGGATTTAATAATATCGATTATATCAGAGATTGGTACTTTTGTAAAGAGAGATACTACGTCGAAACTCACTAGGATGTCTTTGGGTTGAATATGAAACTGTTACATCTTAATGATGAAGTCAAAAGAGTTTTCGACGTGTGTGGTCGTTTCCTGTGAAAGGATTCAGTTTTTTGGCGAGAAAGTATGCTAGGTTGTGAGTTGGTGAGTTTATTGCGCTGACAATCGGTCTGAGTGGGATGCTCTTTTTGTGGATTTTTGGGAGTCCGTAAAGTTTTAGAGAGATGGGATTAGTAGGTTTTAATTTAGATATTGTTTTTCTGTCAAGTTTTGAGTCTTGTAGAAGGTTTTTTGTTTTGCTGACTATTGTTTTTGTGGGGTCTTTTTTAAGTTTTCTATATGTATCGTCAGTAAGAAGGTCCATGACTTTGTGGTTATAGTTTTCTTTATTCATTATTACTGTTGCGTTGCCTTTGTCTGCGCGTAATATTATTATGTCTTTATTCTGATTGAGTTCTTTAATTGCTATTATTTCTTGTTTTGTTAGGTTTGAGGAGGGAAGCTGGGCTTGGCATAAGATGTTGGCCGTCCTACGCCGTATGTCATTCGCTTTCTCGGGTGAAAGGGTATATATTGTGGATTCCAAATTACTGATGATTTCTTCTTTCGGGATGTAGAAGGGAGCTACTGCAAAATTTTGTCCTTTAGATAAGGCTGAAACCAGTTTATTGCTGAGAGGATGGTTAGAGATGTTTTTTACTTGTGTTGGTTAATGGTGCGTGCCTTACTGAAAGTAATTTGCCGAATTTTATTTTTTTGTTTTTGCGTGCACAAATCTTCAATCCGTTAGGATTGGTCAAATGATATGTGATCCAATATAGACCAAATGTCAAATCCCCCACCGTTTAAGAAAGCTAAAGATGTTATTAGCTTAGATTGAGAAGACCTGAGCTTACTAAAAGTGTTAGTTTTAGTAAGAAAACTCTCCCCGTAGAGTTCTTTAATGATAGGTTTAATTCTTTCACGATGATTGATTATAATAAATTTAAAATGTAAAATTTTACTCTTTTTCGGGTTTCAATCGTGTGCGAAACTATGAATCTTGCCGACGTTTCGTGAACGTTGCAGTTCACTTCTTCAGGGTTATGTTGCTCTTATATATGTATTCTCTACGATGCCTGTGATTGACCAGAGCGCCCCATGGTGGGAACTGG
The DNA here is from genome assembly GCA_932195095.1 of Andricus curvator. Lineage (NCBI taxonomy): Eukaryota > Metazoa > Arthropoda > Insecta > Hymenoptera > Cynipidae > Andricus > Andricus curvator. The sequence continues at coordinate 408,731 of CAKNYM010052153.1, read as the reverse complement.
TCGAACTTGATTGGCCAATCAAGTATTTTTTTAAAAACATCTTTATAGAAAATCTAGAAACTAAAATCTTTAACAAATCTTCTATTTTATCAATCAAATACACCCTCATATCCAGTTTACCATGGAAATTGAACAAAACGGAAAATTACCTTTCTTGGACGTACTAGTTTACAAAAGATCTTATAATAGATTAGGACATGAAGTTTACAGAAAACCCACCCATGCAAACAGATACCTACATGCCTCCTTCCACCACCACCCATCTAAAAACCAATCGGTCATCAACACCCATATATCTACATAACAGATAAAGATAACTTAAAAAAAGGAACTAAAAAAATGTTAAACAAATCCTAATACAAAACGATTACACAAACAAACAAATTAATAAAGCAATAAGAAAATACACTAAAAATAACAAGTCAACACATCCTACTAAAGAAAGAAAGAGAAAAACGACCACCATCCTACCCTACATTCAAGGTATCACAGAACAAATAGTAATAATTCTCAACAAACACAACATCTAAACCATATTTAAACCACCTGCGAAAATAGGACAACTTCTAAATAACCCTAAAGATAAAAAGGAACCTTTCAGTGATCCGGGTGTATATAAAGTCCCTTGTTCTTGTGGCAAAGTCTATATTGGAGAAACTGGGAGGGCGGTAAGCCAACGTGTGAAAGAACATGAGAGTAAAGTCGGGCTAAAACATTTCACGCAATCGACACTAGCTGAGCATCATATCGAAACAGGGCATAGAATTTTATTTGACAAAACAACCGACATCGCAAAAACGTACAATATTTTTCCAAGTAAACATAGCCAAGCAAACAAAATCTTAAAACACCCTAATAACATCAAAAGGGACAATGAATATAATACTAATCCGATTTGGCTTTCTGTCCTCCCGGGTTTAAAAAAAAAGACTTGATTGGCCAATCAAGTTCGACCAGTCCCCACCATGTGGCGCTCTGGCCAATCACAGGCATCGTAGAGAATACATATATAAGAACAAAATAACCTGAAACTTCAGTTTCAGGTCAGCCCTGAAGAAGTGAACCGTTCAAAATTAGATAATTTGAAGTTCAAGGTGTTTGAAAGTAAAATTTTTTTAAACAGAATCTCTCAAATTTGACAATGTTCAGACTCAAATTTTCAAAACGGAACAATTTCGAAACGTTAAAAATTAAATAGTTTCAGATTTGAATTTTGGAAAATTGAAGCTTGTAAAATTCAAAGAAATTGTAACTGTGTTATTTTTAATTGAAAGCCCTGAAAATTGAACAATTTAAATAATTTTTAATTCAAAAAGATTAAAATTTGTCAATTTGAAATTAAAAACTAGAGTAAATATTTCGAAGAAACATTCTTTGAAAGATTCTGAAAGTCTAGAATTTTAAATTGTTATTACATAAAACAATAGTGGGTGGCAGTGGGGCCGCACAGCCGAAGTGAAACTTTGATGGATTTACTTTGAATTTTTTTGTGAGGAATCATCATGAATTTTGAGGAGATCGCATAGTAAGAGAGTGCAGAGAGAAAGAAAGAGAGAGATCATATACATGCTTTGGTTAACGTGGCAGTAGTGGGGATGTCGGAAATAAGTCTTCAGAGCAATTGCGAATCGCCGCACAAAAGGGAAACGCGAGAGAGTGTATAGGTATAGACTAGAGAAAGTATACTTGTAAGAGAGAGACAGAGACTTCCGTTCGTGCGGTCGCTCGTTTTTTTCAATTCACTCCCGCCCCAAGAGAATTTTCACTTCAAAAAAATAATTCCACATCAAATTTGATTAGACAAAATTTTCTAAAATCAAAAAATAAATTAAATTATTCTAAAAAAATTGTATAAAAAATAGTAATTTTAAATGGGAAACATTAAAAATGAAAAAATTTCTACTCCCTAACGCTTCACTTATAGCATGACGATACGAAAATTTAAAATGTTTTGTTACATGTCGATCAGTTTGAGAATAAGAAAAAAGTATCATCAGTCATCTAGAAATTTTTATTGATTTTTTTCGTTTTATAAGATTTTACAACATACTAGGAAAAATTCGAGTCCGTTTGAAAGAAAGTTATGACTTCTAGAAGTTTGAAAGAAATCATAAAATATATTATATTTGTGGTTAATTCTTAACAATCTATTCCGATTATTAAATTTTTCAAGGATAAACAATTTTATAGAATCATTTCAAGTTTTTTAATATTTTCAATCTCTTCAAAAGTTCTAAAATTCCTAAATATCTTTTAAAATGATTCAAATTTGCCCTATTTTCTTTCATTTATAAAAATTAAAAAATGGCTTTAAAATCTTCCAGTAACCTTAAGAAAATATTTTATTGCCTTGGAAACTTTCAAGCTTTCTTAAAAAGCTTCTAAATTTTTTGTTTCAAACCTCCCAAAATCTACATTTTGTTAACATTTTTTGAAAATATTTTCAAATTTTTAATTATTTTTAAATCTTTTCAAAACTTTTAGGTATCTTTTCAACCTACTGGATTTTTTTTTCTATTTTCAATGTTAAAAAATTGAAATTTTATTGTTTAAGATCATAAAATTTAGAAATTTTAGAAAATTTTACGAGTTTTAGAATTGCTTTCAATTTTTTCTTAAAATAAAAAACCATTACAAATCTTTCCAGGTATCTTATGAAATTTTTCTAATTCTCTTCAAACCTTTTACAATTCTTAAAAACCTTTTTTTTTTAATCTACAGTCTAAAAATTAAAATTTTTGAACTTTACGATTTTCAAATTACTTTTTAAACTCTCTTAGAACTTCAAAAGATTTCTCAACCTTACTCAAATTTGTTCTAAAATTTTGTTATCTTGCAAAATTTTTAAATTTTCCTTTAAAATCTTCTACAGTCTTTCTATATAATTAAATTATATTAATTATATATCGATACTGTCGCTCGTCTAATCGAGAATCTCGCTCGACTATTATGAGGCGATATTATCGTCTCGTATATTAAAACGAGAATTTAAAAAATCTCGATCATTTCTCGTATCGACTCGATCTCATGCAGCACTATTCACATAAAACTGAAAAAAAATTCAGTCTCCAAAAATTATGATATCAAAACTTGTTTATCCTCAAACCTTCACAAATTCTACTCATCTGAAGTAAATTTAAATTGTTCAAAAAAGTTTAAAGGAACCTGCAATGTTTGGGAAAAGTTTATTTAACAACAATTTACAAGCTACAAAACAAGCGAATTACGAAATGCGAAAAATGTTTCAGTATAATATTTCAGTTCCGGCTTTCTACCGGTTGTCCTGGGTGGGAGAGTACCCTGATTTTAGTATCAGATTTGTTTAAAATATTTTTTAAAATGTTGCAAATTCGATTTTTTACAGCAAATCAGTATTTGGCCAATTCGAAATAGTTTCAGTGAAATCAGAATGTATTTCTGTAAACAAGTGAAGGAATAATTAATTTGTTCATATAATTTTTTTTATGATATTTAAAAATATTTTGGCAGATCAAAGTTTTCTAATAGAACATCACTAGTATTAAATCAATTTAAAGTCGTTTTCGTGAAAGCAGAATGTATTTTCGGCGAATAAATGGCCAAATGGTGCATTTCTATATAATTTGTTGATAACATATTGAAATATTTTGAAAGAGTCAAGTTTTCTGATTTAAAATCACTATATTGAACCAATCTTGAGACATTTAAGTTAAAGTAGGATGTACTTTTATGAATGAATGGCCGAATAGTGCATTTGTTTATAGAATTTGTTTATAACGTTATTGAATGTTATCTAAAAATAAAGTGATCAGATTGGTCGTCACTGTTAACACAATTTCAAACCATCATGGTGAAAACACGACACCCTTTTTTCTTAAATGCCTACATCTTCATTTGTTTATGAAATTACCAAATATTAATTGAGATCAATATTTTTTATTCTGCATCACCAACGATAGCATACAAAGTAGATTTGCTGAAAAGAAATTGTTTTGAATCGTAGAATCACCATCTTTGAAATTTGTCTATACAATTTGTTTATAAAAAGTGAATTAAAACAATTTATGAATTTATTTCGTGTACTAGATGCTACTTCACTTATTTCGATTGATTCCGAGATCATTTCGATTGTCTACGGGTAGATAAAAAATAAAGTTGTAAAATTGGTCATTTCCTTCATTAAATTTGTTAACCAAAAAGTAAAATTAAAGAAAATTCAAAAATCGGCTCTCATATTTCTCTTTGAGATTTAGTTGAGGATATTTTAAAGAAAGAAGATCAAAATAAATTGAAAATTCTCGGCTCTAGGCTGTTTGAAAAATAAGAATTGACATTTTGCCCCACTGTAAAATAAAATAAATATTTGAGAATTTCTAATAGATAGTAAAAAATGCCAAGAAAATATGCCAATCCATGATGATTGTTTTTTTTCTAGTTTCGACCTTTTATTTATTTGAGGATTAATCAGTAAATGGCTTCAAATGGTCATTCAAAAAAAAAAGTCAGCATTTATTTGAAATTAATATATTGCGGGAAAAAAACCCATGACGACGTTTCTGTCAAATCATTTTGTAAAAATCTAAAATAACAATATTAAAATTGAAATAACATCAACATAATAAAAGCAGTTTTACTAATTTTTATTAACCGAAACGTTGCCATGTGTTTTTTTCCAATATACTTATTTCGAATAAATGCGGGCGGATTTATTTTTGTCTAAATGATCATTTGAAGCCATTTACTGGTTAAGCCTTGAATCAATAAATGGTCGGAACTGAAAAAAATCCTTCTGGTTTTTACTCCTTATTAAAAATTTCAGATTTTTAGAAAAGGTTTGTAAACGGTCTATATTTGACCAAAATATGCGTTTTTGCCAATGTAATAATTTGAAATGAATACTGATTTCTTTTTTCCTTCAATCAATTGAAGGTCCAAACTAGAAAAACTAACAAAATTATTTCATTATTGTGTTATTCAAATTTTTTTGAACCTATGTTTTATTTCTAAAGTTTTTTAGGTCGAGAGAGGTGTAAATGAAACTTTCTATCCAACAAGTTGAAAAAACGTTAAAGAATCTAAATTATCTCTCTTCCGACTCGCACACACATCCGTGAAAATAGCTAAATGCTTTTTCACGGGATTCATTATGAAAGAATAATTTTTTTTTCAATTTAGACAATTTTAATTTAAGTGTGTGTGTTCTGTGCGCGACAAATTCTCTAATTATAAATGCTCTCACGATTTTCGGAATTCATTAGTTGATTTTGGATCCTTGAGACAGAGCCTGAATATGCAGGTACGTCAAAAAACTTCACTGTATTTTGAAAAAAATGTTCAGCATTTTTTTGAGAAAAAATTAAGTGTTTAATGAGAATTTTCCCATAGAATTAAACAAAATTGAAATCATAGTTTTAAATTAAAATCTAACCATGCGATTTTATTCTTATCAAAAGTGAAATATTGAGCCTAAAAATTCAGGTACGTCAATAAAGTTAAAGGTATTTGAGAAAAATCTTCAGTATTTTTAATGAAGGAAACTGAGTGTTTACAGAGAATTTTCACATAAAATAAAAGCAAAAATGGAATGTGTAGTTTTAAATTGAATTTTAACAATTCAACTCCATTTTTATTAAAAGTAAAATATTGAGCCTAAAAATCCAGGTACGTCAAAAAAGTT
>CAKNYM010052153.1:385037-403065 GCA_932195095.1 Andricus curvator | reverse complement strand
AAGTAAAATATTGAGCCTAAAAATCCAGGTACGTCAAAAAAGTTCAAAGAATTTGAGAAAAATCTTCAGTATTTCGTTTGGAAAAAATTAAGTGTTTACTGAGAATTTTCACATAACGTAAATAAATTGAATTTATAGTTTAAATGGAATTTTAATAATGCGATTCTATTTTTATTAACAGTACAATATTGAGCATGAAAATTCAGGTACGTCAATAAAGTTCAAGGGATTTGAGAAACATCTTCAGTATTTTGATTGAAAACAGTTAAGTGTTTACAGAGAATTTCCACATAAAATAAAGGAAGTGTCTACGCGTACTGAAAAAATCCAGCTATACTCCAACTATATGTACAGAAATTACGGTACAAATAGCCCCTTTTCCAAAATACCCCTATTCGTACTGAAAAAATTTAGCTACTTATACCGAAATTTCGGTACACGTAGACATGGCCTTAAATAAAAGTGAAAATGTATAGTTTCAAATTAAATTTGAACAATGCGATTTTATTTTTATTGAAATTAAAATATTAAGGCATAGTGAAAAATGAAATTTGAAAATAAGAATCTTGGCTGTTTCAAAAAAAATTATACTTTGAATTTATATATTTTCAGATTGAGATTAATATGGGAGTGTAGGTCATAACACAATCATTTTTTTCTAATTTAATCAGAGAGTATTCAAAATTTAAAGGTATTAAAGTTGCTAGATGATCATACGAATGATCTTGTAAATTTAGCAGATTTTTTCTGCCTGTAATTAAAATAATATAAGTCCAAGATAATATTTTCATTGAAACATAACAACATCTTAACTTTTTTTTTTAAATCTTAACACATTTCCAATTACGATGCTGGAAGTATAAACTTGATTCCAAAGAAGCTTTAGACTTTAGACGAAAGCTATAAACCTCAGAGGAAAAAAGGGGTAAAGGGGAAAAGAGGTGAGAAGGCGTAATAAATTGGCGTAATTGGACGCTCTTAATTGGCTCGCTTTTTCAGAGTAAAATGTCGTTTTTCTTTATTTGTGCTACTAGACTTTTTTTAATTTGATATGTTACATAGAATATGAATAGCACGTCACAGTATTTAATAAAAGCAACACATTCTTAAAATTAAATTGGCCTGTAAGGGATCAGCTCTACTGCAGTTTATATTGAATTAATAATTTTTTCTGTAGAATAGAGAGTTTTTTAAAACTTTAGTTAAAATTTTTCATTTTATATTATTTTCGCAACTAGGTAAATCACAAAACTTTATATTTATGTGTATAATCATAATGGATATGAAGACATTTATAGGATTCCCGAAAATGATTCTTCACTTTGATTAAATGAAAAGAATAATTTCATTGTTTCCGATCGAGCAAAAACTGATAAAAAATATTAGTATTTGATTAGTTTTCCACCTCAACAATACACTTCTTATCATATAAGAATATATTGTTTTCGACCTAATATTTTTCCGGTAGTGAGCAAAAACTGATAAAAAATATTCGTAATTAATAAGTTTTCCATCTCAACAACACACTTCTTATCATATAAGAATATATTGTTTTCGACTTCATATTTTTCTCAAAAATCGTTTCAGATGTCAATTTTTTTACAATTTTTATTATATTCCAGAAAAAAAATTTGTGAGTAGATTTTGATGAGATACATTCTTTTTTGGATAAAAAGGTTTGCAGCTAATTTACTAAACATGATGCGAATGACCCAAAATTCACTTGAAAATTTCGAATTTGTTAACAATTTATATCACAGTATTGGCAATAATATTAAACTCTGTTTTTTAGGTCGAGAGAGGTGTACATGAAACTTCCTATCTAAAAATTTTAAAAAACTTTACAGAATCTAAATTATCTCTCTTCCAACTCGGACACACATCCGTCAAAATAGCTAAATACTTCTGTACGGGATTCATTATGAAAGAGCAAATTTTTGTTATCACTTTAGACAATTTTAATTTAAGTGTGTTCTGTGCGCGGCAAATTCTCTAACTATTATTTTATTTTTGATGTGTATAATTTAGAAAGTTATAAATAATTTAAAATTTTTTGTTTAATAATTAAATGTTGAAGATTTAGAATAAAAAATTCATACTTTTAAATATGTATCTATCAAAATTCTTAAATTTGGATGAGTTTAATGATCAAAAGTTAAGACTATTCCAATTTGTAAATCTTCAAAATTGAAAAAAAATCAAATTACACCAGCCCCCTCTTAATTTTCGGGTTTTTTATAGCCCACTGAAGTGCACCGCAAATGCGCTCATATGCGCCACGAATAAAAAATTTTGCGCCACATTAATAACCGAGTTATCAGCGATCAAAGTGTTGGGCCCGGGGCCCCCCGACTGGCGCGATTTTTCTAAAATAGTAACATTTTTTTAAATTCATCATAGCTATCCGTCATAACTTTCAATGTGCTCAAATGCGCCACCACTAAAAAATTTTGTGCCAGCTAATTAACCAAGATAGCATTGGGGGGGGGGGGCAGTATGACGCAAGTATTAAATCTTCTACAATGATATGAAATTTAAAATTACGGATATGGAGTCATTCATTTTACAAATGCGCTCGTATGCGCCACAAAAATTTTTTGCAAACTTCAAAAACTGTCCACGATACGAAGGCTTTAACACTTTACAAAGTGATGATTAAGTGATGACCAACAAAATAAAAAGTTTTCAGTCCGCCGTGATGAAGGGACTTTTGTATAGGTTTTCAAATGCGCATATGTGCACCATGAAAATTTTCTGCATAACTTGAAAATTGCCCAAAATATGGAGGTCATAACATTTTGCAAAGTGATGACCAACAAAATAAAAATTTTAAATCCACACGGATGAAGGGACTTCCGTATGGAATTTTGAATTCGCTCATATGCGCCATAAAACCTTTTTGGATATCTTGAAATTTGCCCAACATATGGAGGTCATAACATTTTGCAAAGTGATGACCACCAAAATAAAAAGTTTTTAATCCGCAATGATAAAGGGACAGTCGTATGAGGTTTCAAATGCGCTCATATGCGCCATAAAAACTTTCTGAATGTCTTGAAAATTGCCCCAGATATGGAGGTCATAACATTTTGCAAAGTGATGACCAACAAAATGGAAAGCTTTTAATCCGCAGTAATTAAGGCACTTTCGTATCGGGTTTCAAATGCGCTTATATGCTCCATAAAAATTTTTGTTATATCTAGAAAATTGTCCAAGATATGGAGCTCATTACATTTTGCAAAGTGATGCCCAAGCAAATGAAGAGTTTTTAATCCGCAGTAATTAAGGCACTTTCGTATAGGTTTTCAAATGCGCTCATATGCAACATGAAAATTTTCTGCATATACTGAAAATTGTCCAAGATATGGAGGTCATAAAATTTTGGAAGGTGATGACCAACAAAATAACAAGTTTTTAATCCGCAGTGATTAAGGGGACTTTCGTATAGGGTTTCAAATGCGCTTATATGCGCCATGAAACTTTTTGTTATATCTTGAAAATTGTCCAAGATATGGAGGTCATAACATTTTGCAAAGTGATGACCAAAAAAATGGAAAGCTTTTAATCCACAGTAATTAAGGCACTTTCGTATCGGGTTTCAAATGCACTTATATGCGCCATGAAAATTTTTGTTATATCTTGAAAATTGTACAAGATATGGAGGTCATAACATTTTGCAAACTGATGACTCACAAAAAAAAGCTTTTAATCCGCAGTGATTAAGGGACTTCCGTATCGGGGTTCGGATGCGCTCATATAAGCCATAACAATTTTCTGAATATCTTGAAAATTTCCCAAGATATGGAGGTCATAACATTTTGCAAAGTGATGCTCAAGAAAATGAAAAGTTTGGAATCCGCAGTGATGAAGGGAGGGTCGCGCGGAATTTCAAATGAGGTGCGTTCCGCTAGCATCTCCACAACGGAATTTGGATATTTTCTTTATGCCATAATTTTGGGATTTTTTGGGCACCGCTGCCGATTTTTGGGCAATCTTAATTTTCTCATAAAACCGACTTTTGCGTGGAACTGTTGGCCGCCAGCACCTCCACTATGAAAAATTAGGAAAAATGTAAATATCAATAGCGCTAGAATTTTAGGCTTTTTTGGACTCTCCAAAAATGCAAAAATTAATTTTCAAAAAACAACCCCTATCTCCTAAAAGTTACCCTTAAAATAACTTACACACCCAGCCTTAATGTAAGCATATCCGAATTTCGGGATATCTTTGTGCTCCCCAAAACACTCAAAAATTATTATAACAAATCAACCCTGAATATTACAAAAAACTTTAAAGAAATGATATGGAATAAGTACGAGAAACCATATACCGTTGGCCTGAGCTAGTTTTGAGCTCACTCAAAATAACAATTTGATTGGTCCGAAAACAACCCATACCACCAACACCTACCCCTAATTACAAATATAAATATTAAACAGAACCAAATATATATATATATATATACATATATATATATATATATATATAAATCAAAAGTCAATGATTTGGTGGGGTTCACAAACAAAACTGCCGAAAAATTTTCAAATGAAAAAAAATCATACTAGTCACCTTCGCAAAACTCTAAAATATGCACACAACCCCACAGTCATAACTAAAAAACAAAATATCTTTTTCATATCCTCATCTCCACACTAACATTCAACAATCCTTAAGAGCTACCCCTATCACATTTAACAAACCACGTGTAAGCTTCTTTCTACTAAAACCGTCAAAAAATTTCAAATTAAAAGGAATCAACCAGACAACTTTCCAAGACTCTGGTTAATATATCTATCTCCACAGTAATATTCCACGACCCCTAGGAACTACCCCTATCACATTCAACGAACCAACTCTCAGCTGCCTACAACTAAGACCTCCAAACAAAATTAAAATTAAAATTATTCAACCGCAGACAAATTTCCAAGACTCTAGTCAATATATGTATCTCCACAGTAATATTCAACATCCCCTTTGAACTACCCCCATCACATTTTACGTACCAAGATACAGCTGTCTCTAACTGAAACCGCCAAAAAAATATGAAATAAAACATAATCATAGTAACCCCTAGGAACCACCCTAATCACATTTAACGAACCAAGTCTCAGCTGCTTTTATATAAAACGGCCAAAAAAATTTCAAATTAAAAATAACCACCACAGAGAAATTCCAAAACTCTAGTTAATATATTTATCTCTATAGTGATATTTCACGACCCCTAGGAGCTACCCCTATTAAACTTAACGAACCAAGTCTCAGCTGCCTTTAACTGAAGCCGCTAAAAGAATTTCAAATTTAATATAGTCATCACGGACAACTTTGCAAAACTCTAATTGATATATCTATCTCCACAGTAATATTCCACGACCCCTAAGAACTAGCCCTATTACACTTAACGAACTAAATCTCAGTTACCTTCAAATATAAAAAAAATTAATGAAATTAAAAATAATCACCAGAGACAAATTTAAGCAATCAAGCCATAGCTGTCTTCAACTAAAACCGTCAAAAAAATTTCAAACAGAAATACTGACCTCAGACAATTTTTTAAGACTCTAGTTAATATTCCTCTCTCCTCAGTAATATTACACAGCCACTAGAAACTACCCCTATCACATTGAATAACACACGTCTCAGCTGCCTTTATCTGAAACGGCCAAAAAATTCATATTAAAAATAATCACCACAGACAACTTTTCAAGACACCAGTTGATATAGCTGTCTCCACAGTAATATTCAACAACCCCTCGAAACCACCTCTATCACATTTCACAAACGCCGTCTCAGCTTCTGATGGTTGTGAAATTTTACTGTGGAGATGGCTGTATTAACTAGAGTCTTGGACAGTTTCCTAAAGTAATTATTTTTTATTTATTTTTTTATGGATTTTCGTTGAAGGCAGCTGATACTTGGTTCGGTTGATGTGATAGGGGTAGTTCCTTGGGGTTGCGTAATATTACTAAGACGATAGGTATATTAAATAGAGTCTTGAGAAGTTGTCTGAGGTAATTATTTTTCATTTTAAATTTTTTTGGCGATTTTAGTTGGAGGCAGCTAAGACTTGGTTCGTTCAGTGTAATAGGGGTAGCTCCTAGGGTCGTGAAATATTACTGTGGAGATAAATATATAAACTAGAGTTTTAAATTTGTCTGGGGTGCTTATTTTTAATTTGAAATTTCTTTGGCGGTTTTAGATAGATGCAGCTGAGGCGTGTTTCATTCAATGTTATAGGGGTAGTTTCTAGAGATCGTGAAATATTAGTGTGAGAATAAATATATTAACTAGAGTTTTGAAAAATTGTCTGGGGTGACTTTTTTTTTAATTGAAAGTTTTTGGGCAGTTTTAGCTGAAGGCAGCTGAGACTTGGTTCGTTCAGTGTAGTAGGGGTAGTTCCTATGGGTCGTGAAATATTACTGTGGTGATAGATATATTAACTAGAGTTTTGCAAAGTTGTCCGTGATGACTATTTTTGATTCGAAATTCTTTTAGAGGCTTCAGTTGAAGGTAGCTGAGTCTTGATTCGTTAAGTGTAATAGGGGTAGCTCCTAAGGGTCGGGGAATATTACTGTGGAGATAGATATATCAACTAGAGTTTTGAAATTTGTTTTGGGTGACTATTTTTTATTTTGATTTTTTTGCGGTTTTAGATAAAGGCAGCTGAGACTTGGCTCGTTAAATGTTATTAGGGTAGTTTCTCGGGATTGTAGAATATTACTGTGAGGGTAGAAATATCAACTAAAGACCTGGAGAGTTGTGTATGAAAATATTATTTTTCATTACAATTTTTTTTTGCTTCTAAGCGTTGCTTAATATTGCTGTGAGGATATATACTGAAAAGTTGTCTGAGGTAATTATTTTTTATTTCAAATTTTTGTGGCGGTTTTAGTGGTTGGCAGCTGACACGTGGTTCGTTAAATGTGATAGGGGTAGCTCTTAAGGTTTGTTGAATATTACTATGTAGATGAGGATATAAAGAAGAGTTCCTGTTTTTTAGTTGATACTGTGGGGTTACGGGTATACTTCAGAGTTTTGCGAAGGTGACTGGTATGATTTATTCACTTGGAAATTTTTCGGCAGTGCTTTGTGAACTCCGCAAAATCATTGACTTTTGATTTATATATATTTTGGTTTTGTTTAATATCTATATTTGTAATTAGGGGCTCAAGACTAGCTCAAGCCAACGGTATATTTTTTCTCGTACGTATTCCATATCTTTTTCTTTGAAGTTTTTCTAATGGTCATGGTTGATTTGTTATCATTTTCGAGTGTTTTGGGGAGCCCAATAAGATTCTGAAATTCGGATATGCTTACACTTAGGCTGGGTGCATAAGTTATCTCAAGGGTAATAGGGGTTCTTTTTTTAACATTAATTTTTGCATTTTTGAAGAGCCAAAAAAACCCAAATTTCTGGCCCTGTTGTGGAGGTGCTAGAAAAACGAACCTCATTTGAAACTCCACGCGACACTCCCTTCATCACTGCGGATTAAAAACTTTTTATTTTGTTGGCCATCACTTGGTCATCTCTTTGTAAAGTGTTAAAACCTTCGTATCGTAGACAGTTTTTAAAGTTTGAAAAAAAATTTTGTCGCGCATATGAGCTCATTTGAAGACGAATGACTCCATATCCGTAATTTTAAATTTCATATCATTGTCAAAGATTTAAAACTTGCTTCACACTGCCCCCCCCCCCCCAATGCTATCTTGGTTAATTATCTGGCGCAAATTTTTTTAGTGGTGGTGCATTTGAGCGCATTTGAAGTTATGACGGATAGATAGATAGATAGATAGATAGATAGATAGATAGACGGATAGACTATGATGAATTTAAAAAAATGTTATTATTTTAGAAAAATCGTACCAGCCCCCCCCCCCCCCCTTTTTTTCGCTGATAATTCGGTTATCAATGTGGCGCAAAATTTTTTCTTGATGGCGCATATGAGCGCATTTGCGGCGCAATTCAGTGAGCTATAAAAAACCCGAAAATTAAGAGTGGGGGGGGGCTGGTGCAACTGACCTTTTGAATATTTACAATTCAATGATCTACAATTTTGAAGAGTTACAATTAAAAACTCTTGAGTTTTGAAAATGCAGAACAGAAAATTAATAAACTTTTAAGATTTATATTTTAAAGATAGTTATGTAATTTCGAATACTTTTTGGAATATGTAGTTCAACCTTAAAGATTTAAACCTGAAAATTCTTCAATTTCAACGATTTCCAAACTAAATTTATTCCATTTTTAAGATTTGCAATTTAAGAATGAAATATTTGTTATATTTATAGTTTAACATGTTGTAATTTTTAACGTTTTTCTAAAATTGGTATGCAGTTCAATTTTGAAGATTTGCAACGAAAAATTATAGAATTTTTAAGATTTTTAATTGAAGAATCTTAAATATTTAATGAATCTAATCCAAAATTATGCAATTTTGAAACCTTTCTTCTTAATAGTTTAATTTTGACGACTTCAAATTCACATTTATCCAATTTTATAAATTTGCACTTGAAAACTCTTCAATTGTAAGCAGAAAAAGGGTAGGCTTAATTTCTTTTTTGGAGATTGTTATAACCGTTTATACATTTAACATATGTTTCGTTATATAAAACTAGCTGCGTGGATTCGATCTCGATTATTTCCACTTTGTTTGTATTTATATTTATACGGCACAAAAAAAACCATGACAAATCAGTCAAATCAAATTTTTCATTTGAAATGGTAATTTTTCGAGCTGGAAAAGGGAAAGGGGAAGTTTTATCGCACCCTATCCCTTTCCCAGCTTCATGATTTTTCTTACAAAAATTGTCAGAAATATTTTATTTAAAAATTTATGATCGAAAAGTATTTTCAATTCATGCATCAACCTTGAATTATGTTGATGAACAAAGTTTTTCTTTTTAAAACAGATGTTCGTAATATTATAAATGATCATAACTTCCTCACTTTTCAATAAAGTGGATGAATATTATAGGTCAATCAGTATATCTTGAATAAAGGAATCTTTTTCGTTTTTGCTTCAATTTTGAATTATGTTAAAGAAAGAAGTTTTACCATAAAAAACCGTTTTTTCAAATATTATGTATTACCATAGCTTCCTCACTCTTCAATAAAATGTATTTATATTATACGTGAATCGATTCCTCTCAAATTAACACATTTTTTCTATTCTCGCATCGACTTTAAATTATGAGAATGAGAACATTTTTACTATGAAAATCAATTTTTAATATAATATAAATGACCATAATTTTCTTACTCTTTAACAACATGTATTAATATTATAGGTCAATCGATTCGTCTCGAACCAAGAAATATTTTATATTCTTGCATCAACTTTGAATTATGTTAATGAAAAAAGTTTTACTATAAAAACCCGATTTTTAAAATATTATAAAGTGCTAAAAAAACATTCAGTAAATATTTTCAGAAATCCTTTGGCCAGTTTCAAGATATTATTATCCACACATCCACACATCCATACATCCACACATTCATGAATCCACACATCCGCAAACACACGCACACACACAATCGGACAATTGCTTAGAACATTGTATTAGACATTTTCAAACTGAGGAAAGTTTAATTGAATAAATTAAAATTTTTTCGGAATATCTTACCATTAAAAAGCTTCCTCTATTAGAAAGCAAAAAAGGAATAGTAATTCAGGTGTTTTAGGTAGTAAGAAACTGAATTGTATTTAATGAGAAATGGCTGAAAACATTTAAAAAAAATTACGTACCATACGCGAAAGAGGGAGTCCACACCTTTATTTACGACTTATTACATGGGGAGGGGTGGGGCAAAAAATGGCAAAAAGTGTGTCACGTAATTTATGGACGACCCCTCATCATGATCCTAGAAAATGGATCATCCAGATTATTGTCAAAGTCTTATTTTTTTGTAACTATACTTGTACTTAAATCAACAATAAATACCAAACTTCTTTGCAGTGGTTTTTTGAATTCTTGCAATTATGATTACACTCAACTCCCGATATAAGAACCCCGGTTTACAATATTGCAAGGATTGATGTCCTCGGCAGTTTTCTGAAAAGGGGAGCCGCGAGACCGGGCGAGAGGAGGTGCTCAGTTAAGCGTGACAAACAGCATGACGGCTGTACTCTCAGCACATTAGTTGCATCGGGTTGCGCCATGCGTCCAAATCCAACAGGAATAGTTCACGCGAACCTGCCTGTTTACGTTTGGATTCCTCTGATTTAGGATCAAGACCACTGCAAGCCCTTCCCGAGACCGTTCTTATATCGGGAGTTATATGTATATTTAAAAATCCACAATTATAAATCTGAATATTGTACAAATTATTTGAAGACATTCCATTAAAGTTATAGGGTCATTGAAAAATTTTTAATTAATAATTATAATTTAATAAATTGAATTATAGAATTTATTTATATATCCTTGAGCAGATCCAGGATGTTGCTTTTCATCATTTTCCCACTACTGGCAGTTTCGACCTCATCATTTATGAAGGAACGAAGTAAGTAAACAATATGATTTTTCTTCTTGCATTTTTTTTCAACAGAAGTGTATCTTTACTAGTCCACGCGTCTCATTTACTCACTCTATAATGTCATAATTTGCTAAAAATAAAAATCGTCTGTAATTTCACTAGACTAGACAGGAGCGGAAAGTTCTAGCGACGATCTGAGAAAATAATCTGTTTCGTAATAGTTACTATTAACACCAGAAATGTTTGAAAGTTTCAGAAGTGCAATTCCGATTACGTGTTTATATTAGGCACACCTACTTCCTTGATCACATAAGACTTTGTGAGCAATTTCATTAGACATCACATTCGAGGGAAATTATTTCTAGTGTTTATATGATTATACATGTGTATATATATATATATATATATATATATATATATATATATATATATATATATATATATAAACTGTAATTATATCTTAAGAGTCGATTTGCTATACATACTCCGTGCACTCTGTATTTATATACTTTCTTTTTAGTTTACTTTTCCCTGGAAGATTTTTTTCATAGTTTATAGATTCATATATGCATTACAAAGTGTCGTTAGTGATCATTAAGCAAATTTTAAATTTGAATGAGTCAAAAGTGACTGAGTCGAAGTCAATTATGACTGATTTAAATATTGCGGATTCAACAACTGAAAAATCAGTCAAAAGTCACTTCTCAAATTAGTTAATTTGTCTCACTGATGAAATCAATAATTTTAAATTATCTAATCTGTTGAATTTTCAACTAAAGAAGGTAAACTTTCAACCAAAAATAGAGTAAATAAATCTTAAATTGAAAAAATTAATTTTCAACAAGACAACGGAAAAAGATTTCAATTTTAAGTCAAAAACAGTTCAATTCATACAAAAAAGATGAATTTTCAACAAAAGAGTTAAATCCTCAACCAAAACAGATCAATTTTTACCAAGAAGATGAATTTTTGACAAAGACGAATAATTTTCTGCCAACGAACACGAATTTTAAAGAAAATATAATCATTTTAACCAATCAGTTGAATTCTCAACTAGAAAGCATCAATTTTTAATTAGAAATATAAATTTTTAACTAAAAATAGATACATATATTTTTAGTTACAAAAATTAATGCTCCATAAAAAAATATTTCAACAAAATTGGTACATTTACAAGCAAGGAGATGAAGTTTCAACTAAAGTAATGAATCTCAAACTAAAAAAAATAAATTTGTAACAAAGTAGTTCAACTATTTTAATAATTGATGTTATTTTGTCGACCAGGGTAATTAATTAATTTCTGATGTTATTTATTGCCGGTTACTGGTCAAATAATTTTCTGGAGAAACGAGAAAAAATCTGCCTCAGCACGTATTTGCACCGGGAACGCCACTACTCACGAGTGAAGCATTAACCAATTACGCAGATTTTTTCTGGTTTCTCCAGAAAATTATTTGACCGGTAATCGGCAATATCTAACATCGGAAATTAATTTTAACCAAGTAGTTGAATTGCACAAAAAAATAAAAATTTTGCGCCAAGAAGATTAATTTTCTAGCAAAAATACGTGAATTTTTAACAAAATACGTCAATTTCCAAGTAACAAGTTGAATTTGTAACTACAATAGATTTTTAAACCAAAAATGGAATACCTTAATTTGCAGAAAGAAACATTATTTTTCAACAACAATACACAAACAAATTTTTATCAATAAAAGATGAATTTCCAACTAAAAATGTAATAGCTGACATTTTAACCAAAAAAGATTTCAATTTTGAATAAGAAACCGTTGATATTTTAACAAATAAAGATTTTAATTTTAAATAAAAAACACTTGTATTCAACCAAAAAATACGAACTTTTGACAGAGATGTATTTTATATGAATAGAAAATGAAATAGTTTAATTTTGAGTTAAATAAATGAATCATGAAAAAAAAACGAATTTTCAAAAAAAAGTAGTTCAACTTTTAACCAAGTAGTTGAACGTTTACCCAAAAAAAAGTCATTTTTCAACCCACAAGATTAATTTTATACAAAAAAAGACGAATTTTTAACAAAATACTACAATTTTCAACAAAAAACATAAAATTTCAAATAACAAAATATTCATTTTTAATAACAAAAACTAATTTTTAACAAAATAGTTAAATTTAGAACTAAAAAAGATCAATTTTCAACCAAGTATGTGAATTCTTAACCTAAAAAAAAGAGAATTTAATGCAAAATTTTATTTAGAAATAATTTTACAATCTTATTATAGTAGACAAATCAGTCACTTCGACTGACTAAAGATCAGTAATTCCAAGTTACTGTTTGAATCAGTCACTTCCATCGACCGAAGAATAGTAATTTCAAGTGACTGTTTGATTCAGTTAACAAAATTGACTGATTCATCTGTTAAAACAACTGTTTTGTCAGTAAAAATGACAGAGTTTTTAGTCAAAGCATGCTTTATTAATATCATCAGTCAAATTTTGACTGATATAAATTTATAGTTAAAATTAAAATTTCCAGCTCGTTATAAACATTAAACAACTAACATAATGACAAAATTGCTATAATTCCGTGTCTTATATAAGACGTCCTTCCTTGGCTTGTTATTATCAGATAAGATATCTAATGATTCAGGAACTTTCCTTCTCCTGCTGATTGATTGATAGTGATAATAAAGTAGCGGCAAAATGGAAGTAAAAGCATTTCTTGTAACATGGTCCCGATACAAACATTGAAACAATATTTAACACTCAGAAAGCCTTTTTGAAAAATTTTGAAAATATTTCTGATTTTCTAAAAAATTTGTTTTAGATACAAATATATACAACTGTAAATAGCAGACATTATTAAAGTTTTTAACATTTTTGTTTTTTCATTGAATTGTATTGAAATTAATAAACTCAAATAATGATCAGGGTGAATAAAAGAAGAGGTTTTAGTATCTGAATACGCAGTCAACAAATTTTTCAACAAAAAAAAAAGATTCAAAATTGAATATGATTGCTGGTCTTTTATTGTAGTTTTGCCTTTTCTGTTTAGTTTTTGTTATTTTTATGTTGGCAATGGTTGAAAATGCATGTATTAAATTTGTATACATACTAAATCATCGCCTTTTATGTTGCTACCATTGTCGATAATTTAATTAACAATTTTAATGTCATTTTGAGAGAAAATAATAATTTTTTCTTACTTGTTTCATATTTTTCTATTATAAGCAACTTTTGGAACTCAATAACTTACCTTTTAACTGAACTTTTAACTAAATTGTGAAGTTGATATACCGTGTATCAATTTCTTATAGAAAACTTTGAAACAAGTAAAATAAAATTATTTTTCTTCGGAATGAGCTTAAAAATTTTAATTAAATGCTTTACAATGATGGTAATGTAAAAGGGGATAATTCCATATGTATAAAAATGTAATACATGCATTTTCAAAACACTACGAAAATAAAAACAACAAAAAAGACAACTCAGATTTCCGATTTTAAATTTTTTATTTTTGAAATTTTGTTGACTAAAAAAGTACAACTTAGGTTAGTGTGCGTGTTCAGATTAAAAAATCGTTTTTTTGCCTTATAAAATGAATTATCCTAATCTTTATCCTTCTTCCTAATCCGGATATTTCACTTTAAATTATTAACAAGATTCCTATTTTGATTGATACCAAATAAAAAAAAAATTATTAGAATCCTATATTATTTTTAAGCGTTCAAATTTCAATACTTCCTCATTAGGGCAAAGTGGAAATACTGAAATTAATATAATCATGTTCAAGCCGAGAAAAGAAGTTTAAGTTTCTTATCCGAAGAAGGTAAAAAAAAAATTTATATTGATTCATGTCTTCAGTGCAGTTTTTTAATTTGAAAATTATAGATTTTTAAAATTAAAATAATTTGTGCTATAGGCGAAATAATTCTAACAAATTTTTTACAGGTACAGTTTTTGGTAGGGAAGAATAACAAAAAATTCGAAACAAAAAAGATGTGCATGTTACAATTTTTTAAAATGGTTAATTAGTCTCTTTTTAAATATTTTTCACAGTCGAATAAACAGGAATTTTTTCTATAACAAAAAACTAATGACATGTTTCTTTAATATAAAACGAAACATGACTAAAATGAAGAAAACATGTTTTCCTTGGGAAAATGTTTAGATTAGAATCTCTTTAAAATTTTCAAATTCAAAACCTGAGCAGAAGACATAAGGCGGTATCAGAAATATTTCAAACGCCAACAAAATTTTGTATTAAATTTTGAATGCTCGTATCGTCATAGTTTTCTGTTTCGATATGTTCAAATCATAAAGTTATATCTTGGAGTGTGGAACTACAAATAGAAGTAATATACTATTTTACGAAGTAGAAATTAATTCATCTTTCCAGATCCCTTGCTAGAAGAAAATACAAAAAATCGACCCGAAAAATTTCTATCAAAAGGTGCCAGCAAATTAACGGCAAGTATTTGATTGATTACTTTCTTCTTAAAAAAGTATAGTTAATTTGGAATCGATCATGATTTCTTTCGGATTCGAATCAATTATTTTTGAAGAAGTAATTCATATTTGATTCATCCCTGTTTTCAGACAAATTCTTAACCTCTATTTAAACAGAAGAACAATTTTTTCGGGTGCTTCACAACTTTCCAGTAATCAAAATTCACCAGGGAAAAAATCGCCATGACCCAGGAATCAAAATTAGAAATACAGCGAATTTAAAGATTTTTGATTTTGGTATTTAATGAAACTATCTTCACAAATTGTGGGTTACCATTTTTTTCTGAGCATGTGTGGGCTTTTTTATAATAAAAATACACTAGAAAAAAATCGACAATACTCAAGAATTGAAAGTCGAATTTGAGCAAATTTTCAAAATTTGGATTTTGGTATATATTTTTTAAACTACAAGTTACAATAATTTCGTTAAAACCCAAAATAAAAATTTGAGAAATTCACTGTATTTCCAAATTTGATTCCTGGGTCTTGACGATTTTTTTCCTAATGCATTTTTCTCACTGGAAAGTTCGGCGAAATCCCGGTAAGGTTTCAGCTGCTACCACATCACACGACTGTGAGATATGTGGTAACAGTCGGCGATGGATTCAATGCGATGATCAGGCAAAAGTCTCGTGTACCATGAGGACACGGAGCGACGCAAGGACGACCGCCTTTTTCATTTTCCCCGCGAGTGTTCCGGGATTTCTCGGCATTTTAGATATATTTAACTTTTTGTACATTTTTGATATCCTGATTGATCACTAGATTATATATCAAAAGCTAAAAATATTAAGTATATCCATTCATTGTAGATCAAGAGACAGAAGGATACTCTTTTTGGCCTATCTTCTGTGGATGGCATGACTGATAAAGTAAAAAAGAATTTTAATCTCAAGGTAGATTATTATCAAACAAATACCTATATGCCATAAAATAAACAAAATAACATTGATAAGAATTGTATTAATTTAGACATTTACTTTCAATACGCCTTCTCTCGGTGGCAATGCTGAGAAAGTAAAGACTACTTTGTATGATAAGATGGATTGTTAAAAAAATATCTTTACACACGACAATCATTAAATGATCGAAAATAGTAATAAATAAAAATTTAATTTAAATAACCCTTGGTTTTTCGCGATTTATCAACAAAAGATTTCCGCATGAATAAAAAATAAATTGAATAAGAATTTAAGATAATTAGACAGTTTTTTATGTAGGTTGGACATTTTTTCTGTCTCGAATTTTCATGCTTATCCCTCCCCACCCTCACCCTATAAATTTGTTCAAATCCACACGAAAATTAATGCTATTTTCTTTTTTTTTAATTATATTCAAAGGTTCCACAAGCCCCATGAAGTTTAATACGTATTTCCATTAAAAAACAGACGTTTTTTTCATTTTATTTGAAATCATAAGTTAACCCTCAGGACTTCATTTCACAAGTAGCTATAGACTATATATCACAGATTACTTTTTAAATTCGAGCACCATAAGTTTGTTTTATAGAATCCCCCAAAAAAAACGCTCAACTGAAAAATTTGGTATTGCGAATTTTTGGAGCTAATTATTACTTTTTGCGGTATGTTCTGGTAGAAATTGTTTCTACTATGTACATAAACTATAACTGTCTATTGATTAATAGATGTTTAAAAGAGTTTTTATGACACAAGCATGATTTCAGCCCTTTTCAACGCCTATGAAGCGGGTCTAAAGCTCTACTTTTTACTCCCTAGGAAGTAAAAAGTACTTTTTACTCCCTAGGCCTAGGGACTGAAAAGTAACGTCAGAGGTGAATAATGAAAATTATGCATCTATGAGCTCGCATTTTATGATTATCAGCCCACTCACCGTAAAAACTGTGAGGAAATTTTGGTTGCAGATAATAGAATTTTGCGGTTATTTATGGAAAGTTACCATATTTACCTGTAAAATGACCATAAATGACCGAAATTTTTCATAAATTTCCGGAAATTCATGGACATTTTTAAAAATGAATTTTTGGTAATCTGTGGTAAGTTACCATATTTACCTGTAAAATTACCATAAATGACCGACATTTTTCATAAATTTCCGGAAATTTCAAAAAATGAATTTTTGGTAAGTTAACATATTTACCTGTAAAATTACCATGGATGACCGAAAATTTTCATAAATTTCCGGAAATTTATGAAAATTTTTAAAAATGAATTTTGGGTAATCTATGGTAAGTTACTATATTTACCTGTGAAATTACCATAAATGACCGAAATTTTCCATAAATTCCCGGAAAGTTATGGAGATTTTTAAAAATGAATGTTGGATAATTTATGGTAAGTTACAAATCACCTCTAAAATTACCATGAATTAGGTTAACATTAATTTCATGCTTGATTATACAAAATCTAATATGGACTGAAATCACGACTGTATTTCGAGAAATGTCTGAAATCATCCATTTGTTATAAAAAATGTCGTATGCGCCAAGGGGGAGAGGCACTTTTCCTCCCCCTAGGTGCATAATATAATGTTAAAAAAAGAAAAAATTAAAATTAATTAATTAATTAATTAAAATTCTTTGAATCAATTTTTTTTAGAATACACTTAGAAAGTCGCGTTTCTGTCTATTTTTTTTAACTTTTCATTCAGAGTGAGGAAATCATTAATTGGAGTTTACAAAAATAATTTTTTAAGAAATTTATTATTATTCATACCAATATTCTCTTAGCATAATGCTACATAGAAAGTTCTGGTTTTTACTGAAATTTTTCAATTTTTATCCACTTTTAACATAAAGTGAGATGACAATTGATGCAATTAACCAAACATAGAGGGAGGGCTCACGGGTCTCATCGGACTATAGATCTGGATTGGTGAACCAGAGAGGCTGCATCGCGAGGTGTAGCTACTCTGGAGAACTGACGGACTCTAGTCAGTGGGACTTAAGGGCATGCTCTTCGGTGATCACGTGACCAAACCAGTCCTTGGTTATGAAATTTTTTTTGGTGTTCACCATTTCCAAACGCAATGATATATCGCTCTCAAAATTTGGAATATAGGAAATGAGACAATAAATTGCGTTTGT
>CAKNYM010052153.1:323705-370037 GCA_932195095.1 Andricus curvator | reverse complement strand
ATCAATATATACAGCGGTCCATGTTGGGGAAAATATGAAATCATGTCAAAACTGAAAGGTTACAAATTTCCAGACATAATATTTCATCAGAAAATACCCCCTTGAAAGGAAAATTTTTTTTTTTATTATGTAGCAAATTTTGTTTTCAGTTTACAATTTGGCATAAGATAATCTGTTTGTTGCGAGACTATCTACAAAAAAAAATAAGAATATAAAATCTATCTATATAAAATCTATAAAATCTGAAATCAATATATGTTCTTTAAGGTGACCCTGATTTACATTGAGAATTTTTTTTCTGTATTTTTGTTTTAAACCCCTAGTTTTGTTCGAATGCCCCAAGAAAAATATCGTTTGGTTTATTAATGTTCCCCTTAGTGTTTAAAATAATTTTTTATCGTTGAAACAATAAAAATGGTTTGAATAATTTTTTTTCTGTCAAAATGTGTAAATCCTGTCATACTATCGTCGTTTATTTCCGGACGCTGATAAAAAAACATTATCGAGGAAGTGAAATTTATTCAGCGCTTCTTCTGATGAACATGTTACTAGAACCCAACCAAAATAAAAAATTTAACAAAATAGTTTATCTTTTAACCAAGAAGATGAATTTTCATCCAAAGAAAAAAGTTAGTTTTGAATCAAAAATATTCAGACTCAACCAAAAATGACGAATTTTCAACAAATTCGACCAATTTTTAACCCAAAAGATTAATTTTCTGAAAAAAAGAACACGGATTTTCATCAAAATATTTCAATTTTCAACCGAGAAGATGAATCCTTAACCAAAAAAACTAATTATCAAGAAAATTATCAACACAAGATCAATTTTCAATCAAAAAGAATAATTTCCAATTAAAAAGATTAATTTTCAATTTAAAATATTAATTTTCAATTGAAAAGATTAATTTTCAATGAGAAAGTTTAATTTTCAACAAAATAACTAAATTTGTAACCATAGAGATGATTTTTCATCTCAAATCATTAATTTTCTACCAAAAAGATGAATTTACAAAAAAAATGACACTTTAACAAAATTGTTTAATTTTTAACACACAAAAAAAAGTGTTGAACTGATAAAATTAATTTTCTACCTTAATGGACGAATTTTCAACAAAAGAGTTCAGTTTTTAAGCTACAAAGTCGAATGTTCTAGAAAAAAGTTAACTTTTAAAAAGCGGAAAGGATGAATTTTCAACAAGGAAGTTAATTTTTAACTAAGAAAGACGACTTTTCTTTCTACAAAGATGAATTTTAAACCAAGGAGATTGATTTCTTACCAAAAGACGATTTTTTAACAAAACAGACGATTTTTCAACCAAAAAGTTGAATTTTCAACAAAAAAGATCAATTTTTATTTAAAAATGGAACCTTTAAATTTTCAGTGCAATAAATTAATTGTTGACAACAACAAAATGAATTTTTAACCAAAATAGACTATTTTTTAACAAAGTAGTTGAATCATCAACCTAATAGATGGATTTTTAACAGAAAAGATTAATTTTGTACCCAAAAAGACGAATTTGAAAAAAAAACTTTTCAAGTTAAAAATTCGAATATTCTAGAAAATAAATAAAGTAAAATAATAGTTAATTTTCTATCGACAAAGATGAAATATCAACCAAATAGTTGAATTTTCAACTAAAAAAATAAGCTTTCAACCAAAACTGCAATCGTTAAATTATCAGTTTAATAAATTAATTCTTAACAACAAAAAACGAATTTTTAACGAAAATAGACGAATTTTAAATAAAATTGGTGAATTTTCAACATAATAGATGAATTTTTCACAATGAAGATTCATTTTCTAGCTAAAAAAAAGAATTTTCAACAAAAGATTTCTGGAATCGTTAAATTTTCAGTTTAAAAAATTGATTTTCTACCTGATTGATTCAATCATAAACGACAACAAAAACCAATTCTCAACAAAATACATGCATTTTTTACCAACAAGTTGAATTTTCAACTTGTAAATGATACATTTACAACCAAAAATGGAATATTTTAATTTTCAGATAAAAAAAATTAGTTTTTAACAACAACAAAATTGTTCCATTTTTAACCGAAGAGATGAATTTAAAAAACAGAGGAATTTTCAATAAATTAGTTTAACTTTAAACCGTGTTGTTAAAAATTGAACTACTACTCCTACTAAAAGGGAAATTTTCAACCGAAAAGATGAATTTTTTACCGAGAAGAATAATGTTCTACCAAAAAAGACGAATTATCTACAAGGCAGTTGAATTTTTACCCGAGGATATCACTTTTCAACAAAACAGTTCATTTTCTACTAAATCGTTGAATCTTCAAATGAATAGTTCAATTTTTAACCAAAAAGATTAATTTCTATCAAAATATTTCAATTTTTAACCAAAAATGTGAATTTTCAACAAAAAAGTGTATTTTCCACAAAAAAAAAAGGTTTCCAGATGTCATTGTTTTTGTTGATTAATTCTCATCATATGCGGAAAATAACTTTAAGTGAACCCTGAAATAAGACATAATTTGATAACAAAAACAATGACATGCGAAAAACATTAAGTGAAATGTGAAATCATGCAGAATCGACCCTCAAGATACGTATACAGATAACGCAGTTTATTGACGGCCCACATTGTGCCAAAAACCTATTTTTGGACAAAAATCGCTCGAAAGTTCAATTTTCAATGGATTTTTATTTATTTTTTGTTTAAATAACCGTAATGCTTCCAAGCCAAAGCAGCGATTTTGTTTAATAACAAGTGCATTTTTTCATAACTTTTGAAGTGTGTTGTTGCTCTAAAGATTTTCAATTTAAAAAGAGGCCTTAAATATGTATAATAACTATACTTGAATTATCGTGATTTGCAATAATTAGTTGTTGGAATTTATTGTTTTTGCAAAGAATTCAATTTAATCTCTAAAATGTTTGTAAACAAATAACAGTTTGACAATGTCTGAATGAATAGGCACCATTTTTTTCGCAGAATAAACTAAAAATGTGTTTTCTATGAATCCTTGTTGTCATATTTTGTAATTTGACATTTTTTATATATTTGAGCAATTATTATTAACAAATGCTTATGTTTACCATTCTACTATGAATAAACCCAATTGTTTTTAAGAATTCAAAGAAAATGTCTTGCAAGTGACTTTTTGCTATCATATTTTTTAAATTAACAAGAACTGTTAATTATTTGAACAGATTTTCATCATTTTCTATGAATCTTCCCATTTTTCAAGGAATCAGCTAACAATGTCTGGCCAATGACTTTTGGTTGTCATATTTTTTAATCTCACAGAAAATGTCAATTATTTCAAAAAATTGTATATTAAATTATTAATATTGTTGAGCCTGTTAACCATTATGAAAGTATCAGTTGTTAAAAAACTTTATTTTTTGCTTATTTGTTTTCACGTTTAAAAGAAAAATCTTTTATACATTTAAAATTATTACAAAAAATGTTAAAACGCACAATATAAAACAAACTACAAATAATGCTTCTTAACAGTTGCTACCAACTGCATAAGATTTATAGTCCATTTCATTAACGTTTTCAATTGACGTTAAGATACGGTACTTGATAATCAAAACCTATTTTAAAAAACATTGTAAAAAATGACCAATTAATTACAAAAACTGTTTAAAGAATTAACAATTTTTGTCAATTTGTAACATATCACAACAAAAACTCATTTGTAAGACATTTTTAGATAATTCCCTTTGAAAAATGACTATTTCAATAATAACCAGTTATTATTAATTGTTGTTATGGTTTTTGACCAGTGAAATATAGTAAATAGTATGACGTTAATGTTTTTTGTCTACATGATCTAAAATCAATATTTTTTTCATATTGATTAATAATTTTTTTCACAACTTATAGAATTAATAATCAATATTCAAGAAATATTGATTTTAGACCATGTAGACAAAAACATTAACATCATACTATTTAATAACCAGTTATTGATTCGAAAAATATGACAGCATGAAATCACTTGAAAGACATTTTTAGTTAAATTTATAAAAGCAATTGAATCTATTCGTGTAATAATGATAAGCATGGACATTTGTTCATAATAATTGTTTATTTCCCCTATAAATCATGAAAATTAGAATTTTTTTTAAATGAATGACATAGGAAGAAATATTTGCTACAAATTGTGTTTTCTTACAAAGTCATGAAAAATTAGGATTTTCTTGAACTAATTACATACTTAATGGATGATAGGAATAATATTTTTTGTTTAAGACATTATTAAATTATTCATTGAACTTAAATTGTTTATTAACAAAAAAAATTGTTCAAACACATAATAATTGATTGAAAAAATTGAGGAATAACTTTCTATAATAAACAACAAATATTACTACTACTATTCATTATGTGTAATTAGTTCAAGAAAATATTAAATTTTCATGACTTGGTGTAGAAAATGTAAACACATAGAAATTGTTCAAATAATTGCAAAACGTTTTCAAAAAAAAACATATCAGTCCTAAAATGAAGTACTAACTTAAAATAATTTTCAGGGAAAATTAAAAATTAAAAAAACTAAAATTGTTAACCAACTTTAAATTAGTTCAAAATATTTACAAACTTGTCACTTATAGAATACAAAAAATTCATGCTGATATTTGTAAATATAAAAAATCCTTTTTTTATAATGAATTTAACATGAAATTGCTATTTTGCATTTTTCAGGGCATTTTCCGGGCACAATGCAAAGGAGTTTGGGCGTTAAAGTAAAAAGTTATGAGTAGAAAATTATTCCTCGAACATTTCTTAAGTAGTGATTGGAATTCTATTTCGAAAAAGTTAAAAACAAGTGGGTGTTTTTTTTTATTTTTCCAAAAAGTGAGCTTTTCCCATTTAAAATCCCATATTAATTTCAAATGCCCGGGGGTGCACATCTTAATATTAAACGATTAAAAAAAAAGGAAACATAGAATCTCTCTCTTCAGGAACCTTAAAAAATAGTGGGGGAGGGGTACCTTGCCCTTTAGAGTGAATAAAAATGTTGAAATCCATTTTTGGAACACACTAGTGTGACTGCGCTGAAATTGGGAGACTATTTTTTTGGGCATTCGAACAAAACTTTGGGTTGAGAACGGAAAAAATAACGACCCTGAATTTAAATATACATATAGTTTGAAATTTAGGGAGTTGATTTAAAGGAAACTAATCCCCGTTTGGAAAAATTTTTGGGCCGTAAAGCTTTCTGCTATCTAGTTTCAGTCTTGGCGCTACCTAGGAGTTCATTACGAATTTCAACATATGAAGACTGCCTAAATTTTAGCTAGTTTATAGATAGAATTACGATTTGGACATAAAAAAATTACAGAAGTGTATTCAGAAAATAATAATTTCAAATGAAAAGATGTAGGAAATTACAAAACATAATTGCATAAATGCTCAAATAATAATTGAATGCACTGTATTATATATCTAAGGTAATAAAAAATGATTATTGAACGTGATCCAAATATTAATACCTATATAAAAACTGTATTCTCTACAACGATTTCTACTTAATAAATGTTAAGAAAACGTTTGCTTTCAATTGAATTATAAAGCAAAGTTACAACAAATTTGTGTTAATGATAATATGTATAATAAATCTATATATTATATTTATAATATTCCAGAAAATAAAATTTTAACATGAATATTTTATTTCATTCATTTTGATTAATGCGTGAATAATAATCAAGCCTAACATATTAATTATTTAAAATAATAAACAATAATTATTTCGTAGCATAATCGCAAGTTTAATCGTACAAACTTTATTATTTACAACGATTTTTTCATACATTAAGCACTTTTAATGTTTTAAAATTGTTCATGTTTTATTGAAATAAATATTACGTTGGAATTGATTGAAATTCATGTCCGAGAAAGAAGAAAAAATAGTTCGACAACCGACGTATGTTGAAGATTTGCGGGAACTCATTTTTTTATTTTTTTGTGTACAAAAACTTTTATTTTTAATTAAATGCGAAATGTATATGTTGGACTTTTCTTCAATAAAAAATAATTATATTGTTCAATTAATAATTTTTTTTATAAAAATAGACGATCTATCTAGTAACTAGTTGATCATAGCGTCACATCCCAGTCTAGCCACTGGAGAGTCATTCTGTGGCGCGCCTTATTATAAACAAATATATCAGCCCGAAAATATTTTAAAGCACATTACAAAATCCTTGAATGAAATATCCCCAGGAGATTTTGTAACCAGTGCAATAAAGAAGTTATTTAAACAAATTAAATTTGTTAATAATAATTTTCTACGTTTTTGATTGTTTAAAGTCCAAGAATGTAAACTATCACTGTAGTAAAAAAAGATAACATCATTGCAAACCCCAAACAACTACTGTAAGTCAGCAATTAATCAATTAAACATTGTTTTCATCCCCTCCACGCTTACTACATACCAAAAAGCATGTGCATATAGAATTGAAATTTATCAGATTTATTTATAAGAAACTAATAGTCCTAATATAAAAAAAGTAATTTTATCGTCAGATGCGTCTTAGCCATAACTCTAGAAGTTTTTTTAATCACGCAAAAAATAATTTTTTAAACAATTAGAATGTTTCAAATATTGATAATTTTGAAAAAAAATAATACAACAAGAATCAAACATAAATTAGAACTGACAATCGGTCTTCAAAGTTCATGGAATTTAAACAATTTTTAAATAGTTTAAAAACTCTAATTTAAACATTGTTTTCATCCCCTTCATTCTCACCACATACCAAAAAAGCATGTGCATATAGGCTTGAATTTTTTAAAAATTTTTTTTATTTAAAAGAAACTAATAGTTCTATCAGAAACTAAGGGTATCGTTGGATTCATTTCAGCCATATCTCTAGGAACTTTTGATCACGAAAAAAAATTTCAATCAATTATAATGTTAATAATGTTTGTATAATATTATGATGCGTATATGTTTACAATGTTTACATAATGCTTATAACTCTTTAAACGAAAATGCAGGTTCTTACACTATTCTTATTTCACTATACATAAAATGTGGTCAAAAGCAAAAAAAAAATTTTCAATTAGTTTCGAAAGTGTGGTTGTCTCACTGATGGTTATAGACTTCGGGAAAGCGATAAAGAGGGCCCACGTATTTCTAAAATACTCTGGGATTACTTTAAGGTGCTTCAAACGATTGGGTTTTTAGGATAATACAAAATACGGCTATAAGGATGAATTGTTTGATGTAATATTTTTACCACATTATCTAAAGGCTTATACATGTGCATGACTAGAGCCGTTTTTTCGAAAATTGGTTTTGACGTTTTTTTTTTTGTTAATTGGAAATATGCTGAATTTTCTGCGCCTGGAAATGTGCAACGCGCCATTGGTAGTGTACCCATGGTGAACCGAAAACAGGCGCTCACCGTTTCAAAGTGCGTTTCAATTAACAAAAAAAGGATAACATCAAGACCATTTTTCGAAAAAGGGCTCTAGTCATGCACATGTATAAGCCTTCAGATTATGTGGTAAAAATATTACATTAAGCAATTCATCCTTATTGCTCTATTTTGTATTATTCTAAAAACCGACTCGTTTAAAGCACCTTAAACGTGCGCTTCACGGACGCAACATTCTGCGGTCTCCAAGTCGAAATAAATTATTTTTTGTTAAAATCGTTTCATTTCTGTAGAAGTAAACCGATTGACACGTTTGAATATGGAATCTCTTCTTGATAATAAGTACAATCAAATCTGTTAATTCGAAACTTAAAATAATTGATATTTTTCCTTAAAACTGTTATAAACTTATGATCGAATTTTTTCACATAGCGAGCAATCATTTTAAAAAAAAGTGCAGAAGTAATTTTGAGCACCAGTGGCCGCTGAGTTATCTTTTTTATGAGTCAATGGAAACCTATTCTGACACGTATATGAAAATTCACTGCTACTTTTTCCAACTTTTTTCTTGATTCGGATTTTTCTTCGGCGGCCGCGGCGCACCAGTGCACAGTGGGAACAATTTTGAAAAGAATCGAAAGTTTATTTAGCATACTCGCCCGCCATACTGGATCCATTATATTGTTTAAAAAATTTTTGATATCAGATTCGTACTCAGCGACCTTGTAACCCCCTTATACCAATTTAAAAAAAAATCCAAAATTTATTTAGCATACTCGTCCGCCATTTTGTTTTGGGAATTTTTGACATCGCATTCGTAATCAGCGAACCCAAAAACCTGTGAGTAACAGAACTTGGCCCATTTTATGATCATTTTATACTTCTGGCCAGCTTTTCGCGATTTGGTCCCACTGTGGACCGTAACGAATCCAACGATAACCTAGTTTTTGTATAGGTCTATGAATTTCTCTAAAATAAATGTCCCA
The DNA here is from genome assembly GCA_932195095.1 of Andricus curvator. Taxonomy (NCBI): domain Eukaryota; kingdom Metazoa; phylum Arthropoda; class Insecta; order Hymenoptera; family Cynipidae; genus Andricus; species Andricus curvator. Next base: position 361,679 of record CAKNYM010052153.1, on the reverse strand, counting down.
AAATTTCAAATCTATATGTTTTTGTCTCCTCCACGCTCCCTCCACACCAAAAAAGCATATGCATATAGATATGAAATTTTTGGACATTTATTTATGAGAAACTAATAGATTCATACAAAAAACTAAGGGTATCGTTGGATTCGTCTCGGCCCACAGTAGGAACAAATCGCGAAAATTCCGAAAACAAAATTGCGTATCTAATATGGCGGACAAGTATGCTAATTAAATTTTTGATTTTTTTAAATTAGTATAAGGGGCTTCTCAAGGTCGCTGATTGCGAATCCGATGGCAAAAACTTAAATCACAATATAGCGGATCCAATATGGCGGGCGAGTATGCTGAATAAACATTTGATTCTTTTCAAAATTGGCACAAGGAGGTTTTTGAGCTCGCTGATTACGAATCCGGTCAGCTTTTCGCGATTTGGTCCCACTGTGGGCCGAGACGTATCCAACGATACCCTTAGTTTTTTTATAGGTCTATTAGTTTCTCTTAATTAAGTATCCCAAAATTTGTAATCTATTTGCACATGCTTTTTTGGTATGTAATGAGCGTAAAAGGGGACAAAAACAATGTTTCACTGAATAACTGCGTTGACTATGAGTGGTTGTTTTTAGTTGGAAAGAATATATTTTTTTAGCATTGTACTAGTTTACATTCATGGACGTTAAACAATTAAAAACGTAAAAAATTACTATTACATTGTATTTGTTGAAATAATTATTTTGTCGCATTTTATTAAAAGCTCCTAGGGATATTTCATTCAAGGATCTGCTAATGTGCTTAAAACTAATTTCGAGCTTACAGATATGCTTATAATAATGTCCCAATAGTTTATAATAATTTTATGGTTCACGAACTCATTTTTTGCATAATTATAAAAAATTTTAGAGATATTACTGAGATGAATTCAACTATGTTCTTGGTTTTTTGATAGGAGAATTAGTTTTCTTTAAATAAATTCCCTAATTTTTACATCTATATGTATAGCTAAATTCAGAGTCGTAAAAAATATGATTTTGAAAAATAAGGGCAACCTTAATGTACTTAAATTGTACTTGTAACAGTTTTTTTTATAAATATCTCTGAGAGTCACGGAGAACTTGTTCGCCTTATACAGGCGAAGATAACGATCAATGTCGTTCCCCTCTCTTAGCCTCGTCCGTGAATCATATGATTCAATTGTCAGCTGTACTGGATTCATTGTGTTGAAACAAACTGTTTGATCAACCGAGACCACATTTAACTTTAATTGTGCGTTGTGGGTTGGCGCGACGCATCTTCTCGTTCTTAAAACTTTCACGATTTTCTAAAATCTATTAGTTGACTTTCGATCTTTGACACGGAGACCGCAAGTTCAGGTAAGTGAATAAATTCGCGAGATTAAAGATTAATTCTATCGTCAATATATTTTTGCACGTCATTAACCGAGGCCGTTTGTCAAAAAGGGGCCTAAGTGATATTTTGATCAAAATGAAACTAAATACGCGAAAGGGCCTCTTGCGTGTCTTCTACTGAATTCTCTATAATAAATAATATATGAATGAATTCTAATTAATCTAAAATTGATCACAATGTATGATGATTGTCGGAAAGAGATCTAAGTAATTTTCAAGATGTCCGCTGATAATATAAGTTAAAATATAGCTAACGATAGAAATGGGGTAAGTCTCGGAACAAAAAAAAACTGAAAATAATTTCAATCTCGTGAAAGGACAATAATTTTACAAAACTAACATCATCAATCTTGCGCTACGCGCACGTGTAGTTTTTCGAATTGAGAACAAAAAAATTGTAATACAATATAAAAATTTCCAATATAACTATTCATTTTTTAAATTATTTGTCTTTAAGTTTATGTGAATAGAATTCTTCTCAGATTCTTGAAAAAAAAGGAATAAAATTTCGGATGTCTCGAAAGAGAATCTAGAAACTTTCAAAGATTTTTTTTATTTACAGTATTTTACAAAATATTAGGAAAAATCTGAGTCAGTTTAAATGATGACGAAAGAAAATTTCAGATGTCTCGAAAGAGAATCTAGAAAATTTCAAAGACTTTTTTTATTTACCGTATTTTCCAAAATATAAGGAAAAATCTAAGTCAATTTAAAAGATATTAAGGAATTTCAGAAATGTAGAAGAAATGAATACATTTTCTATACATTTTCGGATATCCTTTCAAGTTTTTAAATATTTTTAATCTACTGGTACTGGTAATTTTGTTTGGTTACCAGTATCGACCATTTTTTTAAAGGTGCCGACAGTGTATTGGAACTTCGAAAATGAACTTTTTTTAAATTTTTATCAATAATTTCATTTTTCTCATATCTTTGAAAGTGTCAACAAGTTTAAAACATATAGTGTGGTAACAAAATGTAAAGATAATTATTTTTCAATATTAAAACATCATTCATAATTAAAAATTTTATCGATACTTTCCGGTAGTTTCTTTTGTGTTTTTTTTATCTCGTATCTTTTGCAAACGTCTCTTTTCTTATCATTCATAATTGAAAAACAACATCATTATAATAAACGAACTAAATATTTTCAGTCATAACAGGCTATCACCTATTAATATATTCTCACCTATTTGGGAAATTATGTTGTTTTTAGAGAAAAGAAGAGGACACAAATTTGCCTTATTTAAGAAACATTCGTTTTACTAAAATTAGGAATATTAAAATATTATTAATGATGACGCAAGCTATCAAAAAGAGTTAATGATCTTTGAAGTGTGATATCATTTAAACTAGTATAGAAATGTAATTTTTCCGCCTTGCTTCTGATAGAACTTTGAGTTTTCTTTCTAAATGGCGATTTTTCGGAAAATGTTGGAAGACAGTTTATTCAAAAACCCTAGCAGTTTTTTATTCTTGATTTGTTTTTTTTCAGTGTTCTAAAAATAAGACTCTTGACACTTTTTTTAACGCCTAATGTTCCAAATTGGTACTGAAATAGAAAAAAAGAAACGGGTTAAAATAGTATTCTATCAAAGTAATCATTTCCACGCGGTCGTAAAAAAAAACTTCTACTTACATTTCTTCCCTGGAAGTCTATTTCTCAAATATGTTCAAAAACAAAATTTAACTTATACTCAATTTGTATTTTTTTTTCTTTTTCATTATTCTTTCACAAAAATATCTTATCAACCATAGAACCACATCATAAAATCATATTATTTTGAAAAAAAATACAATATAATCCTGGTGTATTCACATTTGAGTTCAAGATTAGTTAAATAAGCGAGATAGATAAAAGAGCTAACAGACCATTTTTTAGGTCTTTGTTAGAGGAATAATTTTGTTCTTTTGACTGCTGTCATATCTTGTGTCATTTTTGTAATAAAACTTGGGTTTTCGTGTCTGGGAGAAAAAAGATTAATGCAAAAAAAATCAGAATTAAGAACAAAAAGTTAAATACTTGCATTAGTTAAAAAAATAATACAAAATTTTATGCAAAAATTTTGACAATTTTTACAATTGAATAAATTTATTAATTATTAAAAAATTTTATGAGGAAAAGAACGACAATAATACGAACTCGCGAGCTTTTAATTGAAAAAAGCAATCAAAATGTATATTGTTGCTTGATTTAAAAAATGAAGAAAATTTGGTATTCAAACATTATAATAACTAAAATGCAACAGAAAAAATGGCAAAAAATGTACGCAGTGAGAAGGAAGCCCGAAACCTTCCGCTCAAAAACCCGACGCGCTACCGCTTGAGCAACTCGGAAATTGGAAGATTTATTTGTCTAGTCCTTAACACCGGTGACGAAAACTTCAGTCATTTTTCTCAAAAGAGGTTAAAATAAGGTTAAGAAGTTTAATTTTATTTTAATTTTTTCCTAATAGTTTAAGATACGAATCCAGAATCTTCACTTTTAGAACCCTAAAATTATTGTCGCCATATTTATGTCGTGTCAAAAATTAGATCTCTGAAAAAAAAGTTTTTTTTATGATTTTAGGAAACAAAATAATATTACTGATGATATAATTCCGAATGAAAAACATTCTCAATTAAAAAGTTCAAAACCGACCAAAAAAGGCTATTTTAATCATGTTTTTTGCAAATGAATTTTTTCTTACTATCGCTCCTTACCAATTCTCAAATAATGATGGCTTTTTTCTAGGAAAATACCCTTTTTGAACAAATAGCTATTTTTGAAGATTATGTACTTATTTTCAAAATTCGAAACAGTCGAGTTGCACGGAATATCTTTCCGAAAAGAAGCCATGATTAATTAAAATTCAACCATTATTTAAGAAATAATGAGAAAGCAATAGTAAGAAAAAGTTCAATTACAAACAATATTTTTAAAATAATTATTTTTCGTACACTTCAAACTTTCTTCATAATTAATTGTGTTTTTTCTTTCATGAGACATGACTGATAATATCATTTTAGTTAGCTTTAATTTAAAAAATTTTGAAATCTATTGAAAATTGTGGCCAGAATCATATTTTAAATATTTGTTCATAATTCTGGCCCACTTTGCAGGCTGAGAAACAATGAAGTCTCATAAAGTATTCTTATATATTCTGATAGTCAGACATACATTTGTTTTTTTACGTCACTTATTCTGACCTAATAAAAAAATTGTTTGAGTCCAGAGCCAATGAAATTTCTAGATGATTACGCAAACTGAATTTGATTGATACTGGCAAACATTTCTTAATTTAACTGAATATCTTGATTGAACAGTTGACATGACTCACGACAGAATCTGTTCATTCTCCATAATTTTTATGGATCTAATTGAACCCAACATCACTTACGGATATATGAAACATACGTATAGAATAAAACCTTCAATTTAAGTAAAAACTTGTTGATTGTTCATAGAAATTTTCAGTGAAAGTTCCCTCAAATGAAATTAGTGCTGCAATCATCACGTAGAGCCGAAGCTAATTATTATGTGGGTACTTTCAGTGATTATCCCATTCACAGGGCTCGGAGAAACGACTTTTTCGATTTTTTTTACCTTTTTTTTAAGGCGACTTTTCGACTTTTTCAGTGTAAAATGCGTTTAATCGACTTTTTTTAATCTATCAGACTTTATTCAAAAATTTTAAATAGATTAAATACATGTATAGAAATAAGTGTATTAGGGTGATTGCTAAAAAGTTGACCACTTCAAGTCCTGGTCATTTTTAACTTTCTCTTTGAAAAATAATAATTATTTTTCTAAAATGATCTCAGTTAAGTACTTATATCCAAGTATGATTTATTGAAGTTTTGAATTTCATAAGACTTCGTTTAGAAATTATAAATAAAAAATGCGCAAAATGTCAAAACAATAAATTTAAAATGCGTAATTGCTAAATTATATGAACACCATTTTTTGAATTTTTTATATTCACTGATATCTCTCATATTGAGTTGAAAAACGCAAAAATCAAGACTTAGAGTTTAATATTTTAGAGTTGAGGATTTTAAAAATAACTTCAAAGTCTATCCCACAAGTGTTATGTCTGGTCAAGCTGCATTGCTATTAAAGTGATACCCGGTTATTTTGAGCCAATGAAAAAAAAATCGTACCAAGCGTTTCTGTGAAAAACGATTTCTTCGTTTTTACCGATCAAAAATTTCATTTTTCTCAAAAAGAACGCAAGATGTGCATAGTTGTTCATGATTGAAATCATTCAACCTTTAATTTTTAAAAGCATCTGTTTTTATATAAGTAATAATATGCAGAATATTCTCCATTCTCCAGGTTGCTGAGCTTCAAAACGAAGAAAAATTGGTCTTTATTTTTAGAACTGAAGAAACATCATTTTCTTGGATAGATATCTGGTCCAAAAGAGGCTTGTAAGTTAAACTTTTTCCTTGTATTTCTTTCTAAGATGTTTTTTTGTTGCTTAAGATAGACCAGAAATCATTTAAATATTCAAGCCGTGCTAAATTGATTTTTATTATCGTGAATTCCTTCTTTTAATTCTAAAGAAATTAAAATGATAGGAAGCATTCTAAACAGGAAAATGAGTATTTCGTTCAATCCTTTGTGAAATTTAGTGTTTTTTTTACAAATATACATCAAACTGGAGCGTGATTAGGCACAATGTCATGTTTTAAATATTTATTACTAAAAAAAATGTAAGTGATCTTTAGAAACTTTGCGTTTCTCCCAAACGGACTTGAAATTGTGGTGAATAAACGCCATATCTGTTAACTAAAAAAAACTTACAGCCTATTTGTTTTGCATCTAGGTAATAACTATTAATTTCTTTATAATTAAAAATAGAAATGTACGATACTAAAAATTCGTTTAGCGCAGCTAGAACATTCGAATAATTTCTTATCTATCTGACGTATCCAAAAGACGTGTTACAAAGAAATAGAAAAAAATTGTTAGATTATTAGCCCTTTTTAGACACGATATTTTTCTTTAATTTTAAAAACAACATCCCATTTTTGTCGGCTTTGAAACTCATTAACCTTAAGAATCTCATAAAAAATGTTCTTCACGTTCTTTTTTATACGCAGGCGAATATTTAAAATAATAAAATTTCAAAGTTATTTAAAATAAATGCTGTTTTAGTCCATTTGTATAAATATTTTCTATTTATTTTTTTTGAATGTTGAAAGTACAAAAGAGAAGCATAAAGTGGAACAGTTTTGAATTATAAACTATCATTCAAATCTTGCGTCGTTTTCGAGAAAAGTGAGATTTTTAATTGTTTTCTTTCATTGTTTTTGAAAAAGCGCGTGATATGACTTTGGTCTTCCTTGGCTCAAAATAAGCGGGCGGCACTGTCATATTTTTTATATTTTCATACTCTCTTGGATTATGTTTAAGAAAAAAAATAGTTGAGGCGGTTTTGAAATTTTTTTCTTTTCGAAAATCTCTCTGCCTAAAATATTCGACTTTTTGGCAATTACCCATTTTTTGAATTTTCTTATTTTGTATTTTTATTTAAAAATTGTATGCGATTTTTTTTTCGTATCTTCATGTGACTAAAGTGACTAAGTCTACTTGACTAAGTGACTTCTTCTGGTGGCTCCGAGGCCTGCATTCAGGTTGTAAATTGCAATTGAAAAAATTTCATCTAAATTCATAAAGTTTGTATTATTAAGTAATTTAGACTATATTCCTATAAAACACTTTTTGATAATCTACATATGTCTGAAACTGATGAAAAATATATTTTCCTGTGAAAATACGGTTATGAGTGGTAATATATTATTCACCGCTTAAAACACCATCAAAATAGTCGTTCGCGCAAAAACATGATCATCTGTAAAATGATATTATTCAAGCGAAATAATAATTCCTTCAAATTGTGAAGGAATTTTTATGAGAATATAACGACATTTTGAAGTGCTTATAAATCCTAATAACATTTACGACGTGGAGGGTCCTGATTCTAAAGAAGCTTTAGGCTTTAGACGAAAGCTATAGAATGAAACGTATTATAGGTCTGCAAAGGACCCCGCACCAAATGTACAGAAAAAAGCCTTATGATAAAAAATTCTAAAAAAAAATTTTTCTTGTATTTTCGAACCTGCAAACTAAAAATTCGAAAGAAAAATGTCAGAAAGATGGACAGTTTTTAGACAAACACTTGTCCAAAGTTTCGATTTTTACATGTATTTTAATGGAAAAATGCTTATTTCAGCAAAATGTTTTTTTTTCTCAAAAACGCTATGATAGATTTGACTAAAACTTTTATATTTTGACGATCAGGCGTACCGAAACAAAAGATTCATACCCACGAACTAGAAATATTAACGATTCTTTGGATATACAGCATGTTTTTGGGGGTGTTTTTGTACCCTAAAGATCCAAGTAACATATGTAAATCATCATTTCTTAGTAACTAAAATAAATAGAGATTTTTATTCATCTTCTACGGCATGAAACGATTTTTCAATAAGTGGAGTAAGCGTACATAGCAAGAATATGTTTTGACTTAATTTTAGGGGATGTTTTACCATCCCTTAAACAATGAGTCTGAAGTTCCTAACGCATTAATCAATAACGAAAAATAATTTTATTTTTAAATGCATGAAAGCTGATATTTTATGACATAAAATAGTCGCGTACAACCCTAAAAGCTTCCTAAAGCACTTTCAACCCGTATCAGATATAAAACCCACCCAAACTACCCCTAAATATTTTTAAAATTCAGCAAAACCAACCTAATTCAAAAATCCGCCCAATTTTTGCTGATGATAATTTCAATTGATGCCAAAGGGGCACACATAAAGTCCCAACCCTTCAGCACATGTAGAACTCACCCCAGCCACCCCCGAATATTTTAAAAGTTCAATAAAGTCACCCTAATTCAAAAATACGCCAGTTTTTTCTGATAATGTTTTCAGTTGATGCCAAAGGGAGAAAAAAGTGTCTAAATTCTTCAGCACATATAGAACTCATCCCAGCAACCCCTAAATATTTTTAAAATTCAATACAATCACCCTAATTTCAAAGTACACCAAGACTTTTCTGAAAATGTTTTCAGTTGATGCCAAATGGGCAAAAAAAAGTTTCAAACCCTCAGCACGTATAGAACTTACCCCAGTCACCCCTAAATATTTTTAAAATTCAATATAAACCGCCCAATTCCAAAATAATCCAGGATTTTGATGATAATTTTTTCAATTGATGCGAACGGTTCACACAAAAAGTCTCAACACCTCAGTACATGTGGAACTCATCCAAGTCTAAATATTTTTTTATATTTTAAAAATTCAATAAATTCAAAAAAGTAAGAAGAAAGGACAGTTTCCAGATACGCACTTATCAAAGGTCCAATTTTTACATGTGTTTTAATGGAAAATGATCATTTTAGTTTTGGCATTTTAGATTTGGCATCAACTGAAAACATTTTCAGAAAAATCCTGGTGTACTTTGAAATTAGGGTGATTGTATTGAATTTTAAAAATATTTAGGGGTTGCTGGGATGAGTTCTATATGTGCTGAAGAATTTAGACACTTTTTTCTCCCTTTGGCATCAACTGAAAACATTATCAGAAAAAACTGGCGTATTTTTGAATTAGGGTGACTTTATTGAACTTTTAAAATATTCGGGGGTGGCTGGGGTGAGTTCTACATGTGCTGAAGGGTTGGGACTTTATGTGTGCCCCTTTGGCATCAATTGAAATTATCATCAGCAAAAATTGGGCGGATTTTTGAATTAGGTTGGTTTTGCTGAATTTTAAAAATATTTAGGGGTAGTTTGGGTGGGTTTTATATCTGATACGGGTTGAAAGTGCTTTAGGAAGCTTTTAGGGTTGTACGCGACTATTTTATGTCATAAAATATCAGCTTTCATGCATTTAAAAATAAAATTATTTTTCGTTATTGATTAATGCGTTAGGAACTTCAGACTCATTGTTTAAGGGATGGTAAAACATCCCCTAAAATTAAGTCAAAACATATTCTTGCTATGTACGCTTACTCCACTTATTGAAAAGTCGTTTCATGCCGTAGAGGATGAATAAAAATCTCTATTGATTTTAGTTACTAAGAAATGATGATTTACATATATGTTACTTGGATGTTTAGTGTACAAAAACACCCCCAAAAACATGCTGTATACCCAAAGAATCGTTATTCTTTCTAGATCGTGGGTACGAATCTTTTGATTCGGTACGCCTGATCGTCAAAATATAAAAAGTTAGTCAAATCTATCATAGCGTTTTTGAGGAAAAAAAACATTTTGCTAAAATAAGCATTTTTCCATTAAAATACATGTAAAAATCGAAACTTTGGACAAGTGTTTGTCTAAAAACTGTCCATCTTTCTGACATTTTTCTTTCGAATTTTTAGTTTGCAGGTTCGAAAATACAAGAAAAAATTTTTTTTAGAATTTTTTATCATAAGGCTTTTTTCTGTACATTTGGTGCGGGGTCCTTTATTCGGTGCCTTTGCTTTGATGTGTTAACTCTTGGTCAAACTTGAATTTTTTCCCGCCCTGACGTAAGTTTCAAGGGCGAACCTTAAGCTTCAAAACACAATATAATACGTGGCGGCCCTGCGGACTTCACGTAAAAAATCATTAGTGAATAAAATGGTATCCAAGACGGCAAATGTAAGATATTGTATTTTTTTTGCATTCCAATTCAAGACAATGCAGCTAAGACGTCCGAAATGATTTTGTCAGCCTTATGAGAAGGTGCGGTGATATCTAAAACGTGTAAAAAGCAGTCCCAGAAATTTCAAAATGATGATTTTTGAATTGGAATGCAAAAACAATGCAGTATCTCAAATGCTCCTTGTCGGAAGTCACTTTATTCACTAATGATTTTTGAGGTTAAGTCCGCAGGACCGCCACCTATTAGATTGTGTTTTAAAGTTCAAGGCTCGCCCTTTATAACAACCTGGTGAAGGAAAAAATTCAAGTTTGACCAAGAGTTACAAGACATCAAAGTAAAGGAATCGAATTAACTTGTAGACCTATATATATATAGATTTGTATTTATTTATTATTTAGATTGAACTTAATCGAAGTTAGCCGTGATATTAACGTATGATAAATTAGTATGAAGCGTTACCGAACATTTCATTTCAAAAAATTACGCAAAAATAGTGATCATTAGTAACTCTTGTTTGGGATCTATTTATAAATAAAATTCAAATTGGCACAATTGAAAGAAATATAGATACGTCGCATAGAGTATAAATTAGAAATGTTTTAGTATTTTTTCGTAACAGTATTTTTTATTAAAGGTTCGAATATTGCCTCCATTAATTTATTTAATTTCGCTCAAGTTTTTCTGAACATCTATATTCCATAGTTGATAAAAAGAAGAAACTTATAAATAACGTAAAATATAACCGATCATTTTTTTTTGCAAATTTTTTTTTTCTGCAAGCGATTTGTAACATTTATTAAAACATGAGCACAATTCAAATATGGCACAATGATTTCGAGAAAATTAGTACTATAATTATATATTTGAAATAAATGATTTTGTCGATCAATGCGGTTGATAATATTGTTTGCGAATTGCAAATATGATTAGATAACTTGGCCTTATTAAAAAATCATTTTGCAAACATCGCAGCTGTGAAATTGGTTTGAAAACCCCTTCCTGTGTTAATGAATAACTGTAAAATAAATTTATATAATTTTTTTAGGTCCAAAATGATACTCTTCTTCTTTCTTCCATTATTGGCAGTTCCAGTCTTGTCGTCTTTTGATAAACTAAGTATGTATATGTATAATATAGTATAAGAAATTTAAAAACATGTTTTTCAACAACAGGGTGACTTCATTATTTTTTTTTCAATTAATAATAATAAACTTCAAATTCGTTCATTCACTTTGCCCACATTGAACCTCCTATGTTTCTGCTTGCTTTTTTCGCGTGTTTGACATCTTATAAAATAATTATTGTCTTGAACATGAAATTGTGCCACTTGCATGAAAATGCTATATCATTTATTTTTAAGTTATTAATTTTTCAGTTAAGATTCAAATAATTGAATTTTAAAAATCAGTATTCACGATTTAAATAATAATTCTTTTTAAGGAAATACTTTCAAAACTGTAATTTAAGAATGTTTCAGTTTTTGAGCGCAGTTTGGAATTTCTTAATTTTTGACGCTTCAATTTCGCTCGCAAGTTTGAGCGCGCCTAGGGCGCGCGACTGTCGGTTCTCGCGCTTCGCGCTCGATAATACATTTATCTCGCGCTGCGCGCACGGTCTTTGTATTTCACCCACATTTGTGCACAGGCCTTTTAAAATCAAAAGTCAAAGCATCGACAACTGTAATTTTGTGATTGTGAATTCTCTTTTGTTAAAGCTCCTTCGGCTTTAACGAACACATTCTCATCACGTATCTCGTGCTTCGCACTCGATGTTGTCCAAAATGCGAACTTCTCTATGTTCTATTCCACATTATTATATCAAATGTATATCACATTTATTTCTGTATCTCGACCTGGCATTTCTTATCCAGATATTGCAAAGAAAAGTACAAATTTTATTTTTCATGATCACTTTAATATTTTTGTTCCTTATTTTGTACTAATTTTAATTCTCAGCTACCCTGAAAAATATATCATTTCAATGAATTTATATTATTACAATTCATAACATGCATTATTAAACATGTTATTGCAACTTATGTCGTTTCTTCATAAATTTTATTTGTTTATTTTCAATGTTATTGTTTACGATTTTAACTAAAAATACGCATCTTAGCGTAAGGTGGTTCTAAGCAAATATGTAGATATAATTTAGGCGAAAAATTTTGTTAAATAAAATGTTATTGTAGCTTGTGTCCTTTTTCAAAAAATTAATTTTTTTATTTTTAGTATATTTTCATAACAAGAGTTTATATCAAATTTGTAGATATTTTTTGGTTGAACAACTTTTGTATATTTATTTTTTTCGTCTCTTGTGTCGTTTTCCCAAAAATTCAATTTTTTTATTTTTAATCTTACTTTTTACGAATAAAAGAAAATCTACTCGTGCTATCTGAAAATTATTAATAACAAATTTGTAGATCCTTTTGGGGTGAACAACTTTGATCTTCTATTTTTTTGCGTACCTTGTGTCGTTTTTCAAAAACATTCTAGTTTTGAATTCAAATATTAAAATTATCAGGACAATTTCACTCTAAAATCTTTCAAAATTGTAAAATATTATATTGAAAGCCCTGATACTCAGTTTTAAATTTAATAATTTTAGATTCAAGTATTTGAAATTTTTTGGCTTCAGTTTTAGTCAGTTTTATATTTAATAATTTTACATTTAAATATTCTAAGTTGCATGGTTTCAATTTTAAAGGTACAAAAATGTCTGGTGGTTTAAATTCATCTAAATCGTATAATATCAAATTCAAAGACTTGATATAGTTGCACAATTTCGAGTTTGAAGGATTTGTAATTAAACCATTTTTAATTAAATAACTCCAGAATGAACAAAAAAAATTGTTCAATTAAGACAAGATGTTAAAACTGTGGCTTAAATTTTTTTTAATTGAGCAATTTTAAACATTGGAATCATATACATATAACAATCTTGTTTTGAATTATTTTTTCTTAATTTTAATTTTCAATGTAAAATTTTAAAATTGAACTATCTGAAAGACAATGATGTTCAGTAATTAAGCAATTTCTTTGATTTTAAATAATTTCAATTGTAGAGTTCTGAATTTTCATGTTGAGCGCTAACAAGTTTAATATGCTTAAAAAGTTTTAATATCACAATTCTTAATGACGAATTTTTTTTTCAATTTTAAATAAAGTTCGAATTCATTAACTTTGACATTTTCGAAGCAGATTTATTTTTTATTTTTAATGTTTCCTAATTGAAATTACCTTTTATTTTGGAAGTTTTTTTTTTAATAATTCAATCTTAATTGATTCAAGATGAAAAATTTTTCACTTTGAAAATTTGAAAACGGTGAAAATGAGGTGAATATATTTTTTGCTCTTACAAAAATCTGTCTTCTTAATTTTAATGTGAAATTATAAAATTTTTTATTTAATAACAATTTAAATTTTTAGAATTTCAACAAAGTCTCCAAATTATAATCTGAAAATATTTTATTTTCAACGCTTTGAAATTCTCCTATTTTCGGAATTTTCAAACTGAAGTCATATAATTTGGAGATTCTTCAATTCAAAATGAAATTGTTCAATTTTGAACGCTTTTGTTTAGAAATGATACAAGCTTAATTCTTTTCTCACATCGTTCGAAACGTTCTCTTTTTTCATCATTTTAACTAATCTAAAATTGTTTGATTTGAAAAGTTTTCAATTCAGAATCGTTCAACATACTTTTTTTTTAAACTTCAAACGCTTTTAATTCGAAATTATTCATTATTATTTGAAGGTTGGCAGAACAGAACTAGATAACCAACATTTTCCCGAAAATCTGTTTATTGCATAAAAAATTCTTAAAAAACCAAAAACAAGTTGTGTTAAAAGTATTTGTTTGACCTAGTTTTTAATATATGTAGTGACAAAGAAATATAATTTCAATTTTCGTTAAAATTTTAGAGTGTTAATAATTTTTTTCTTTCCTGCAGCATGGATATTTCATGAAATTAGTTTTTTATTTTTTTTTTCAACTTTTTTTTAAATTGAATATTTGTTTTTCAATCTCTACCTGAAGATTACATTTTTTATCGCAATCCGTAGTCGAGCATTCTCCAATTTATGTTCAGTGTCACTTTGAGATTGGCAACATCAACATATATTTTCTCGAAAATAGATAACTTTTTCCGATCAAAATTGTTTGGTCTCTGAAAAAATTTCACAATTTTGAATTCAGACTTACAAATTTAAAAATTGTGTGTGGCAGTGGGGCCATACTGCAGAAGTGAAACTTTACGAAATTATATTTTTTTTTCAAATATAGGCTTGTAGAAAATGATGAGATGGAACCTTTCTCTATTTTCTGTTTTTTTTTATCGGATAAGTATTTTTAATAATATGCACGGAAATATAAAAAAATTTGGTCGCTAAATTCAATTACTTTTTATGAAATAAATCGTCGTAAGACGGGCAAATATTGTTAGAAGTGTTCAAAACTTTGATGTACACATGAAACATACCCTAGCGATGTCTCATTTATTTCTTAAAATGTAATTGAATTTGGGTACAATTTTTTTCAGTTTTTCATGTTTATTATTAAAAATACTCATTTGACGGAAAAATAGAAAATAGAAAATCATCATCAGTTTTGATAAAATCGCATAGTAAGAGAGTGCAGAGAGAGAGCATATACATGCTTAGCGCGACTGTAGTGGGGATATCGAAGTCTTTAGAGAAACTGCGGATCGCTGCACAAAAAGGACACTGAAATAGAGAGAGAGAAGATATAGACAGTGCGTAAGAGAGAGACAGAGAGATTTCTCGATCCAGGCCCTCTTTGGTCGTACGTGCGATTGTGCGGTCGTGCGGTCGTGCGTTCGGTCGTTCTTTCAATTCACTCCCGTCCCAAGAGAAGTCTCACTTCAAAAATTGAAAACTAAATACCGTTTTGCATTAATCATGAAACTGAAGGGAACTTATTGAGCATTGAGAGCGTAAAAAATCTTATTTATTAGCCTGTAAGATTTTTGAAATTTTTTAAATTACGAAAACGCATGGATGTTAAGATTTTCTAAATTTTAAATGAACATAATGAATATAAGCTATTCTCCTTTACTTAGAAGATTCCACTGTTATAAAAGCGTTCCCTACTACATTTTTTTCATCTAGAGGTTAAATAAAAATAAAATAAATTTAAAAAAATATTTTTCACAGATTGTTATCCAGGAAATTTTGGTGTCGATCTATCAGATGGAAGAAAAGCTCACGTAGATGGAGCGGAAGTGAGTGCCCTTTTCCGAAGGGACAAGGTTCGCATTTATGCATATCCAGATACGGATGAAGCTGAAGTTCGAATGAACGACACTATCCTAATGTTTAAAGGTACCTGAAATGATAAATCTAGATTACAGTATAAGCCTTCATATATGAAAATAAACTCAACTAATCTATTTTTCTAGGTAACTTGTCCATAGCAAATTCAGATACACCACCACAAATAATTGATCAAGTAGTTTCTTTCCAAACGAAAGGTATTGGTAAATTGAAGGTAAGTATTATGGATTATTTTTCGTACGAAATTATTAAATTAAAATGTTAATTTATAAAAATGAAATTATAAATATAATTTTAGAGCTCAATTTTAACTTGCAGGCACATCATCACAAGACTAAATTTACTGAATGTAAAATTTCCTTTTTGAACAATGAGCCTGAGAGGTAATTCATATTATTGTTATTAATCATTACGAGACTTGGTTTCGAAAACCTTCATTATTTTAAACATTGACAATATTTTCCGCAAATTACTAATAATCATCTGCAAGTGTACCCAACTAGTACATTCTGTTCGTAGACATGAAATAATGTCTGATTGATAATATATGAAATTTTTTCGGATTAGATTCATATCTTCGAAGTTTTACAAACAAATAAAATTAATAATTGGAAACTAATATTTTTGAAATAAATACACGTAACGCTTTACTTAATTTCTGTTATTTTTCACTGATGCAGCTTTCTGAATTTTACATAACGTTCTTAAAAATGCAATCATTTTCAAGGTACTTTAAAAATCGAAATATTTTTAATAGAAGCATACGCGAAATCTAACAATAAGAAAGGAGAACCTTCAGCTTAAAAATTATCTAACCCAGAAGAATTCTAAATCTGAGTCTTAAAAAATTGAAAATTATACATTATAAATCTGAAAATATTTCTAGTTTAAACATTTAATATTGTACAGATTTTGAGCTTTCAAAATTAGACAATCATTGAATGAGAAATATTTTGAATTGTATAATTACAAAGTAAAAGACGATCAAATTAACAAATCTTTATTCCAAGATCTTCAAGCCCAAAAATTTATAAAATTGAATAATTCAAAATTAAAACATTCAACATATTACAATTTTATGTTCAAGGAACACAAATTTCGACGGACGATAAAAAAGTACAAAACAATTGTAAACTATTGCAGGAATTTTCAATAAATAATTTCTACTTAAAAATTTTCCTTCCAGTTTGAGAAAAAATTTTATAATTTGGAAAAAATTAATTCAAAATCGTCTATTTTATAATTTATTCGAAGGGTCAATTTGTACATTTTAATACAAAAGTATTGACTTTTAAATTCTTACAAATAAGTAAATTTTTAAATTATGAACATTGCGAATTAAACAATTAAAAATTCAGTTAGACTTTAAAATTTAACAATTCCAAACTTAAAAACTGTAAACAATTTAATAAGTATCAATTCAAAGCCTTGGATATTAAACTCCCGATATAAGAACCCCCGGTTTAAGATATGCCTAAAATTGATGTCCTCGGTAGTTTCGTGATGAGGGGAGTCGCGGGACCGAAAGAGAGGCAGTGCTCAGTCAAGCGTGACAAACAGCATGAGGGCCGCTCTCTCAGCGCGTTAGTTCCACCAGGTTGCGTCATGCGTCCACATTCAACAGAAATGGTTCATGGGGCGAGAACTTAAATAATTTCAGTACGAAGCATTTAAGAATGAAAAGCAATCAATTTTACAATTTAAAGTCGGTCATTTTGAAAATAAGAGTATCTAAAATTGTAAATTTTTGAATTAATAAAAAATTGTATAATATCAAATGTATAGCCTATCAAATTCAAAATTTTTCAGATTCAAAATGAAACATAAAAAAATTATAGACGCAACATGGGATCGTTCAAGGATGAATATTTTTAACTACATATCTTCAAAACTATAAACCTCAATTTAAAATTTACAAAAGTAAAAATCCGTTTCACATTTGCGACGCAATATCAGAAAAAAAATTGGAATGAAAATAATTAAAAAATTAATATTTTTAAAGTAGTTTTCCAATTTTTCACGCCCTTTCGACAATAATCTCTGTATAATTTACGAAAATTTGTTGCCTGTAAAATAAAATCGTGCAAGAATTACACCTTCAAAATGTAATTATTTTAAATGTGATAAGTATTTTTTAAGTAATCAAACTGCTAGTAAGAAATAAATGACAGAATAAATTTGATAGTGTGGATATCCCTCAAGAAGTGGAAGATGAATTTGAAAGAATTGCACATTATTGCATCGCCTACCAAATGTGTGCAAAAATAGGAACTATCCAGCCAGAAGATTATGAGATTTCAATAAATGCTGACGATTTCGATCTAGTTTCTGTTTATAATAAAGAACGAAAAACAGACCAATTTTCTACTTTCAATTACACGATTGACGAAACAAAAAAGGATCTAGAACTTCAGGTGGGTTATTAAAAATAAATTTCAATTAAAATATCAATTTAAGAAAGCAATAACATTTTTTTAGTCGTTTGTCAACACTATTGTCGACATTACCTTGGCTGAAGTTATTAGTAAATTGAGGAAAAAACACGACGAAAGAATTAAGATTCCCGACATAAATAAGCTTTTTTCGTTTGGGTCTGGCTTTTTCAAAACGAGTGGTAATTTTGATGCTACAGATGGTCATTTTAGGTAATTAAAAAAAAATCATAAATTAATATTGAAAATCATTGAAATATCTTAATTGTTATTTAATTCTCTTGCAGCGATCTCACCACTTTGAAAAGAACGAACGACGCAGTACTCGAACGTCAGGGTTCAAAATTTGCCGCCTCTTGTGGTTTCGGACTTTCCACAGCCAAAATTGAATACGATCATTACAAGGTACTAAACAAAAACTTTTTTTTAATTACAGGGTTGATACAGGTCAGGAAATTCTAGAAACTCAGGGAAAATCAGGAAAACTCCGACAGAGTCAGAGAATTTTCAATAAATTGAAGTTCATTTTATTATTTTGTTGAAAATTCAACAATTTTCTTAAAAACTGATTCTTTTTAGTCGAAAATACGTCTTTTTGGCGTGAAGATTCATCTTCCATATTTTGGTAGAATTTGCATCTTTTTTCCTTCAAAATCACAACTGTTTGCTGGAAAATTAATCTATTTTGACTGAGGATTCAACTGTTTTGTTGAAAATTCGTCTTTTTGGTTCAATTCAACCGTTTTTGGTTTAAAATTGAAATCTTTCTTGATTTAAATATCAACTGTTACATTTTTCCTGTGAAATATTTTTTAGTTGAAAATTCAACTACTTAGTTGATAGTAGAACTACTTTCTTAAAAATTAATATTTGGTTGATGATTCATCATTTTAGTTGAAGAACCTTTTTTTGTTCGAAATTGAACTATTTTTTTATAAATGATTCCTTTTAGTGAAAAATTCATTTTTTCACCTAAAAATTTAACAATTCTGTGTTTGGTTGAAAATGTATCTTCTTCAGTCGAAAATTTAAGTATTTGGTTGAAAATTCTGTATTTTGTTAAAGATTTGTCTTTTGTGGTAAAATATTAAACTTTCTGGTTGAAAATTCATGGCTTTGGTTCAAAATTCATCTATTATTTATTTGGTTCAAAATAAATTTTTTTCTGAAAATTTAACTATACTATTTTAAGTCGCAAATTTATCTGTTTTAGGTTACAATTTTACTATTTTGTTGAAATTTCGTCTTAAAAAAAAGTAATCTCATTAGTTACAACTTCATCTTTTTGGTTAAAAATGCATTTCTTAAATTACAAATTTATTTTTCTAACTGAAAATTTAACTATTCTATTTTAAGATGAAAATTTATCTGTTTCAGGTGAAAATTCGACTATTCTGATGAAATTTCGTCTTTTTTTAAATTAAAAAAGTAATATCATTAGTTAAAACTTCATCTTTTGGATTAAAAATTAATTTCTTTGGTTTAAAATTTATTTTTGTAACTGAAAATTTAACTATTCTATTTTAACCCTTTAACGGCCATTATTGCAGCAGAGCAACGTTCACTATTTTCGATTTTCCTAAATTTCAGGTAACAAGTTTAGAATTCTGGAAAATAAATACGTGTATTATATCAAAATGGACTATTCCGCATTATGTAAGGTGGTTGAGAGTTATCGTATACCCAATAAAATCCGAGAAAATGATAAAAATTGAAGAAAAAAAATTATTTTTAAAAATTGTTCAGAAAATGAGCATACATTATTCCTAAATTTTTTCAGAATTTTTATTCCACGGGATCAAGACTTGGCCGTTAAATGGTTAAGTTGAAAATGTATCTTTTTAGTTTAAAATTCATGTCTTTTGTTAAGGGGTTACACCACTGTAAATTTTTTAGGAAATCGATTTTTTTTTTTCGCTTAAAATTTAGTTTAAACCTTGTAGAATATGGGGCAAAAGGTTTAATACGTGAAAATTTTTTTTTTCTGTTTAATGTCACGTTTTTGCTGAGGCGTGTCGGGCGTCTCTCATACGGCTACAGGCGGTATGAACACATCTGCTCGGAAGGTACCCTGTTCCCTCTTTTCAACTTCTGTGATACACTCACAGATGTCCCTAGAGAGGATTCGTGTACAATTCAATCAAAATTTTCGAACAAAAGTAGGTTAGTGTAGCGTCAGTGCTCGTTCGGAAAGTACATCTGGTTGTTCGTGGATGTCTAAAATTCAACTCAAAACTTTAAACGAGTTTTTCTCAAAACACGTGTTTTCAAAACGGCACGCAGCATAGCTCGAACAATTTTCAATATTTTCTTTTCAAATTTGAACCACATATTTTAAACAACATTTTGAAGAGAATGACGTACGGATTTTTCGATAAGTTAATTTAAACAATTTTTATAAACAAATGACTTGACTTTTTTTCGTCCAAAAATTACATTTTTGCTTCAAACACTTGTCAATTTTACAAAAAACTATATTTTTCAAATCCCGTACGTCATTCTCTAGCTATTCTTATGCAGATTAAGAAAAAATTTTTTTTTTTGTTCAAGCTTCAAATTTGCGGCCGTCCTACTGCGTGCCGCAAAAGAAAAATCTGCAGGAGAATGGCTCCAGTGCCGCCATTTTGAAATATTTTTTAATAAAAAAATTTCCCTGTGAAGCTCAATACATGCTTAAATATATCCTCAAAGCGCTTTTTCATACTACCTTTCCTTCAACCAAAAAAAAATGTCCAAAAATGCATGCTTTTACAGTGGTGTAACCCCTTAAAATTTCGTATTTTTTCTAAAAAAAATTCATCAGCGGAATTGAAAATTCAACTATTTTATTAAAAATTTGTTTGCTTCTTTTGTTGAAAATTCATCATTTCAGCTAAAAATTGTTGAAAATTCGTTCGTTCGTTACTGAAAATGTAACTATTTCATGCTTGTTTGAAAATTTATCTTTTTAGTTAAAAATTGACTTACTTGGTTCAAAACTCTTCCTTTTTGGGTTGAAAATTCAATTATTTGGGCAGAAAATTCATACCTTTGGGTTGAAAATTCGACTTTTTTCTTAAAAGTTCATATTTTAAGATTAAAGACTCAACAGTTTTGCAGGAAATTTGTCCTTTTGGCTTGAAAATTCATTATTATGGATGAGATTTTTCTTCTTCATTAAATGAAAAATCTTTCTTGGTCGAAAATTCAATTCCTTTGTTGAACATCCTTCCTTTTGGTTTTACAATAAATTTAGAAACAAAACATTTTTTTACATTAACATTACTGATCTCCTAGGAAGAAGGATGTTTTTATACCTGAAAGAAAAATTGTAAACGGTCAGTGAAAATGAAAAATTGGCCAGTTAAAAGTCAGGGAATTTCGAAATTGGGATTTTGTAGCAACCCTGTATCAAGAAATCGTGTCCAATAATGAATTGCGAAATCTTTCAATTAATAATTAAAAACAAAAATTTACTAGGAATTTTTTTTTAGATAAAATACGGCCTCATAAAAGTCAATGGGAAGATGTCCACAGATGTTAACGGAATAGCCATCGACTCAAAAGTTTCAGTGGATTATAATCAGCAGCCTTGTAAAGCCGAGGTAGAATATTTTAGGATTTCGGAATTTGGAAAAGTCAAGGTCAAGGTTACTGGATTAGGACCACTCAATTCATTAGCTTCCTCTTTAGTGACTTGGATAACGAAAAAGTGGCATACAGATATTGCGGATTTAATTGAATCCAAAGTTACAGCCATTCTTCAGAATCAAGTCGAGAATTTTGATTGTGAAAAATACAGACCATAATGCCACATGTTATCAGTTTCCTATAAATACTCAGTGCAAATGTGAACTTAATATCTGGGAAGCCAAATACTGGTTAAAAAATGCTTGAAACAAATTTGTTATAAGTGACCATTTTTTAATTTAGAAAATTCCTCAACCGATTAATATTTATCAATTTTCAAAATATTTATTGTTCAAAATTATTTCAAAATTTAGGCACTCATTATTTGAATTAAAAATTGGTTGACAATTGACCATGGCAATTTCAAATGTAAATTATAGTTTTACTTATAATATAAAACAAATTTTTTTCTTTTAGCTTCTTGAAATAGATAAAAAGTGGATCAAAATTAAATATATTTTCATGTGATATTGAGTGACCTTTTAAGAGATTGGATAGGTTTTTCTAATAATAATTAAGAAAATTGCCGACCAAAAAATGATTCATTCTATGACTTTTGATAAACATCTACATATTTTTTTCTATTAAATAAGTTTTGAAATGTAAATAATCTTTACCAGATTGAAGAATAAAAATGAGACCCAAATACAAATCATATAAATTTTATTGTAAACATAAAAATTCTTCAATTTTATGTGATATCAGTACTTCCTTTGATTTTCGTATTAGGTTTTTTTAAATTAATTTCAAGAAATATTGATGAATAAAAATTATTCAGAATAACATTTTTTATTTTGAGCAAATAAATATCGCCATAATTCTCTAGAAAGCATGCAGCTAATATGAAATCTATGTTCTTGCGAAAGCGTTAAAGGCAAAAGCGAAACGTCGATTATAAAATAATTACAAAATCGTTCAGACCTTGTTTTAAATTTTGTAAATACACTGCTGGCACCAGGAAATTTTTCTCTTTTAAATATTATAATTAATTTTTACTAAACAAATAGAGTTTGACATTTTTCATATGTTTTCATTGTATAGGTATGAATATATTCCGTATAAAATTATTCGCACAAACTAACTGTTTTTAATTAAGATTGTATGTGTAAAAATATAGCGTTTATATATATTTACCAATTATTCAAAAACAAGAAATTTTAGAATCAAAAAACCAAATGTAATTAAAATATTTTAGATTTCATTGGGTAAAAAAACTTTGACAACGTATGAATTAGGCTGGTCCAAAAATGCATGGCAAATTTTTTTTCATGCTATAGGGCAACGATCCCCCCATATCATTCCAAATCTGAAAAAAGAAATTCCCTAATTTTTTTTTTTTAATTTTGATTTCAACAGGTGCCGGTTTTGACTTTAAGTTTCCCATCTAAAATGCATGGGGAAAAATCACTTTTTTGAGTTTCTGGAATATTTTTGTAGGGTTTGAGAAAATGTGACGGGAAAGTATGTAAGCTTGTTGAGAATTATCCAACAAAGAATTTTTATGCATCAGACATATGGGTTTGACTCCCCTAACACACCCCCACGAGTCCCTGAAAACTACCCTTAAAACCAAAAATGTCAATTCTTCTTGACATCGACCTTTTTAGCACTGTATTCTCGTCTTTTTTTTACGTAAAATTATTTATATTGGTCTAGTGGAACATTGATCAACATTGGTTAATTAATTTTCAATTATTTAAACAAATTGAATTTATTTAAATAATTATTTTCGAACATTCGTTTTTTTTCCTAAAAATTATTGCTATTGGTCTGATGGAATATTTATCAACATTTCTTCCCTAGAGTACAAAATTCGATTATCGATCCGCTCCACAGGCATCGAAAGTCGAACTTTCGATTGAGGTATGATGAAAAATAATTTTGATTGAATCATTAATTTAATTACAGATATTATCTAATTTTGTCCAGATCTAGATATAGCAGATCAACGTTTAGTAATGAATAATTTTTGTCTATCAAGAGGTTCCCTATTTGAGGTTTTTATTTTGTTTGTTTATTTACTTCTTATTTTCATTTTTCTAATTTCTTGAAAATTTTTGTTTTAATTTTTTATATATAGAATTATCCCCCTGCACATCATTTCATACACATTTTTAAACTCATTATCAAGGAAAATAATAATTTTGTCTTACTTGTTTTACATTTGTCTACAACAATTTGACATACGGTGTGTCAATTACAAAATACAATAAGTAAATTAAAAAAATTACTGATTAAAAAAAAATTAAAGAAGTAATAACAAATGATTGTTTCCCTTACAAACGAGATTAAAAATTTTAATCAAATTATTTACAATGATGGTAATATAAAAGCGGATAGATTTATATGTGTTTAGATTTAAAAAAAATATATATTTTTTAATCACAATTTTTTTTAATGAGTATGTATAAATATGTATGAGTAATTTCCATCAATGTATAAAATTTTGTATTATACTCTCTAAATTTGAATCATTTAATGTTTTTGATCATTTCAATCAGTGACTGAATTCTAGCTATGAAGCAGTCAACCTTACTGATTCATCATTAAAAATATCTGATTTATAGATAGAATATTCAGTCACTAATTGAAATTATTAAACAACGACGATAAGCTTGAGCATGTTTATTACATAAACCGGTCCACAAACTGTTAGGAGGGAAAATGTAACATCCAGCGATATTATCAAAAATAATTATGGATTCAATTTGAGTTAATTATTTTAATTTAGAAATCCGGATTAGAGACATCATGAATTAATTGCAGACAAGTTTCTGTACTTGAATACAAAATATTCAAATGAAACCTTAAATATACGTAAAAACAGTGTTTAATTTAGAGAGATAAGAAAGAATTTATATTTGAAACCCGGGCATTATTTTCCATCAGAACAGACCCCTTAGAGAAAAGTGATATAAAAAATTTTATGTAAATTTTGGAAATTATATTTTTTGAATGAGATTAGTTATCATCAAATGCATACGTAATTCTTCAAAGAAGCATTCATAAGTACTTGAAAAATGGTAAATTCTACAATTGTTAATGTTTTTGTTTTGTTTAAGAAGATAAAAACAAATGATACCTAAAATATTATTCTTAAAATTAGAGATCCTCTAGGGAGAGTTGAGACACGTTTCCCCCTCCAATGCTCGCCGCTGTACCGGAACTTGATATTTCACTGCGGCGCGAAAAGTTTGAAAAATGACATGTAGCGCAATACGTGACAGCACGCGAGCGAGCATCGAGAAATTTTCGTATTTAAGCAAAAGTATTAAAAAATGGAAACTGCGTAATGCAGGCCCATTATTTATTATAAATTATTTTTCTAAGTTTATTTATATTGAAGCTATGATGTGTGAAGTGTGATATGCGAGTTTTGTGATCAATGAAGAAGTGAAAAAGAGGTTGTGTATAACCTACTTTCCAAAGAAAAATATTGATAATATTTTGTGAGATATAAGTGTTTTCCAAAAATGGTAAATTGCTATATTTTATACTGCAATAATTCATCTAAAAACGGGTTTTTCCTGAAACAAATTCAACGAGATCCCAAACTTCGAGAATTGTTAATTCAGAATATCAATCGAGCAGATTGGAATTTTTAATCAATCTAAGACCAAAGAAAAAAATATTGATAAGAAGTACTCCAGCAAAAGCATGGCGATGCACACGACATATCTATGATATGTTTTTTATTTGTCCATATCGTTTTTAATTGTGAAATAATAATAGCTTTTCACTCATGTTACTTTTTCCTTTATTTCATGTTTCTGAAAAAAAATGTATGCATTTTTCTTAAAACTGATTTTTCAATTATTTTCAGAATATGAATTTATGACATTTCATCATTTAAATCTGCATCCTTTCCTACAATTTATGTTTACTTTATTTGTATGTATAACCTTTTCGAACCAAAGCTTTGCTTCAAACCGACAAAATGTATTTATTTAACGAATATTATTTATGGAAATGTGTATAATATGTATGCCTAAAAGTGATTTTTAATTACACTTCGTTTATTTTAAATGTTTAGTTCAATGATATTCTCTTTATTTTGTATTAAATCTGTTGTGAAATGAACACTCTATTTGAAAATCGCGCCATTTTTAGAATAGCCGGTTCCGGTACAGCGGCACCAATCAGAATTTGAGTACCCCGCGTCTCAACTCTCCCTTGAGGATCTCTACTTAAAATCACAATGAAACGTTATTGGTTTGTTTAACTTCGTCTCGTTCTTAAATTCTTATTTTTGAAAATCCATTAATAGACTTTCAATCCTCAACACGAAGACCACAATTTTAGGTAGGTAGAAAAATTCACGAGGTTAAAGATTAATTCTATCTTGAGTGTACCATTTTATATTATTAACAGTTTACGATACAAAATAAAGAACTGATTGAAAATTGTTCAAAATAAAGCCCTCTAATAGTAAGACTTTTTTTAAAAGAGGCAGAAGAATAACTTGTTGATTCCTAAAATTAATTTTACAATAATCGAGGATCAATTAAACAAAACATGATAAATCCATTTTTTTACAAATAACCCAGCTAACCTGTTACCATCCTGAAAGGTTCCTGAATGATCACATGTTATCAGAGGAATTGTTACTTGTATCTCAGTCTCCTAGCAGGTAACGGCATAATCACCGTAGTTTACTAGGGAGGCTTGTTTGCAACCGTTCCCTGTCAGACTAGTAACATGGCGGTAACAGCCGGCAGCGATCTTCATTTATACATATACATTTTGGGTCTAACCTCTGTAATGTAATTTCTTTTTCGTAAGGGTTCAGCTGATAAATATCTGTTTTTTTTATAAAAGCTTTGTTCACATATTATCTCCCTTTTCTGGAACTTATTTATCGTTTAATTATGTTCCTTTCCAACATTTTTGCAAAAATATTCATAATTATAATTCCGAAACGATGTATATTTTGAGGTTAAGCTGTCATTGCACGTTGCGTTTCCAAACATCACTTTGTTACAAGCATGTGATTACAATGGCGGGATAATGTTACCTGCTTCGCTTGTAATTTGTTACTACTTTGAGTGGGAAATATATTGTCACTGGGTGACCAGCATGGAAGTCACCAGTGACTGGTTTTTTTAATCTTGTTACAATTATGTGACTATTCGGACTAGTAACTGTGTTAGC
Source organism: Andricus curvator (assembly GCA_932195095.1). Classification (NCBI taxonomy): domain Eukaryota; kingdom Metazoa; phylum Arthropoda; class Insecta; order Hymenoptera; family Cynipidae; genus Andricus; species Andricus curvator. Next base: position 335,096 of record CAKNYM010052153.1, on the reverse strand, counting down.
TGGGAAGTTACGCATGGTTTTACCATTTTTGGGAATCGCGGTATATGATTACTGACCCTTAGTTCAGAACAAAAATTCTATCCTATTAAAATCATGCTTTAAAAATGTTGTTACCTTCAAAATATATCAGTGAAAATTCATGTATTTTTCTACTAAACTGTTCAATATGATATAAAAACTGCATAAATCTACACTGAGCGAAGAATTCCCGTGTAGTTCGGGTTCACACCCCAATAGTTCGGGTGCTGTCTCTTTTTTTCTGTTTCACACGAAGGTTTGGCGCGCTTGCACTGCTGAGACGTGCGATCATCCCAACCATTCGGGTGCTCACCTGAAACAGCAGCGGCCGAAGTGGTGGGGCGCCCGCCCGAATAGTTGGGGAGCTTGCACGAATGATTCGGGAGATTCGAGTTGTCAACCGCGTTGGATGTTGCGCGTTCGACGTTTGCGCATGTTCGCTAATGATTTGATTTTTCGACTCACGTGCAAGCAAAGAATAATGTTTTATATTTCTCTTACCTTCGTTAAGGATTATCCAAAGAAAAACCAGATAACTAGTTACACTTTATTCCACTGACATCTCGCACATGAACAATAAAATCGACATAAACTAGAAACAGTGACATTCGGGCAGAGCCTGATTTTCATCAGCTGCGGCCATTAGCGAACATGCGCAAACGTTCAACGCGCAACATCCAACGCGTTTGACGACTCGAATCTCCCGAACCATTCGTGCAAGCTCCCCAACTATTCGGGCGGGCGCCCCACCACTTCGGCCGCTGCTGTTTCAGGTGAGCACCCGAATGGTTGGGGTGATCGCACGTCTCAGTAGTGCACGCGCCAAACCTTCGTGTGAAACAGAAAAAAAGAGAAAGCACCCGAACTATTGGGGTGTGAACCCGAACTACACGGGAATTTTTCGCTCAGTGTAAGCTAATAGGTTCAATAATTCTATAATATTGGATGGATAGACCAGTTAGATGATTTCCTCTATATGATAGTACTTCGATTTTTCTATTATTTTTGGTTTCTTTAGAATAGAGTATTTGTCTAATTATTTAGGAATCATCTCAAATAGATTTATCACGTTTTGTTGCTAAGTATTTGTTTAGGCTAATTTAATAACATTGTTGTAAAACTTCTTTTATTCAAACGTAAGGTTTAAGCAGACTATCATGTTGATGTACATACATCTCAAATGCAACCCACTATTAAAAAAATTGGCTTCAATAAAATACTCACGAATTATTTCAGGAGCTCCCGGACTATAAAATATTCATATAGTCTCAGGTAAAAATGGTTTATTGTATTTCTTTAACTAAATATTTGAATTGTACGTTTGATATGACTCAGAAAATAATCTATTGCATAATAAAATTTACTTGGTCAACCAAAATCTTTGTTTTTGCGAAAGCAGATTGAGCGATAATATAATATTATTCACTGCTCAAAACACCATCGAAATAGCGTCAAAACTAATTATCTGTAGAATGATATTATCAAAATATAAAAATAATTCCTTTAAATGAAAAAGACATTTTCATTAAAATATAACGACGCTTTAAAGTGCCCATAAAACTTAATACCCTTTACGGCGTGGAAATTCCTGATTCGAAAGCTTTAGATTTTAGACAAAAGCTATAAATTTGAAAGGAAATGGGAAGACAGTTGAGAAGAGAAAATGGGTACAATCGGAAGCAATAATCATACATATTGTGGCTGTCACATATAATTTTTCATGCAATATTCAAATATGTGTTTGCTGATTTTATCAGTAAATTTTTCAAATTAGAAAATAATACCGTTCAATCATGACTTAAAAATATTTGACGCTTCAAGTGTAATTATATGTTGACAAAATGAGTAGATATAAAAATATGCAGCACGCGATTTTTCGAAAATAATAATTAATCAATAACTGTCAAATACTGCTCGTATAAATGATGTCACATTGTCACACCAATAACAGAATATACTATTCCCGCAAGTTTTGTCTTTGTTTTTAAAACTTAAATTATAAATTAATTAAACATAATATTCATTTCGTGTAAAAACAAAGCCAGCTTCACGTTCTCGACAAGCCGCAATAATTTATGAATAATCGATAGATGTCCAAAATAAACAATTTGTCGAGCAGTTCGGCTGAGAATGTTATTTGCACATTGCAACTTGGCTTTTATACAAAATATATTTTGCAAATATCACAGGCTCAAAATGGTTTGAAAACCCCTTTATGTGTCAATAAATAATTGTAGAATAAATATGTATATTTTACGACAGATCAAAGATGATAATTTTCTTCCTGCTTCCATTATTGAGAGTTTCAGCCTTGTCATGTGTGCATCAACGAAGTATGTAAATAATATACAAATTTCGTAAAACATGTTTTTCAACAACAGGGTTGCCGCGTCGGCTTCATTTTGCTCTATTTTTCATTTTCAATTATGATTTTATTTTTACAATTGCAATTACACAATTACATGTACAATTGCAATATTTTCAAAATTTGGTTGCAAATTTTCTAAATCATTTTCATAATCTCATACTAACTTTACAACTCCGTGAAAAATACGGAACATTTCAAAATTAACAATAATTGAAATGTTATGTTTTTATACATACAAAAAAGTTTTTATATTTTTACAAATAGGATTAGCAAAAAACGTTAATTTTTTAAAGAAATAAATATTTCAGAAAAATCTGAATATGTAGTGTGCGCAAATATGTATTGTTTTAAGGAGCTCTCACTTCTCTAGTGAATATTTCAAGCAGTCTACTTTAGGAAGGTAATACTGTACTTTAAGGTGAAACTTTTTTAAGCCAGGGTTTACAATCAAATTTCTCTCCAAAAGAAAAAAATTTAATTTTTTTAAAAGGTAATCAAACTATTTTTAAAAATATTTTACGCATATAAAAGTCCTCCTAAAACAAGCAAAAAATCTGGATGGGGATGCTCGCTAGAGTGAAAGTTAGTTCCAAGGGAATGAAAAACATTTTTTCCAAAACAGTTTGATTTCATCTAAATCGATTTAAAAATCTAATACAGATTGTGTTAATTTTTTTTTGCAAATACTCACGTCCAGTCGAAATAAGAAATCGAGTTGAAAATTTGGGAAATTATGTAAAATTTAGAACCATACAAACCTTTCTTAGTCCTGTTTATTTAATTTCTCAAATATTCAACTCGACATGTCTTTTCGTGGGGACTCAAGTTATTGCAAAAAATGGTCGGTAAGGTAGGAATCGGGTAAGTAGTATATGGCCTTGCAAAAATACTAAAATAGGGAAAAAACACATTTATTTATTCAAATTTTTTCCTGCAGCATCGATATTTCTGAAATTTATTATCTTTTACTGATGAAAAAAGCATCTAGTGTTGTTATTTTGATCGGACTTTCAACATGAAAAATGTTTATCACACTATGCAATCTTGATTTTCAGTATTGATTTTATCTGAACTTTTTCTAACCAAACTATAGTTTGGCCTCAATTCAGCAATCCTTTTGTTTTATTCTTTTAATTGTAATTTCGATTGTACAGAATTCGCTCTCCTGTAGAATCACGCTTTAGTTGGTTATCCCATATGAAACTCTATCCTTGAGTTCTTATTGTATCTATCGTAAATACTATTGAAATATCGAAATTCTATAAAGTTTTCGTCAAACAACGCGAAGTATGGGAGAATCATCTAATTTGAGACGCAAACTGAAAATTATTGATAACAGTATGAGGTTAAAACTATATAAGAAAATATGTTTCCAATGGTTTGTTCAATTTCAAAATGTTCATTATTTTTAGCATGTATAAAAACATGACATCTCAGTTATTGTTAATTTCACAAGATTCCGCCTTACGTGTGGGGTTGCAAATTTATAGTTGTACATACGGAAAAATCGTGGATATGAAGATGGCAAGAGATTGCAAGATTGCCAAACATTGCATAGGATTGCAAGAGATTGCATGAGATTGCACGGGATTGGAAGATATTTCTAGGGAAAATTTTAATTTCATTCTTTAAGACCATGTGATACTCGCGTCATAAAACAGAGGCGACAGAATAATGGTATATCATCTCTCATCATTTGATCATCTCTCATCATTCAATCATCTCTCAACAATCGATCATATCTCATCATTCAATCATACCTTAGATTCCATAAGCTATTATATCATTCGGTCGTCTCTCACCATACGATTATCTCTCATCATTGGATCAGCTCACTCGATTAGCTCTCCTTACTCGATCAACTATATAGATCATCTCTCAACACTCGACCAGCTATCATCATTTCATCACCTCTCATAATTTGATCACTTCTCACCATTCGTCAGCTCACTCAATCAGCTCGCTAGGTTAGCTCTCATTACCCGATAAGCTCTCATCACTTGATCATCTCACATCATTCGATCATCTCTCATCACCCGATCAGCTCTCATCACTCGATTTCCTCTATAATCACTCGGTCAAGCTCTTATCAATCGATTAGGTCACTCGATAAGGTCACTTGATAAGCTCTCATCACTTGATCATCTCACATCACTCGATAATCTCTCATCACCCGATCAGCTCTCATCGCTCGATTTGCTCTAATCACTCGATGAGCTATCTTATCAATCGATTAGGTCACTCGATAAGGTCACTCGATAAGCTCTCATCACTTGATCATCTCACATCACTCGATCACCTCTCATCGCCCGATCAGCTCTCATCACTCGATTTGCTCTAATCACTCGATGAGCTATCTTATCAATCGATTAGGTCACTCGATAAGGTCACTTGATAAGCTCTCATCACTTGATCATCTCTCATCATTTGATCATCTCTCATCACTCGATCAGCTCTCATCACTCGATCATGTCTTATCACTCGATCAGCTCTTATCATTCGATCAGTTTTTTCATGAAATGAGGTTAGGTAATTTTCTCGCCGAAAGAGAAAAATATGCCGGAAAAGTATACAGAACGATTCGAATAATCCTGAATTGGAGGCAGATATCACATTCCAAAATGATCTCAAAATCAGCGAGAAAGGGTGATTTTCACGGAAATAGGGGAATTCTTTGAAAGAAAATCATTGTATAGGAATTATATTCAATTCAATATGAAACACTTAAGATTTCAAGTGAAAATATGCTGCATTTTTAACAAAATAATATATAATATATATCTATTGATTGCAAATTTGAAAAAATAAATTTTCAAACAAAAAATTAATTATCAACCAAACAGTTGCATTTATAAACAATTACTTGCATTTTTAGGCAAAAAAAAAAACAATTTTCAACAAAATAGTTGAATTTTCAACCAAATGATTGAATTTAAAAAAAAAAGACTTAAAATTAACCAAAAACTGTTACATTTTCAACCAAATAGTTGCATTTTCAAGCCAAAAAGAAGATTTTTTCAGACAACAGTTGAATGTTCAACAAAAAACTAACAATTTTCAACCAATAATGGAATAGTTCAATAGCCAGTTAAAAACATTAATTTGCAACTAAAAAAACGGATTTTTAACAAAATAGTTGAATTATCAATCTACTAAGATGTATTTTCAACCAAATAGTTGAATTTTCAACCTATAGAGATATATTTGGAACCAAATGCTTGAATTTTTAACAAAAACAGATAAATTACAGTTACAAAATTAATTTTCAAAAACCAAAAAACGAATTTTCAAGAAAATAGTTCAATTTTAAATAATGTAATTAAATTGTCAACATAATAGTTAAATTGTTAACCAAATAGTTGAATTATTAACCTACAAAGATATATTTTCAACCAAATAATTGAATTTTTAACCTATAAAGATGCATTTGCCATCAAATAGTTGAATTTTTATCAAAAACAGATAAATTACAGTTAAAACAATTAATTTTCAACAAAATAGTTTAATTTTGAATCCAAGAAATGCATTTTTAACTAAAATTATCAATTTTTCAGAATAAAAATGAATTTTCACAAAAGGAGTTTATTTTTCAACCAAGTAGTTGAATTTTTGATGTAAAAAGACGAATTATCAAGAAAAGAAGTTGTACTTTCAAACAAACAGTTTAATTTTGAAGTAAAAAGAATCAACAAAATTGTCAGTTAAAAATTTAAAAAAGCAGTTAAACTTTTGACCATTTATTTGAATTTTCTGCTAAAATAATAGAAGTTTCAATTCAAAAGACGATTTTTTAACAAACAATTGAATTTTTCAGTCAAACAGACGAATTTTCTACCTAACTGTTGAATTTTCAACCAAAACTGAAATAGTTCAATATTCAGTTAAAAAATTGATTTGCAACTAAAGAAAAACGGATTTGCATCAAAATATTTAAATCTTCAACCAATAAAATGAATTTTTAACAAAGTAGTTCAATTTTGAACTAAATTTTTAATTTCAACCAGATTGAATCAAAACGAAGAATTTTCAACAAAACAGTTGAATTTTTATTGAAAAAGGGTAATTTTCAACCAAAAAGACGAATTTTTAGCGAAACAGTTAATTGTTCAAAGAAAAAGTTAATTTTTAACCAAATAGTACAATTTTAAACCAAAAGAGATGAATTCTGAAATAAAAATATAATTAGTAGACTTTCCAATGAAAAATAATTAACTTCTAACCAAAATTAGTTGGATTTTCCTATTGGGTTCGCATTTAAGTCAAAAAACGATAAGAAAGGGAAGTTTCTTGAAAATTGAGGAAAAAAGAGGAATTCTTAAAAAAAGGAGAATTAACACAGGGGAAAGGCTGTGAAGTAGGGTATCCTAAAAAAACTCAATTTTTTTATGACGTGCCCGCTACGCATGTTCTATTTCGTGAAAAAATAAATGTATACTTTTCTTTTCTTTTTAAAATAATTTTAAACCGTGGTCCTGGAGCCTTAAGCTGCCTAAAATGATAAAAACTATTCATTGATCTTAATTTTCTTGAATTTTATAATTGTTTCCATGTTATACAACTGACGGTACCATACGTTTAGGAAAAAAAATTGGACCCAATTAGACATAAAATATATGCCTAAGCGTCACAAACTACCCTTTGTAGCGGTTAAAATATTATATTTTGAATTTTCAAGATTTCATACGCCATGCTTTGGATTTGTTGGTACTTAAATGACTTAACAAGATACAAGTTAAATATAATATTTTAACCTCTATAAAGGGTTGATGTGTAGGGGTAGTATTTTTCGTCTAATTAAGTTAACATTTTTTCCTGGAAGCATAGTACCATCAGTTGTATTCCCTGTCATATTTGCTAAAATTAACATTCATTCGTAATTTCAATCATCTTATGACAGTTTAAGGCCTCAGCACCACGTTTTGAAATTATTTTAAAAAGAAAGAAAAAATATTTATTTTTTCTCACCAAATAGAACAAGTTTAGAAGATGCATCTTAGAAGATACAATTGAGTTTTCTTAGAGCACCCTACTGTGAAGTCTGTGGATATCTTATTTTCTCTCTGATAGATGCTGCAAACCATGAAATTATAAAAATGTTTTTGACAGGTTGTTATCCTAACAAGTTTGACGTCTATTTGTCAGATGAAAGAATGACTCGCGTAGATGTAGCGCATGTGAGTGCCTGTTTCCTTCAGCACAAGTTTCGCGCTCATGTATATCCAGTTATGAATAAAGTCAAGTTTCAATTCAGAAAAATAATCTTAATTTACAAAGGTACCTAAAATGATAAAACTAGATTATGGGATAAGCTCTGAAATCTGTGAATAAATTCCACCAATCCATCATTCTAGGTAACTTATCCATAGGCAATTCGCATACGCCACCACAAATAATTGATCAAGAAGTTCATTTCCAAATGAAAGTGTTGGAAGATTGAAGGTGAGTATTCTCATGAACTACAGGATCTGTTCCATAAGTAGTAGGACTGATATTCTATAGCCCAGACCTCGGCCCAGACGGAGCAATAGAGTCAGGAACCAAATGCATGCTTGAAGAGTCGCCTCCCGAGCATTTGCGGAGTAAATATCGCGCAAGAAGTGAACCCTTCTAGTAGGCTTCCGTCACGCTCTCAAAACGGACCGCAAGCTCGAGTAGTACCAGTCAGTTGATCTGCTCATTGCATCCTCTTCTTACGCCTGCTTAATCGTGGTGAAAGTCTCGGTTGCAGACTTTTCAAGTTCAACACAAAACTTTACCGCGCATCGCTGCTCGCACATACGGTACATTTTGAGAGCATCACGGAAGCCTACAAAAAGGTTTACTTTCCGCGCAATATTTACTCCGCAAATGTTCGAAGGCGACTGTTCGAGCATGCATTGTTCCTGACATTCTCTACCACCCACGCTGCCCGTAAAAATCTAGGCTACAGAAATTCAGTCCTACTACTTATGGAACAGACCATGTATGTTCCATATAGAATTTAATCAATTTAAATGTTAATTTATAACAAAGAAATAATCACGTAATCGTAGAATTCATTTCTAAGTTGCAGAAACATCATTGCAAGGCTAAACTTACTATACTTACTAAATGCCAAATTACCTTGGTGAACAATGCGCCCAAAAGGTAATTTATATTCTTGTTATTATTGATGAGACTGGGCTTCAGAACCTTCATTATTTTAAACAACAAAAATATTTTTCGTAAATAATAAATAACAGTATTATATTTCGAAGTTTGAACACCTCTAGAGAAGTTAAAAAAAAATTGAAAATATTGGTCATTATGCGGAAAATTGGGAATATTCAAAGGGAGGATTACTTCGGGCCAAGCTCTGTCAATTCCACGAAGAAATATCGTGGTCCATTCTAAAGTAAAAAGAAAAGGCCTATTACCTCGAGGTGAACCTCCCCCGCAGCCCATGACTGATGCAACAAAAAAGGATATAGAACTTCGTGTGTTATGCACAAAAAAATGTAATTAAAACGATAATTTTATTATGTAATAAAATATTTTTTCTAGACGCTTCACAGAAAAAACTAAGATTAAAATGTGTGGCAGGAAATTTTTTAGAACGATAAAGTTTTGTTCAGCCAATTTCGCGTCTTTCAAAATACATGTGTTTGTCATGGAAAAAAAAAGAAAGTTTAACCGATATTTGTGTAAAGTTTATCCTTTGAAGTTAATTTTTGTTGCAAAGAATCTTCTGTCGGAAATCGATGTAAAGTTTATCTTCTGTTTTTTCTGTGTTAGCAACGTTATTTTCGATATGGCCTTGGCTGTAGTTACTGAAACTTTAAAGGAAAAACACAAAGAAGTAATAAAAATTCCAGACATAAAGGGAACATTTTCGCTTGGAACTGGCATTATCAAAACATGTGGTGATTCCAGTGCTACAGATGGTAATTTTAGGGGATAAGAGAAAAAAATTAATTGTAAATTAGTATTGACAATCACTAAAATATCTTCATTATTATTTTACTAGCCCTTATTACGTATTTCTTGTTTTGATTGCCTAATTATCAAATTAAACTATATGTCTTAATTAAAATTACTACAGAATAGTATTAATAATCATACATTAAAATGAATATTAAAATAGCTAGATCGGCTTTCATACAATTTCAATTTTAATTTTGATTTTCATCGGCTTTCAGTAATCTGCAACTTTTATTTAAATATAAGATTTTATCCCGGCAGGAATTAGAAGCAAAAATATGAATAATTACATTAATTTGGAATTTTATATCGTAATAATTTGTTCTTAGAAGTCATCCTGTAATTTCGAATGTTACTGATGTCTTCTATTTTCGAAACTGATCCATTTTGCAGACGTTTACAATTTTAAATTCGCCAACTTGTTGAATTTTGAATGTTTAAAGTTTCAACACATAAAGTGTTAAATATCTTTCTGAATCAGGTCTATCTGGAATGATTTTTTTAATAGTTGCATTTTTAAGATTCACAATTGTAGAAATATGTATAAATAAAAATTCTTCAATTTTGATGATTTGGAGGTCAAAAGCGGAGTTTTCCACTCTCATTCTTCCAATATGAAGATATTTCGAAGGTAAATCATCAAAATTACATCTTTTTTTTAAACTTAAACCTTCCATAATTTTTCATCTTAAATTAAAAAAATAAAGAACTTTATTTTGAATATGTATGAATAAAAATCCTTACATTTTTAACTTATATAATTTTCAGTTCGCAGCTATTAAAATTTGAAATTTAAAACTAAACTGAATGTTTCGAAGTTAAAGCTTCTGAAATTCTAGAATTTCCAATTGCTGTTACATAAAAAATAAAAATTTAACATTAAAATTGTTGCGGCAAAATTCTCTGAGATCAAAAAATAAATTCATTATCATTTTCAACCTTCAAAATAGAACAATTTTCAATTGAAAGCCTTTGCAATTTAATTATTTTGAGAAACGTGCACAAAGAAATGATTTTAAATTAAAAACATTCAAAATGAAAACATTTCTACTACGGAAAAATGAGAATTAAATGAATCTGAACTTCATTTAAAACTAAGAAAATGAATTGTTAATCAAACTTTCCAAAATAGAATTATTTACACTTTAACTACAAAAGCAAAATTTATTACTATTATTGAAATATGCCAGTAAAATATATCTAAACTTTAAATGGTTCATGTTTTAAAATCTACAACTAAAAATCAGATAATTTTACGACAGTACATTGAAAATTAAAAATTTGTTAAAAAGAACAAAAAAAAAAGATCGCTATGATTCCAATTTTTAAGATTGCAAAATATTAAGCCTTTAATTCGAAATCGATTTTTTAAGTTGAATTTGAAACGTTCAATATTTTCGAACATTTAAAAAAAATTTAATTCAATTTTTAATGCCTAGTTCTATAATTTACTAATTTTTAAGGCTTGAATTAAAAAAAATTATTTTCTTATTTTTGTATTGTTTTTAATTTATTCTAAAGTCATCATATTCAAACATGTTTAGTTACAAATCCTTTAAACTGAAAATTTCACAACTTTTTATTCAATTTGATGTTTTACGATTTTGACGAATTTAAAAAAACGAGACAGTTTTGTATGTTTAAAATTGAAAGCAAACATTTTAAAATATTTAAATCTTAAATTAATTAATACAAAAGTGGCTATCAATGCTTCAATATGGAATTTTCAATTTTGAAAGATTTAATAGTAAAATCGTAGTAAGAATAACATTTTTTTAAATTCATATGTATAGCAATTTATAAATTTTTATTATAATTCGTTGAAAAAGATTCTGCCCGAATCCTACAGAAATCTTAGTTTTACGAATGAATAATGAAATATTGATATTTTTACTCGATGGTATGTAAATTAAAAATCTGAGCTTTTATCTTTGGTGCCTTTCAAAAAATACGTAACCCTTTTTCCTGCGATTTTGACCCCCCCCCCCCCTAAGTAACGCTTTTTATATAGTAAGTGTATGTAAGTTTAACATTGGCGTAACCCTTGATGAGACCCCCCCCCCCCC
>CAKNYM010052153.1:310808-321566 GCA_932195095.1 Andricus curvator | reverse complement strand
AGTGGCAAAACTGCGGCAAGTCTCACAGGACTAATTGTCACATCTGCGGCAAGTCTCCCATAATGGATTGTCACATATGCGGCATCTCACCCAAGTCTCCCGAGCGGCATCTCTCCCCCACGAACATTTTCTAAGTAGTTCTAAAGATGGCAAAACTACGGCAAATCTCCCGAGCGGCATCTCTCGCCCAAGAAGATTTTCTCACTAGTTATAAAGATGGCAAAACTGCGGCAAGACTGCCCAGCGGCATCTCTCCTCCAAGAACATTTTATAACTTGTTCTAAAGATGGCAAAACTGCGGCAAGTCTCCCCAGCGGCATCTCTCCGCCAAGAACATTTTTTTAGTAGTTGTAAGGATGGCAAAACTGCGGCAACTCTCCCCAGTGGCATCTCGCCCCCAAGAGCATTTTCTAAGTAGTTCTAAAGATGGCAAATCTGCGGCAAGCCTCGCCAGCGGCACCTCTCGCCAAAGACAATTTTCTAAGTAGTCGTAAAGATGGAAAAAATGCGGCAAGTCTCCCCAGCGGCATGTCTCCCCCAAGAATATTTTCTCAGTAGTTATAAAGATGGAAAAACTGCGGCAAGTGTCTCCAGCGGCATCTATCGCCCAAGAAAATTTTCTTAGTAATTGTAAAGATGGCAAAACTGCGGCAAGTCTCCCAGCGGCATCTCTACCGCAAGAACATTTTCTCAGTAGTTGTAAGGATAGCAAAACTGCGGCAAGTCTCCCCAGCGGCATCTCCCCCCCCCACAAACAAATTTTCTAAGTAGTTATAAAGATTAAAAAACTGCGGACAGTGTCCCCAGCCATCTTTAGATCTACTGAGAAAATTGTCTTGGAAGAGAGATGCCGCTGGGGAGACTTGCCGCAGTTCTGCCATCTTTACAACTAGTTAGAAAATTTTCTTGGGTAATAGATGCCGCTGGGGAAAGTTGCTGCAGTTTTGCCATCTTTAGAACTACTTAGAAAATGTTCTTGGGGGAGAGATGACGCTGGGGAGACTTGCCGCAGTTTTGCCATCTTGAGAACTACTTAGAAAATGTTCTTGGGGGAGAGATGCTGCTGGTGAGGCTTGCCGTAGTTTTGCCATCTTTAGAACTACTTAGAAAATGTTCTTGGGGGAGAGATGATGCTGGAGAGACTTGCCGCAGTTTTGCCATCTTGAGAACTACTTAGAAAATGTTCTTGGGGGAGAGATGCTGCTGGGGAGACTTGCCGCAGTTTTGCCATCTTGAGACCTACTTAGAAAATGTTCTTGGGGGAAAGATGCCGCTGGGGAGACTTGAAGCAGTTTTGCCATCTTTAGAAAGACTTAGTAAATATTTTTGGGGGAGAGATGCCGCTGGAGAGACTTGTTGCTGGTGAGAGATGCCGCAGATGTGACAATTAGTCCCGTGAGGCTTTTGCTGCAGTTTTGCCATTTTATATGGATTTGAAAATTTTTCCCGGTTGACAGATGCCGCCGGAAGGACAATAAATCCTGGGAGACTTTCCGCAGTTTTGCCATTTTTATTTGGACTTAAAATATTTTTTGGAGGGGAGAGATGCCACTGGGAGACTTGCCACTGGCGAGAGATGCCGCAAAAATGTCAATTTCACTGTGAGAAATGCCGCGCGGGAGAGAGGCCGCTAGGTAGAGATGCCGCAGTTGTGACATGCCGCAGATGAGACATGCCGCAGATGTGACATGCCTCATATGTAACATGCCGCAGATGTGACTTGTCGCAGATGTGACTTGTCGCAGATGTGACATGCCGCAGATGTGACATGCCGCAGATGAGACATGCCTCAGGTGTAACTTGCCGCATGTGAGATGATATGGACCCGGTTGATCTCTCTTGTTTTGACTCTTGTTTAGAACGACGTTGAGAGGATTTTCATTTGTCTCAACAGGAATCCATTTGCAGCAAAAATTTTCCTTATGCGACTAACTTCACCTGCTCTTGCAGCCAAATAATTCTGTTTGTGTAAAAAATATATTTACTTCGTTCAAAACAAAACAGGCAAGAGGACAATGCTTTTGTTTCAAGACAACTTTTTCTCTGAGTGTACGTATCATTTTTTCGTTTTAATATTGAAGCAACGACATGCTCTCGGTGTTTCTCTGAAAGTTCTAATAAAATTGTATGACATTTTCCCGAGCCTTTTCTCAATAGATTTCCTTGAATTAGCAATTACTTTTTCAGCTTTTTACTGCTGTGTGATATTTGAAGAACCATAAAGTTCACTAGACTCGTCAGAATGGATAGATACTTGACTTCCGGAATTTCTGCATTTTTTCACATTTATATTACTCGTAAATCATCTTTTTGAGCATATAGGTATAGTAATTACATGAATTGCTATTGGCCCTGGATTTTCGCGGTAACTCTGTCTTCATAATTTGTCTTTCGACATATTTTTTTCCATGTTCTGAAATGGTGATACGACATTAATCATAAACGCTTAATGAAAACTTGGATTAAGATATATATTCTGAAGTCTTCATTTATTAATTTTCTTACAAGATTTTCCATTTTTTTTGTTACACAGAAAAAACGCTGTTCATTAAAAACGTGAAGAAGTTCGTTTTTAAACTCTTCTTAACATTTATTATAATATAGTTATTTTAGAGCTATCAATAATGATACCAGTCGATAATGTTTAATAAATATTGAGTTTAAGATGCATACATATGTATGTGTCATTTTGAGTCGAATAATGATCATTTTACGTGCATAGTCACCATATTAAAAATAATTGAAAACTGAAAATTCAATTGGAAAATATTTTGGGAATAGGATCAGCTGCAATTTTCGTTTTCCATTACATGAGGCCTAAAATGCATACAAATGAAGTATTGTAGTCAGATTTCGTTGACATTTTCATCATACCTATGATTGGTAAAGCGCGCTGTGTAGGAGCTTCAGTGTAGACAAAATAAATAGCAGATTATTACATATAAGAATTATTCTCATTTTATTCTCTTACAGGGATCTAAGTACTTTGAAAAGAACGAAAGACGCAGTATTTGAACGTCAGGGTTCCAAATTGACAGTAACTTCGGGTTTTGGACTTTCCAAAGCCAAAATTGAATACAATAATTACAAGGTACTAATTAACTTTCTTTTTTCTTCGCTTTAAAGAAACTATGCACAATAAAAGTGCAAATGCCTAAATCAAAAAGTAAAACAAAAATTTACCACGAATTTTTTTTCAGCTCATATATGGTCCTATACAAGCTAATGGGAAGTTCTCCGCAGATGTTAATGGAATAGCTATCGACTCCAAACTTTCCCTGGATTATAATTTGCATCCTTGTAAAGCCGGAGTAGTATATTTCAGGATATCGGATTTGGGAAAAGTCCAAATCAACGTCACTGGACTAGGAGAACTCGATAAATTAACGTCCTCTTTACTGACTTGGGTAGCGAAGAAGTGGCATTCAGATATCTCGAAACTTAATGAATCCAAAGTTACAAATATTCTCCAAAATTACATGAAGACTTTCGATTGTGGAAAATACAGGTCAATTGTAATAATTACTTAATGAAAATGTGAATTTCAGATCTGGAAAACCACATACTGGTTACAGAATTGTTGAAGTAAATCTTATAAAATATACTCAAGGCCATTGTTCAATGTAGCTCCTCGACGGTTCACTATTCCTAACAGATCAGTTCTTGTACAATATTATTTCTAAACACTCATTATTGCGATTGACTGAAGGTTCGCTGGTGGTTCAATCTCCCAATTTCAATTGTCAACTAAAATTTCCGTTAGACGAAAAAATTTCCCAGGCGGAAATATTATATATAGTATATATATAGTGTGAAGTATTATATATCATATTCATTTGTTTTATATAAAAAATTTATAGAACAAATGAATATTATATATAATACTTCACACTATATATAAACTATATTTAATATTTCCGCCTGGGTTTTTTCTTTTTGTTTCTTGAAAGTTGAAGTAATTTTAGAGAACTAAATATCTACTCGGACAAAATTCAGTATAGACCGATTTTATATGAAGTCGGGCAGATTGATACTGGCGATGTTACGAAATTGTTTGAGGCTGGAATATATTGTTTTCCAGGGCAAAATATGCGACACACATTTTTTGTTTTACACGAAAAGTTTTTAGGAAAAGTTTTTTATATATAATATGAAATAAATTTTACCTAATTTTATGATTCAAAAAAGCTAAAATTATTCGGATGACATAATTTTGCCGAAAAATGAAAATCCCAAATGTTGGAATATATCAAAAATATAATTACCGAACGAGACAATTGCCGAAATTTCAAACTAACGAAAAAAATAAAACTAACAAAAATATTTAGTAACAAAATTGAAATATTCCGGAAGTAAAAATTAGTGAAAGTAGAAAAATTCAGAAATTTCAAATTACCAAAACTTTGGAACCAAAATTTTCAAAATCTTGAAATTTGAACTTCACGAAATGAGTAAATTCCTGAAATTTGTAATTTAAAAGACCTCTTTAAAATAGTGAACTATGCAAGCGTGACTGTAAAATAAAACGGTATTTTAACCGATCAAAATATTCAATATAATTTTTTTCGGGAATTTTAAGCTTCGGTTACAAAAAGTTTTACGTTTCGAGTAACGAAAGTTTTATTCCCTTACATGTTAACCGAAATTTATGAAACTTTTTCCTGATTTAAAATAAATTTACGAAAATTCCGGTACAATTTCGTAACTTAAATAAAAATTAGATAATTCAGTTACAAATTTCGTAATATGAGGTGCCGTTACCAAGTTTTTTTTAAATGGTTGAATTTTTATAAATCACGCCTTATTTTTCTGGAGAAAACATTCCCTACAAATCTAATGTTTCCAATTTTGAAAATAAGTAAATAATCTTCAAATATAGTTTTTTTTTTAATTTTATTTAAAAAAACATTATTTGAAAGATTTCAGCCAAAGAAAAACTATTTTTTCAGAGATCTGATTTTTTGCAAGACTTTAAGTTTAGAAAATCAGTTTTAAGCAATTTTCAAGTACAAATGTTCTTTGGAATTAAATTTTTTATTTCAATTAAATCCGGTAACACGGTTTTATTATTAGAAGAAGCATATTTTGGAGAGAAATTTATGAAGAACATATGAATAAAAAAATACATCTTTCTTAACTTTCAAATAGTTCATTGGTAGATTAATCCAGACTAAAAATATTCTTCAAAAATATAAAATTATTTTTGCATAACCTTGTCATTCGGTATCACAAAAGTTTTTTTCAACCAATGAAGTTAGTTGCAAAACAGACAATAATCGATATTTCCCTTATTTTCTAATTGAAAAACAATTTAAAATAAACTTAAAGTAATATGCTACTTTTACGAGAACATTGTGCGCGCACACATTTTTTTTCATTCACTTAAAATTCTTTAAAATTTGCAGATTATTTTTCTCAATAACAAAATATGACTTGCCGCATATGTAATAATCTGACACTGTTCTTTTGATATTCTTTTAATATTTACAAAACATTAAAAATAAATTTTCAAGGTATTTCCGGATGAAATATTCATCAAGGTAGAATTGTATTCGACTATTTTTTATTCGAATATTTTCTATAAGATTTCATTTGCCATGCTTTCTGGACATATTTGTCACATAAATTTATTCAATTATTTTATTTTTATATAAACATTTTATTTTTGAAGTTGAATAGTAAGAAAAATTTAACATTTATGTGCATGATGAAACTGAGACACACTTAAGTAACAATTTATTTAATGAAGACAGATGCATACAAATATATAACCGTATTTCAATTTATATTTGTCACAAGCAGAAGTAACTTTATTGTTAAATAACAGTCAAAATGGTATTTTTACAATATATGAGAAATAACCATTAAAATATTAATAAAAAATTCATAAATATTAATAAATATTCCTTGCATTATTTACATTAAAATAATAATTTTGAAAATCAAAACTTAACACAAACGGTTAATGTTTCATAGTTCTATTGAAAATTTGAGTTTCTCTTTACATATTGATCCTGTAATACGACAAAATTTCACCTTCAACTTGAAAATTAATTTCTTTGCTTGAAAATTGGTGTTTCTCATTGAGAATTAATTTTTTTACCTGAATAAATTTAACTATTCCATTTTTAGTCAAAAATTTATCTTTTTTGATAGACATTTAATCTTCTCGGTGGAAAATTTATCTGCTTGGTTGAAAATTCATCTATTTTGTTTGAAGTTTGTCTTTTTTGGTAGAAACCTCATCTTTTGGATGTGAGTTATTTTTCATTGAATCTGTTGTTAAGGATTCAAATAATTTGTTGAAAACTCCTATTTCTTTGTTTAATTCAACTGTTTATAATTGAATATCAAAATATTTTTTAGTGGAAATATCAATTGTTACACTTTTCGTTAAGAGTTCATTTTTTATCCTGACTTTGGTTATAAATTTAACTATTTTGTTGAAAATTTCCTTTTTCTTGCTTGAAAATTAATTATTTTAACTGAAAATGTAATTCTACCATTTTTGGTTGAAAATGTATCTTTTTGAGTTGAGATCTCAACTATTTCGTTAAAAATTAATGTGTTTTACGTGTAACGTTGTTTTCATACCTGGAAAAAAAATTAGAATGGTCAAGAAAAATAAAGAATTGGCCAGGGAAAATTCAGGGAAAGTCAGAGAATTTCGAAATTCGGATTTTGTAGAAACCCTGATATTTCAAGTTTCATTTACTCAATGCCGCTAAATTTGTATTTTGAAATATTGAATGATTAAATGGTAAATAAATCATTTGAAAAGTCCAGCATTTTCAAAATTCAAAATTGTCAAAATAACGAGTGTTTACAAATTTTAGATTTTGGTGAGTAACTTAAGTTCCAGAACTAATTAATTAAACAATTTATTCAGTAGTTTTGAAATAATTAGCAAAAATTTGTTAAGAAAATTAAATTAACATAGGATTTCAAAATTTCAAGCACTTTTGTATAACGAACACCAAATTCAACATAGTCGGAACGAAATGTCAAACCTCAAAACAGCGATTTTTGAACAATTCGTCTCCGAAAATATGGAAAAATTAAAAGTGTCGATTTTAAATTAAAATTTGTCATATCACAGAATCAAAAAGTAAAAAAATCGATCCAATTTAGGATTAGAGAAGCAAAAATTAAACTTAGGAGTAAGTTTTTGTTTTCAAAAAAAATTATTTCAATTTAAATAATGCAATGAAAATATTAAAAAATGATCATTTGATTAAATAATAAAATTTTACATAATTAATTCTTAAATTTCTGTCAGTTTTATTATGCACACAAATGTGACATTATTTGTCACTGCCCTTCAACTGAAACTCAATTCTTCATTATGTGTGTGAATTTGGCAACATTCTTTCCTTCAAGCTTTTCAAATTACCCAATCGGCATTGAGAAAAAGCGACAACAATGCTTTCGAGATTTTCGTGGCACACCTGTTTTTTAGAGAAGGATTACAATGTTGTGCAACATGGAAATGATTTCTAAACATATAATCTTAATGAATAAACATAGAAATATGAAACTAATTGACGTTTTAGTAAAATTAATCTATATAAATAACTTCTAATGTAAAAATATGAAAAAATAAGAATTATTAGAATGAATTGATCCCGTGAAATTCCATTAAATCTATTTATATTTCCTGAAATCCTAGAAAATTTACAAAAATGTTTGAGAGCCTTTAAAACCCCTCAAAATTATGGAAATCCTCGGAAATCTGATCAAATCCGTTCAAATCCTTTGAAATTCCTTAAAATCTTTGAAATAACATTTTTTTGAACCAACATAAACTTTTTAAAAACAAATTGTGCAAAAAATTGCAGAAGAAGGCTTTCTTGTGCAATTTTGTTGCACCATTTTTTTTTAAGTTTATGTTGGTATAAAAAAATGTACTTTCATATATTTAACAAACAGAGACATTAGGCCGTAGATCCTGTGTCGTTCTCTAGCGTTCGGTTCTTCTGCCGTTCTCAAAAGTTCGATTCTTGGTCAACCAAAAAATCCTTAACATCTTTAAAATCCGACTAAATCCCTCAATTCCTGTGAATAAAGTCTTTGAAGTTCATTGAAATATTATAAAATCCCGCGAAAGTACGTGGAATCTGATTATATTCCTTGAAATATCTTAAAATACTGGAAGTTCTATAATATAGTTTGAGATCCTGGGAAATTGATTAAAATACCTTATTAACAGCCTTTAAAAACCCTTAAAATTATTGAAATCCTTGGAAATCCCCTTGAATCTCTTGAAATATTCTAAAATATTATAAATACTATGTGAAATTCTTCCAAATCTTCCTAAATTTAAGAAAATTCTTTGAAATCGCATGGAATTTTGGAAATTCAGTGGAAAAAATGAATATTTGCAAAACTATTCAAATCTTTGAAATTCTACGAAGTTAAAGTTAAAGTTTGAGAAATTCTGTGCAATCCCATTAAATTAAAAAAAAAATTTAACCCCTTGAAGTCCTTGAAATAATATTAAGGGGAGGCACCACTGAAATTTCAACCTATTGAAGTTTAAACGACTCAAGGGTGGTAATTATTTGTATTACGACGAAAGGTCAAAAAAATTATAGACAAATTTTACAACGATTTACAATTTTCAATTTTTTAATTATGCCATATTTCGACAAATCAATGTGAGAGTTTGTTTCCAAACGTGAAAAAAGCATACGATAAAATTACCGATGAAAAATAAAATAAATTGCAGGAGAACATCAACTTTGAAGGCTAAATTTCAACCTGATAAACTCTTGTCCCGAATCCGAAATTTGTCTGTACATGTAATTTTATAACAGTTTTCAGTTTTCATAACTGTGTTATGTTACCATAAAAGTACTCTAACAAAATTCATAACATAAATTCCTTTTTCAAAATTTAAAGATTTTTTTTTATTTTGCTTCCTCAAAGACCCGGGTAAAAAAATTTTGGTATGGGATTGATCTAGGAAAACATCTGTGAAATCGTATGGGAGTGATCTCTCAGATAGTATAGTAAAAGTATGGCATTTGAGACGATCCCATACTTCATGTATGTTTGAATGAAGTATAGTGGATGTATAGCTCAAATATAGCTAAAGTATAACAATGTATAGTTGAAGTATAGGGGAACTATTTTGAAAGTATATCTGAGAAGTATAGATGCAGTATAACTGAAATATAGATAAAGTATAGCTAATGTTCAGTCAAAGTATGGCTGAAGTATATATTTTAAGTATAGCTCAAGTATGTAGATTATGTCTAAAGGATAGGAAAAGTATGGCTATAGTAGGTATAGCCGTATCATTGCTGATGGGAGATAATCAGTTATCTGAAATACATGAAAATAGAGATCCAGAAGCATGATTTTCACAAGGTCAAAGAATATTGTTTTTAAATTCTAAAATAAGTGAAATGCAAATAAGTAAAATGTTAATTGTGACATCAATTATTTAACTTTATGAAATTTAACACTAAACTTTTCACCTAAGTAACAATTTTATGAAACCTTTTTATGCTACCAATATTATATTTAGGAATCAAAGATTCTGGATCTCTTACCAATATATATATGACATAAGAGTCATATAAGTAGTCCATTGTATATCCATTGCATATTGTATATCCTCACGAATAATATTCAAAACATATTTGCCTCACGAAATCACTTGAATCGCGAACTTTTTACATTTTTGGACGAGCTGTCATTTATGATTCATTATGTTTTATCACGTTGCTAGGGTATCTTGAAGAACAAATGAGTGCAATTCTATGTCCGATACTTTTGCCATACTTAAGTATAAATGAAGTATAATCTGTACTACAGCTATACTTAAGTATATATGAAGTATATCCCATACTTCAGCTATACTTAAGTATATTTTAAGTATATCCCATACTTCAGCTATACTTAAGTATAAATGAAGTATATCCCATACTTCAGCTATACTTAAGTATAGATGAAGTATATCCCATACTTCAGCTATACTTCAGCTATACTTTAGCTATACATTATCCATACTTCAGCTTTACTTTATATATACTTTATCTATACTATTTCAATATACTTGAAGTATGGGATCGTGTCATTTACCATACATTTTATATACTTTGGAAAGTCAATGATTGATCACTCCCATACTTCTGATTTTTACTCGGGGAGTAAGCTTTGTAATGGTATCATTTTCCAAAATTTTAAAATGCTTTTAATTAAACCTCCCTCAATTTAAAAATGTCTAATATAATGTTCTAAGCAATTGTCCGGCTGTGTGTGTGTGTGTGGATATCACGCTTCTTTGTGAACACGATGACTACAAAACGGTTGCAGATAAATTGATGAAATTTGGAGGGCTTATTTTTCTCAGTGATATCTTGAAACTGACCAAAGGATTTTTAAAAATATTCAAAGGATTTTTTTTAACACTCAATAATATTTTAAAAATCGGTTTTTTATAGTGAAACTTTTTTCATTAGCATAATTCAAAGTTGATACAAGGATATAAAAGATTCCTTGGTTCGAGACGAATCGATTGACCTATAATATTAATACATTTTATCAAAGAGTAGGGAACTTACGGTAATTTATATATTTTAAAAATCGGTTTTTTATAGTAAAACTTTTTTCGTTAACATAATTTAAAGTTTATGTGAGAACAGAAAAGATGTGCTGATTTGAGTCGAATCGATTGACCTCTAATATTAATACATTTTATTGCAGAGTAAGGAAGCTATGGTAATGCATAATATTTGAAAATACGGTTTT
>CAKNYM010052153.1:291522-310798 GCA_932195095.1 Andricus curvator | reverse complement strand
CATAATTCAAAGTTGATGCAAGAATATAAAAGATTCCTTGGTTTGAGGCGAATCGATTCACCTACAATATTAATACATTTTATTAAATAGTGGGGAAGTTATGGTAATTTATATATTTTTAAAATCGTTTTTTATAGTAAAAATTTTTTCATTCTCATAATTTAAACTTGACGCGAGAATAGAAAACATGTGTTGATACGAGACGAATCGATTAACCTATGATATTGATACATTTTATTGAAGAGTAAAAAAGCTATGGTAATGCATAATATTTGACAATACGGTTTTTTATAGTAAAACTTCTTTCTTTGACATAATTTAAAGTTGATGAAAGAATATGAAAGATTCCTTGGTTCGAGACGAATCGATCGACCTACAATATCAATACATTTTATTTAATAGTAGGGAAGTTATGGCAATTTATATATTTTTAAAATCGTTTTTTATAGTAAAAATTTTCTCATTCTCATAATTTAAACTTAATGCTAGAATAGAAAAGTTTTGTTGATTCAAGACGAATCGATTGACCTATAATATTGATACATTTTATTGAAGAGTAAAAAAGCTATGGTAATGCATAATATTTGAAAATACGGTTTTTTATGGTAAAACTTTTTTCTTTGATATGATTTAAAGTTGATGAAAGAATATAAACGATTCTTTGGTTCGAGACGAATCGATTGACCTATAATATTAATACATTTGATTAAAGAGTACCGAAGTTATGGTAATTTATATATTTTGAAAATCGGTTTTTTATAGTAAAACTTTTTTCATTATCATAATTCAAAGTTGATGCAAGAACAGAAAAGATGTGTTGATTCGAGTCGAATCAATTAAACCAATAATATTGATACATTTTGTTGAAGAGTAACGAAGCTATGGTAATACATTATACCATTAAGCCATTTCCCTTTCGGGGTATAATATTTGAAAATACGGTTTTTTATGGTAAAACTTTTTTCTTCAACATAATTTAAAGTAAATGAAAGAATATAAAAGATTCCTTGGTTTGAGACGAATCGATTGACCTATAATATTATTATTTTGTTAAAGAGTGAGGAAGTTATCGTCATTTATATTATATTCAAAATCGATTTTTATAGTAAACAATTTTTCATTCTCATAATTTAAAGTTCATGCGAGTATGGAAAAGATGTGTTGATTCGAGACGAATCGATTGACCTATAATATTGATACATTTTCATTTTATTAAAGAGTAAGCATTCACCTATCTTTTTTCACTAACATAATTCAAAGTTGACGCGTGAATAGAGAAGACTTTTCGATCATGAATTTTCAAATAGAATAATTCTGACAATTTTTGTAAAGGAATCATAAAGCTGGGAAAGGGATACGGTGCGACAGAACTTTTAAGTTCCCTTTCCCAACTCGAAAAATTATAATTTCGAATACAAGATTTGATTTGTCTTTGTATTTAAAAAAATTTTTGTATTATTTTGTAATTTATTATTTTTTGTAAATTTCTATTTTTAAATTGATCAAAATGAAGACTTTGGTTTGTCTATTATTAAAAGAAATCACTAATGCTTCCTCTATGAGGAAGCAAATACATTCGCTAATGGGAAGCAAAGTGCTCGTGAAATGAGCACCATATAATTATAAATACAAACAAAGTGGAAACACTCGAGATCGAATTCAAAGCTAGTTTAATAACATTTTGCACTAAAGGAATATATAACCCTTTGTAGATTCAACAGTTATAATTTTACAAAAAATTTGGTGAAATTGTTTTGAATCTATATTCAATTTTTAACAATCTCTGAGTAAAAAAAAGATTTTTATTCGAAAATTTTTTCTGTTGATGCGCACGACATTTAGGAATTTAAAGTCAATATATCTTTGTCGAGTACTTTCTCCAAATAACGCTGTTTTTTCTATGTTTTTTATGTCTTTATGCATATTTTTTTTATTTATTTGCGCCAAGGTATAAAATTTATTCCGTCTAAGCTATATATTGAGGCTAAGAAGGCGATGGCTTAGATTGCTTCAGAAGATCCCACCAAGTGATTAGTTTGGCAGTAATTTGTAGACAGACGTATTGAATTTTTGGAATTTCTTTTTTTTTTGCTTCTTTTTCCTAATATTCTTCCTTTTCTTTCTCATTTATTTTTATCTTCCTTTGCTTTCTCGTCCTTTTTTTACTTTTCCTGTTTCTTGTGTTATCCCCCCCCCCCCTCATATTAGTTTTTATTTTGTTGTACTTTCCACTAATTCATTCTTATTTTTTCCAGTAACTTTTCTTTACAAGAGAGCTACCATCCTCTATAAAAACTTGTGTGGCCTTATCAGTAAAACTAACTAATGACTTTACATATTCATCAAAGGCAGACTATTCAAAAAAGTGTTATTGGCAATGGTGAATCGTTCTATACCTGCATACCACCTGTTGTTAAATACATACATGATGTAGCTATATGCAAATTGATACCTACTGTTATGTAGAACTTATTTTGAATTTGAACCGTTTTCTCAAATAGTATCTCTAACTTATTTTCAACACCACCATTATTCTTTTTATAGTAGTGTATAATATTTCTTAAATAGCTCCACCCCTATCATTTACTTTCACAGAAATAATCTTGTTCTACAAACACAAAATATGTACATTACATTGTAGTCAAAAAAAAATCGCACAAACAATCAATAGAAGTTGGAAAAAAAGAAATAATGCAAGAAAAAGCAGAAGTAAAAAGGAAAGAAATATAAGAATAAAAGAGAAAGAAAATTAAAAAATAGAAAGAATATTAGGAAAAAAGAAAAAATTCAAAATATTCTATATATGCCTGTCTAAAAATTACTGCCAAATAAATCATTTGGTGGGATATTCTGAAGCACTCGAAGCACTCGCCTTCTTAGTCTGAATGTATAGCTAAGACGGAATGAATATTATACTTTTTCGCAAATAAGTAAAAAAATTATGCATAAAAACATAAAATGCGTAGAAAAGAATATCAGAAAACTGTGATTGCTTTCAAAAACTGATACTAAAACTTCTACCAAAAACTCAGGACTGCTGAAATTGTATATCTAATGTGTACAATTACAATTGCAATTACACAACTTCTTCAAAGAATGCAACCAGTGTTGGGTAAGTTACTTTTTTTTAAGTAACTAGTTAAAAGTAATTTGTAACTGTCACTAGTCACAGTTACTAGATAACGTAACTTTAAGTTATCTAAAAAGTTACTTTTTCACATCCTTAATTTTATAATTTAAAAATCAAAATAACTGAGATAACAATTCACAACAACTTAATTGAAAAAGAAATAGGCATTAGTTGAAGTAGGATTTTTCAGTCACATTTTTTAACCAAACAGTTGTATTTTTAACCAGAAAATATGAAATTTTTTCACAGGAAGAAATTAATTTTCAAGTCGAACATACCGAAAATATTAATTTTCAACAGAAAAGTTAATTTTCAACCAAATAGTTGAACTTTCTACCATTTTCAAACAAAAAAAGACGAATTTTCACCAAAAAGTTAAATTTTCATCAAAAAAGTTAATTTTCAACCAGATTTGGACTATCGACCAAAAAAGTTAAACTTTTAACAAAACACATATATTTTCAACCAAATGGTTGAAAATTTATAACGAAAATATTAATTTTCAACAAAAAAGTTAATTTTCGACCAAATAGTTGAACTGTCTACCATTTTCAAACCAGAAAGACAAATTTCCAACTAAAGAGTTAAATTTCCGACAAAAAAGTTAATTTTCAACCAAATAATTTAATTTTCCAGTAAAATATTTGATTCCCCTCCCCCCTAGGAAAAGAAGCGAATTTGAAATAAAATAATAACATTTTCAACCAAAGAGATGAATTTTCAACCAAAATTATGAATCCTGAACCAAACCACTGAATTTTTAACACAGTAGATCAACTTTCAACTAAGTAGTTACATTTAAAAAAATAGCTGAACCCTCTTTTACAAACCAGACTCAATACTTTTCAAAGAAAGAGATGAATTTTCAACAAAAATTTTCGTTACTTTTCAACCAACTATTTAAACTTTCCACCAAAATAGTTAATTTCAACCAAAAAAGACGAATTTTCAATAAAATATCTGAATCCTCAACAAAACCAACTTAATTTTTTACCAAAATATTTGAAATTTCACCCACAAAAATGGATTTTTTTTTTACCAATAGAGATAATTTTTGAAACGAAAAAGCCAAATTTTTAACCAAGAAAGAAAAAAATGTTCTCTAAATTGTTGAATTTTCAAATCAAAAAGACAAATTTTCTACAAAACAGTTATATTTTCAAACCAAAAATAAGAATTTTCAACAAAAAAGTTACTTCTCAACCAATTAAAATAGTCACATTTTTAACAAAATGCATGAATTTTTAACTAAAATGGATGAATTTTCATGGGAAAATATAATATTTCATATTATTTCAACGAAAAAAGAGTTTGATTGAAATCAAACAAAGTTGAATTCAACCAAAGAAACGAATTTTCAACAAAATAGATGAATTTTCAACCAAAATAAATTAGTTTTGTTTTCACCAAAAGACATAAGTTTTGAAATGAAAAAGTCCAATTTTGAAACAAGAGAGAACAAAATTTCCACTGAATTGTTGCATTTTCGAACTAAGAAGACCAATTTTCTAAAAAACAGTTGAATTTCCGAATCGAATATATGAATTTTCAACAAAAAGTTACTTTTTCAACCAAATAAAATAGTTGAATTTTTTACGAAATACATCAATTTTCAATTAAAATATGTACATGAATTCTCGACGAAAAATATAATAGTTGATATTATTTCAACCCAAAAAGATTTTTATTTGAAATCAAACACATTTGTATTCAACCAACAAAATTTGATTTTCTTACTAACAGAGATACATTCTGAAACAAAAAAGTATAATTTCGAACCAAAAAAGAAAAAAAATGTCCATTAAATTGTTCAATTTTTAAGTCAAAAAGATGAATTTTCTACAAAACAGTTGCATTTTCAAATTGAAAATATGAATTATCAATTAAAAAAAGTTACATTTCAAGAAAATAGTTCAACTGTCTACTAGAATCGTTGAATTTTTTACAAAATACATGAATTTTCAACCAAGTAGTCAAACTTTCAACCAAAATAGATGAATTCTCAACGAAAAATATAATAGTTGATATTATTTCAACCAAAAAGGCACTTACAATCAAACCTGGATTTAGCATCAGTTTTGGGACTGACGATCGGCTTCAATCCAGGCTCTCCAAACGTAAACAGTCAGGGGCGTATGAACTGTTTCGGTTGAATTTTACTGCATGTAAAAAAATATTTTGAACATTGTTATTCTAATACGGAGACAAGGGTGAATTAAATATTCAAAGGAAATGAGGAAGAAAGTTTGCTGTTACACGTTCAAATAAATGTGTTTCCTGCTTACGCACTTTAAACGTTTACGGGCCGTTGAGCATCTCGTTTAAAATGAGAGCTCTTTTTTAAATAATCGATCCAGATACTCTGTCACTCGCTTGATTAAACCATTCGAAGACAACAGTATCCAAAAACACATGACTATTTTCGCCAAAACACCGCACGTCAACACTTAAAGTGGGAAATACGCACTGTTGCGTATATAGCGCATAATGATGACGCAGTTTCATAACCAGACATACGAAGAAGTTATTTAACAGAAAATCACTTACAAAAAAATACAAAAATCACTTATAAATATTATATTAACTGTCCACGAAAAACACAGTTTTCACAATGCTCACGTCAAAACTTGACAGTTTGGCATTATAAAACACTACAGTGGGACTCCGATGCCTGAAGTCGATCGGAACTCTCTTTCTACCATGTGAGATAGACAGAGACGATCTGATTGTCTTCCAATGACAGGTCTTTTCGTTGCCAAACGATCATACTCTCTCTCTCTCTCTCTCTCTCTCTATCTCTGTCTATCCAATACTTCTTCCTCTTCTTCTTTGTTTACTTGGTCGAATCGTAAAGCCTATTGGTAGTTACGACAGCGCCTCCAATTCAGAAGAAATTTGAATTTAAATTAAATATTAACAAGAAATCTTATAGTAAATAATTAATTTTAAACCTTAGTATAACATTTTTGATTAAAATTAATTGATATTCACTGTTCTTTTTTATAAACATTGTTCCAAAAACTTTGAGATACTACTTCGCAATATACATTCGCGTGTCAGATGGCGCTGTTGTCAAGATCAAAGACAGCGCATTCGATCAAACGAAATAATCCGGTCGGTCTCATCGGTCATGACGCAGTTAGACATGTAGGTCGTTCGGGCACAGCGCCTTACTACAACGCTCCTGTGTGTCACGCCTGAGTAAGCACCTCAATCCCCCCGCAACTCCTCTCACCAATCCCTGTGGCGCGGTGGCAATTCTCGGAAACGCTACATCGAGGCTCGCTAAATCCAGGTTTGACTGTAATTTGAAATCAATCGCAGTTGCATTCAACAAAAAAATACGAATATTCAAGAAAATCTGAATCCTCAATCAAAAGAGATTAATTTTCTACCCCTAACTGTCCCATAAACCTCTCTTAATAGGAGATAATATACAAAAAACATAAAGTTACTTCAAAGTAACTAAAATTAAAGTTCCAAGTTACTGCAGAAACCATAACTAAGTTACGTTACAAGTTACTTTTTAAAATAGCAACAAAGTTACCCTAAAAGGTACAAATAACAAAAAAAACAAGTTACTACCCAATTCTGAATGCAACATACACCAGATCTTGCACAGGTTTACGTGGAGAGACTATAATTGACAGATATATTGACTCTAAATTCCTAAATAGTGTGTATTTATAAACTGAGTTGTGAAAACAGTCCTGAAAAAACTTTGGTTGAAAAAATAAAATATGTATAAATTGACAGAAAATAAGTAAAAAAAACTTTTATTTTATTTTTATATGAAAACTGGTACAAAATTACAGGTACAGAAAAATGTTGGACTTGGGGCAAGTGTTTGATAGGTTGAAATTATTTGAATTTAGCCTTTCAAGTCGATCTTCTCATACAATTTATTTCATTTCTCATCGGAAAGTTTTTCGTATGCTTTTTTCGCGATTTTAAGCAAACTCACATGGATTTACCGATACCTGGAAAAACTGAAAAATTCTAAATCAATGTGAAATTTTTCTATAATTTTTTTGACTGCATGACGTAACTTTGGGGTAAAAAAACTGTTATTAAAAAAAATGCCCACACTTGAGTCATTTAAATTTCAATAGGTTGAACTTTCAGCGGTGCCTAAGTTCCAGTCCACTTCTGTAAATATAATATACAAACTAAGGGTGCGAAGAAATCAATAAAATAAGAATTTTATTCGAGTAATTACTTGTTCAGTGAATTGTATCATAAGAAATAAAAAAAATAAAATTTTAATTTTCACATTTCGAACCTCAAGAAAGAAATTTAGACTCAAATCTCAAATACTTTTTTCCATTCAATTCGAAATCGAATTATTTCAACTTTTTTATTTTCACCTATACATGAAAGTCGTGTAAACAGTTCCAATCATGTATGTAACTCTTATCTCTAATATTTTTAATGCACGAATGAAGAAATAATCCAGTATACAGGTATACATTTCGTACACAATTTTCCTTATTTATTCAATAAGCAGTGTTATTTTTTAAATTAAGTTTAATTCAATAGTCAACAAAAATCAAGACGAAGTTCTTAATGACCCTGCTGGTACCAGGAAGTTTTTTGCATTTAATCATGTTTACGGAACAAATAGATTTCAAATTTACCAATTATTTATAAGCAGGAAATTTTGTTCGCAAATATAATTCAAATATTTTAGATTTCATTGAATACGAAAATTTGTGATTTTATTAAAATTAAGGGTCTGAAATGTCCTCTTAACATTTTTTTTATAAATAATATTGACAATTTGAAAGTACATTTTTTAAATCAACATAAACTTTGAAAAACAAATTGCGCAACATAATTGCACCAGAAGGCTTAAAAAAGAATTATGTTCTTCAAAAAACTGTTTTTTAAAAAACAAATACTAAAGAAATTCAATTTATGCAGAATAATTGCACAAAAAGAGTTAAAATAAGAGAAATATGTTTACAAAAAATATTGTAAAACGGCTTATTAGAGACATATATATAACAATTGAAAAAAGAGGGAGAAAAAGAAAGAGACATCAAAAACCACCTCTCTCTCACTTCTTTATTATTTATCCGTCTTTTTTATACTATCAGGGTCCAACATGTTTCGAGGCCTTTTAGGCGTCATCATCAGGGAAATTTTGATGGGAAACTAATAGGGAATATTTATATGTTGTGCTCATATTAATTAAAAATGAAAATTAAATTTAAAGTTAATTATTGAGGAATTATTAACACCATTTTTTGAAGAAATACCTAAAGGACTGTACTTACAAATATTTTCACTTTCTAAAATACATTTCTGAACAATTATAATATATATATATATATATATATATATATATATATAGTTAAAAGTTTGTCATAAGGACAACCGCAGGATTTCGCCGGGAGCGGGTGCTAATCTGAAAAATTGCACCCGCTCCCAGCGAAATCGCGGTAAAATTTCAGCTGTAACCACGTCTCACGACCGTGAGATAGGTGGTTACAGTCTGCGACGAACTCAATACGATGGTCCGGCAAAAGTCTCGTGCACCCTGAGGACACGGAGCGACCCAAGGACGACCGCCTTCTGCATTTTCCCCGCAAGTGTCTCAGCATTTTTTTGACACGCAGGGATGCTTTTCAGGCTATTAACCAGTGAAACCTTGGCACTTCCAAGAGCGCCGATGATCAAGACGATTAGCTTAACAGAATATTCCGGGTATAACCGTCGCAACTCCCTTATAAGGTCTTTATACCTCTCTTTCTTTTCTTTCTCCTTGGCTGTGACGTTTTTGTCAGCTGGTGCCGAAAATTCGATAACGAACATGGTTCGTTTCTCGAAGTCAAGGAGAACTATGTCAGGCCTCGAGTGCGCAACAGAAACAATTGTCGAGAATATGAAGTTCCAGTATATGCGGCACTTCTCATTTTCGACAATTGACTCTATTTCTCTAGGAGCGTTTAGCGGAGAGGTATTTGGGCTAATGCCATAAGAGTGACAGAGATGGTAATAAAGCACTCTTAGTGCCGCATTGTGCCTTTGGATGTAGGTCGTTCCCGCATGAGTTGGACAACTAGATAGTATGTGTCCTAGATGCTCGGGGTGTGCATGACACGCTCTGCAACTATCATCGGGAATGTCTTGGCTTAAAATGTGGCGACGGTATGCTAGAGTGGAAATGACACCGTCTTGACATGCCAAAATGAAGCCCTCCGTGCCCGACTTCAATCCGGGTGATCTAAGGAAAGCAAACGTTAGCTCATACGACATCGACTGATCTTCCACATTTCTGTGGAAGATGCCGTGCATCCTCTTGTCGAGGAGCTGTTCGTGGAAGTTTTTCTCCTGTGCTTTCTTAATCCGGGCCTTCAGGAGTGAGTATTCAAGATGGATAAGATTTGATGCATTTTGCTCACCCCTAGTATTGAAGTCAAGGCCGAGTGTTTCAGCAGCCTCCTCCGCTGCTTTGTACAGAAACGCCCCTTTTCCCACTTCTTCGTGTTTCCTGACCATTTTAAGAAGAGGGTCTTGTCCATTTGCAACTATATGTGCTGTACCCAGAATGAGTCTGTTGTGAAGAAATTCAAGATTCAGTATTCCGCGACCACCTAGGCGGCGTGAGATGTAAAGTCGCGGAACAGAAGACTTAAGGTGCATGCTCTTGTTCATGTGCAAAACCTTTCGCGTCCCGATATCAAGGGATCTGAGCTCGTCCTTCGTCCATGGAACCACTCCAAATGAATAGAGTACTACCGGGACGGCAAGCATGTTCGTTGCAGATACTTTGTTTCTCGCCGACAGTTCGGAAGACCAAATCTGCCGGATGAGACGTTTGTATCTGCATCGGAGAGTATCCTTTATAGATGTCGCGTCCTGAATGCGGCTCTGTGGCACGCCCAGGTATGTATAGGTCTCTCCAGCGCAAAGGTGTCGTATAGCGCTTCTGTCAACGAGCTCAGGATCTTCGGGGATGCCATTAAGTTTTCCTTTCTTCAAATTAACCTTGGCGCATTTCTCTAACCCGAATTCCATTCCAATCTCTTGAGTGTACTCTGTGACAATTTTCAGAGCTAGATGTAGTTTCTCTTGATTCCTAGCATAGATCTTAAGATCATCCATGTAAAATACATGAGTGACCTTATGCTTTCGGTTTCCAGGTTTTCCGCAGAGATACCCTTCGGAATGGCGAAGTGCGAGAGATAGTGGCAATAATGTGAGGCAAAAGAGGAGAGGGCTCATGGTGTCGCCCTGAAATACACCTCTCTGAAAGGTGATACTGTTAGTGATCACACGATGTTTTCCAGATGAGATAGTAAATCTGGTTTTCCAAAGCGGCATTAATGTCTCTATGCACCTCACGATGTGTGGATGAACCTTTAGGCTTTCCAACAGACAGATGATAAGTCTATGGGAGGTTGAATCGAAAGCTTTCCGGTAATCAATCCAGGCCATCGATAGAAATCGCTGATAGTATGCTGCGTCTTTACAGACACATCTATCGATGAGCAAGTTCTCCCGACATCCCGCTACGCCTTTCTTTGAGCCACGTTGTTCATACATCTCTCGCCATACAGGTCCAATTGTCCGAACAATCCTATCATTTAGGATAGCTGTGAAGATCTTATACAGTGTGTTCAGACAAGTTATTGGCCTGTAATTCTTAGGGTCAGCTAAGTTTCCCGTCTTCGGCAGGAGCACTGTGCGCCCTTCCACCAACCACCCCGGAATAGGCTCTTCCGACTTTAGATATGAGGTAAAAATTCGGGCCAGATGCTGGTGGGTTGAAGGAAACTTCTTCCACCAGAAGGTCTTGATGCCATCTGGTCCCGGAGCGGAATAGTTCTTCATGCCTCTTAATACGTTTTTCACCTCCTCGGTAGTGATAGGTGGGCATTCCTCCTCAGCTGTGATGAGGGCATTGCACAGCTCCTTGAAGCTGTTTATGTTCTTTGAGCCTTCTTTAAGTGGATGTTGGACTTCGTAGACTTCTCTCCAAAATGCTTCGACCTCCTCTGGTTTGGGCGGATGGTCGACAGTAACTGGAGGGTCTTGGAAGAGTCGAGATGGGTCAGACGAAAACTGTTGATTTTCTCTGACCCACCTCTCCCTCCGCTCTAGACTTCTCCTAGCGTCAGATAGTACTTGTATTCTGTCAACAATATGCTGCCTGATGGTCAGTAGCTTTGACTTGTTGATTGTATGATGACGGATCCGCAGTTCGCGCGTGAACTGTCGAACCTTGGCAGTGAAAGTCCTGCCAGATGTTATGTAGTCAATCACACACTGAATGCGGGACGCGTACTGTCTTGCCCAGCCTATCTTTGTGCTAAGTTGATGCATTCGTCTTTTGGTCTTATGATC
The DNA here is from genome assembly GCA_932195095.1 of Andricus curvator. Taxonomy (NCBI): domain Eukaryota; kingdom Metazoa; phylum Arthropoda; class Insecta; order Hymenoptera; family Cynipidae; genus Andricus; species Andricus curvator. The sequence goes on along the minus strand of CAKNYM010052153.1, from coordinate 299,316 downwards.
AACCGTTGGTTTTGTTTTACGGTTTGCATCTGCCAAAGTTCTCGCTGCATTGTACACACTACAATTGATAGTCCACAGGTCGGATTCTTCGGAAAAATCTCCACGAAGCTCATCATCCAGTTCAGTCAGATCTTTGGGCTTGGGAGAAACCTGAATGTTGATGTTTCTCCGGGTCTTGAAGCATCGTTCTCCCTCTATTGGATGCCTGTTCGAGGCTGGTCTCAGTGTCGCCTCTCTTTCTCTGTTGCCGGCTTGTTCTGGCTGCGGTTGTGTAGGCGCTCCGCTTATATAACCCCTTTTTCGGAGGTCCTCGGCACGGTTTCGCAGCCGTTTTTGCGAAAAATCCGAGAGCTCTGGGTGTTTCTCGCACCACAGAGCATGCAGTCGCGCCATGTAACCTTTTCGTTCAGGGGCCATACTGGTATCATAGCACTCCAGCAGGTCGTCCCTGAGTCGATCCGTCCACTCAAAAGTAACGAGATTTCGCCGGTCAATCGCATTGACTCCGTCTTGATTGGCTCCCCCAACTCTAGGGTAGTCGGCATTGTTGTCCGACCCATTGTCGGGAGCTCTGCGCGTTCGATTGTTTTGAACCGCACTTCCTACAACTATGTTTGGTGTTGTCATTGTTGTTCCCACGAGCAGCTAGGGAAAAGGGTTAGTCCATCCTTGTAGAGCCCCGCGTGCAAGGATAAGGCTGATACTCTGAGAGGTCGCCCGGTATCCCAGAGTCACCGTTTGAGACACCACACCCAGGTGCCATTCAGCTTTCGGCACGGTTGTTACGCCTCCGCTTGGGGGTTATTCCTTCGGGACCATCCCTGGACAATTGTCCGCGACTGCTTATTAATTATTGTAACCATATTCAGCAGAAACCCTTGGTACAGGGACCCTCTATCCGCAACCCGAGGACGCGTCCGGTGGCTTTGTCATAGGCCCTTCGGTTCGAATCCCAAGGAATCAAAACCGAATACCGAATTTTTTTATATATTTATTTTATATAAAAAATAAATTTTTTTATATAAATTTTATATATAATATTTTATTATAATTTTATATATATATATATATATATATATATATATATATATATATATAATTTTAGTAATATCGTTTCTAACAAACTCTTTTTTCAATCGTCATATATCTAACTGTTCTTTGAAGAACATAATTCTTTTTGAGCCTTCTTGTGAAATTTTTTTGCGCAATTTGGTATTTCAAAGTTTATGTTTTTTTAAAAGTTTTTTATTTTTTTTTATGTTTATTTCAAAGTGCGATTCTTGGTCAACCAAAAATATTGACAAGTTTGTTTAAAAGCTGCCAATACGAAAATTCTTCCAAAAAAATTGAATAATTGGCTCAATTAAATCCCACATTTTTCAAAAAACCAGTAAAAATGTCACTGAACAATATTGACCAGATTTTTTCTCAAATATAAGGAAAATATTTTCCAGAAATAATAAATTAAAAATATTTCCACCGGGTGATAAAAACAAATATTGAATTTCGAAATGCACAAAAAATAATTATAGTTTAAAGATGCTTACAGTACTTCAAAATGTACTTTTAATTATAATTCACCTAAAAAGAATGTAAGATAGTTCATTAATCTCGATTTCGGTGCAATTCTGCGTTTTTATAGATTTCGATAAGTTTTGCCTACTGATTTCATTAAATTTTTAATGTCTGAAAATAAGGCTTGATAAAATATAGAAAAATTATATACATTACATATAAAAATGATGATAGAATTAAAATAATATAAGCAAAAGAATACAAACCTTTAAGCTTTTTTTACATAAGAAGTGATTACAATTTTCTAAAAGTGACTAATGTGCATTAATGATGCAACTAATTTTCTTTTGAATTGAAAAGATGTGGATGAAATTTATGAGAATGTCGAGTGAATTTAAAACAATTCAAATTAAATTCAAAGGAATGCAAATGAATTGTAAAAAATACAAAAAATCCATTGATTTCAGTAAAATGTGAGTTAAATGAGAATAGTTCAAGGGAATTCAGGAGACTTTGATGAAAACTCTAAGAATTAGAGTGAATTAAACAAAATATAACAAATCTAAAAATGTCCCTTGACCTGAGTAAAATGGGAGTGAAACGGATTCAGGACGAATGCGTAAGAATTTACGTAAACTGGAGAAAAAAAAATCAAATAAAATTCGAGTAAATTTATAGGAATAGAAGGGAAATAAAAAGAATTCGATGAAATTCATAAGTATTTAAAGGGAATTTTGAAAAAATTCAAGTGAATTGAAGTACATGAAAAAATATTCACACAAATCATATAATTCGTTAAGTTTGGCGTGAATTTAGAAAAATTCAAGGGAATTAAAAAATATATAAAATGCGTAAGAATGCAAGATTAATGTTCAATTTAATTCTTCAATTTAAGTAATTAGTTTAATTTATGACTTCACGGTGAATTTAATCTTTTTTTTAAATCAATTGAACTGAGTAAAATTGAGTGAATTTTGAAGAATTCAAGTACATTCCAAGGAATTCAAAATAATTTAAAAGAATTAAGCTGAAATTATAAGAATTCCGGACGGATTCCAAAGGAATTCAAGTGGATTTGAAAAAAATGTAAAGAGTCCAAAATATTTCAGTGATTTTAGCAAAACTGAAGTAAATTGAAAATATTTCAAGGGAATTCGAGAGAATTCGATGAAATTCATACTAATCCAAGTTGAATTTAAAATAATTCAAGTGAATGCAACAACATTTTTCAATCCAAATAAATCTTTAGGGTGGATTTAAGAAAATTGAAAAATCAAAAAGGATCCATTTTACTCAATGAAGTGATATTTTCATTTTAAAAAGTGACTATATTCTCTTTAGTTTAAAAAAGTGATTAAAAAGTGATTTGAGAAAAAAGTGACTGATAGTGACTCAGAAGTGACTTTGTGCTAGCCATGAGAATTGCACAAAAATCAACATTAATTGACTAGCTCACATCCTTTTCAGGTAAATTATAGCTGAAAATACATTTTAAAGTACTTATAGTAGTAAATAATACTTTAAAATGTACTTTCAAATTCTTGAAACTATAAAAAATGTGTACTTCGAAATTCAACACTTGTTTCTGTCAGCCGGTATACAAAATTTTAATGTATTCATTATGGAGAATATTTTATTTATATTTTAGAAGAAATTCTGTGCATATTATTCCGAGAAAAAAATACTTAGTGTTCATTTTAGACCATCAATTGTAATGCAATTACAAATTTTCGTACTCCAAGCCCAATTTTTCTTAAAAGAAAGAAAATTTATGCCAGTATATTTTCACCAAAAGAAAGAAATTTCGGCCGTATCATTTACAATATTCAAAAAGTCAAATTTTTATGGGCATTTTAATACTTTTTATTAGGTATGATTAATTTATATTAAACTAATTTATATAAAGTAATTTTATGGAAATAATTTGAAAATGTATGGTAAACTATTAATGCTTTTTCATATTATATAATTGTATATAAAATATTAAACTAAAACTTCGCAAATACGTAAAAACAGTGCTTAATTTAGAGAAATGATGCAAAATCCCTACTTCAAAATTTCTGGGCATAATTTTTCATCAGAAAATACGCCCGTAGGGGAGATAGTATAATAAGTACGTAAACAATCAATTTATTAAATTAGTTTTTGTAACAGTCATACAATTTTTAATTTGTCAAAATATCTTCTGCAAGTTTTTTTGATTTGGAAATCTTTTTATAGGCTGAAAAGCTGAAAGAAACTGCAATCATTTTTTAAATGTTTATGATTCAGCATAAAGTCTTGTATTTGTTGAAGGGCCACCTGAGAAAACGATATTGGCCTCGGCTGTGAATCATGTTCCAAATTCCCGGATGTTTTGTGTTGGAACAAATTGTTTGTTTAACCGTGACCAAATTTTACCTGCAATAGTACGCGGTGCACACCACGCATCTTATTATTCTTAAAACTTTCATATTCCAAAATTCATTAGTTGGCTTTCACTCCTTGACACGAAGACAAAAATTATAGGTAGGTGAATACATTTTCGAGATTAAAGATTAATTGTATCTTCAGTGTATCATTCGAAATCATTAACTCATTAAATCATTAACTAAAATCCTAGAATTATTATTGTCAAATTTATGAATAACATATTGATAGCATATTGATTAGATTAGGGTGGTCCTTATTTTACTTTTTTTGAAAATTGTTTGCTCCCACTCACGATTCTGGTTTAAATGTACAAAAATAGAATGTTCTCGAAATTTTATCCAAGTCGTATAATATTTACCCATCAAAAATTGTGAAAAAAATTAATTCATGTACGTTCTTCAGTTTTTATTTAAATCAATCGTCCACATGGGAAGATAATCTCTATGTAATGCTTAAAACATCATACTTTTCAAAAACTTGAAATGTTCCACATTTAAAAAATGGCGGACTATAGAAAATACAATGTTTGATCCTAATTGTTGGGTCCACCATTTGGGAAATTTTGAAAATATCAAGTTTTTTAAAATTAGGATAGTTTAAGTATTACATAGATATTCTCCTATTTGAAGGATTGATTTAAATAAAAATTAGTTAAAGTAGGCACCATACGCCTACAAAAAAGGGTTTCGTAACATATTAAGACGTTAAGTCGTTCAAACCTTCCCCCTCTACCTATTACTTCCCCTTGCCTCTCTCATCTTCTCTTCAATCCTATACTGTCCTATCCGATCCTATATTACCACCCCCCTCAACAACCATCTCCTGCTTCCCCTATCTCCATCAGCACCTACTCCCCATTTCTTCTATTCCTCTACTTCCCCTTCCATACTTCCACTCCCCTCGCTTTCCCAACCTTCTCCTACTTATCTTTCCTACTAATCCTGCCCGACCTATTTTTCCTCTCCTCCCTACTTCTCAGATTTTACTCTACTTTGGGCTATTAATAGTCTTTGGGGTACTAAATAACTGTGCCAAGCTTTATTTTGAAATTGCTAAAATTTTTAAAGATATTTGCATTAACAATTTCGAAGTACTTTTTTCCTTTTTTTCAGAACTCAGTTCCTAATAATAATAGAAAAAAAATTTTTAAACAGTTTTTATTTGCAATTTATTGAAATTTTAGGTGGGGGGGGGGGTATAAAAGTAAAAAAATGTCAATTTTTTCACTTGTTTATTTGAAAAACACAATATATTTTCCATTTTAAAACCTGTTATTCACAAAAAATTTAAAAAATCGTAAATACACTTTGGTATACTTTAAAGCGCATCACAAATTTGAGTGGTGCCGTTATTTTTTATTTTTGAGAACAACGTCTTTGAAGCTGACAATTCTTAACTAATTTTGATGTTTTTTTAGAAATGCTTAGCATTAAATTCTTAAAACAGCACTGAGCCTGATTTTTTAATTTCATTTTGTGAAATTAATTATTTAAACAAATAGAAGGTCAAAATTAGACATTTTACCAATTTTTTTTCTCAACAGGAAAAAGAGGAATGAAATCCTTATGTATCAGAATGAGAGTATATATACTTCAGAAACATAAATATTTAGTTTAAGATTTAACGAAATTGTTATAAGGAAATTATATAAACAATTACTTGAATAGGACATTGAATATTGTTATTGCTAATGACAATATTAGATCGACAATAGTGGTCGATCAAAAAATTTTAAAGACGTTTCTCTCAAAAACACAAAATAATGGCACTGCCAAAATGTGTGACCCACTCAAGGACATATCCTAGCGTATTCATGAGTTTTTTAAAAAAATATCTCAGGAAAAAGAGGTTTTTAAATAGCAAATAAATTTTGTTTGGAAAATAAGCAAATGAAAAAATAAGTGTTAATTTTTTTCTAAAATATCAATAAATTACGAATCAAAACTGTCCAAAATATTTTTTTCTATTGTTGTTACCAAATTAGTTATGAGGAAAAGAAAAAAAAGTAGCCCGGTTTCTGCCTGGGGCTACAAAACCTTAAAAACTGAAAAAGTTACGTGTTTTGAACGTTTTTGCACATTTTCCCCGTGCTAATCTTATGAAAAAAACAATTTTGGTGGAAACAGACGGAAAAGTTTTTATGTAAACATCAAGTATTTACAACGGAACCGTATGTATTTCCGGAAACAAGAGGTTATAACTGTGTGTTTCCACAAGCTTTACATTGATTGATAAGAAAATATTTATTCACTGTTGGAAATGTCTTGAGTAATTTTTTCTTCGTTATATCACACACTTCAGAATAATTAGGTCATTGTTAAGACCGTCTACTCTTGGCGGTCTTTTTGGGCCGTAATCGGGCGTTGGCCAGCCCGTCAGAACCAGAAAATGTTCTAAGTGTCTCATTCAAATATTTTTTTGTAGATTTCCAAAAAGAGCCAGGGTGTTTAAAAGTATCAAAAATGAAAAATGAACTCTAAAAAGAAGGAATTTTTTTCCTTATCTAGTCAGTCTTTTCGAGCCCTAATCGGGTGCTGGCGGCTAGCGCGCCAGGACCAACAGTCTTTGAAGTAATTTTTACCATCAACTATTTGAAATATATTTTGATAAGACCGCCTGACTAGCGCTAGATTAGCTTGTCTATAGCTTAACTGAACACTACCATTTCTATACACTAACCAAAAATAATTCTAGCGCTTATGAGAAACGACCAGTACCGCGCCGAAAATTGTTGGTGCCCCGAGTTATATTTAATTTTCTTATTCTAAGCTCGGATATGTTTGTGATATTTGTCATTGAAATGTGATTTTGATGTTTGTATTTTTTTGAGGTACCTATGTAGAAAATTATTGGGGAACTATTCGGGGCCGATGTTTCTATTTCTTTTAGGTGCCTGTGTGGAAAATTATCCGGGAACTATTCAGAGCCAGGATAGACCCTCCTAACAACGTTTTAGTATGGTTAAACTCTAGCCTGAACAATAGGGTGGTCCAACAAATGTTTTTTCGAATTTTTATGGGGACACCCCCCAAATTTGTTCGAATCCATCCAAAAATAAATCCATTTTCTTTGTTTTGAAAAAAATGATATTTAGGGGTGGCGCAAGCTCCATGAAGTTTAACATGTATTTCCCATTGAAAAAAAGACGTTTTTGTAAATCTTATTCAGAATCCTGAATATTATCTCAATCGAGTTGAAACTCAACATTTCTCTTCACAAATAGCCATAGAATACGAATAAAATATCACTTTTCAAGAACCAACACCATAAGCCTGCTCTATAGGGTCCCGAAGAAACCCCATAAGTGAAAAAATGGGTTTTGCGAGTTTTTGGCGCTAATTATGATTTTTTTGCGGTTTTTTTTAATGCGAATTGTTTCTAATACATAAAATATGACTTTATACTGAAAATTAGATATTTTAATGAATTTTTAAAACAATTTATTATTGTTTTTAGCAATTTTCTCATAGAATATAGTTAGAAAGACGCGGTTTTTTCGCAAATTTTCCATTTGTTGTCCAATTTTCAATTAGAGGGAAGTGATAGTTCATCAATGTTAACAATAGTGATTGTTTAAACAATTTATCATAATTTTTAATAATATTATATTTGAATAATGCTAGAAAAATGCGATTTTTTTTTAATTTCTGGCTTTTTGTCCAATTTTCATCTGTAGTAAAGTAATAATAAATTCAAGTTAACAAAATAATTGTTTAAACAATTTATTATAATTATTAATAATATTATATTTGAATAATGCTGAAAAGATGCGGTTTTTTTTTTAATTTCTGGTTTTTTGTCCACTTTTCATTCGGAGTGCAGTAATAATGAATTCAAGTTAACAAAATAATTGTTTAAACAATTTAT
>CAKNYM010052153.1:236444-291512 GCA_932195095.1 Andricus curvator | reverse complement strand
AGTAATAATGAATTCAAGTTAACAAAATAATTGTTTAAACAATTTATGATCATTGTTGATAATATTCTCTTTGCTTAATCGGTAGAATGTTGCGGTGTTTTCTGAAATTTTCAACTGTTTGTTTATTTTTTATCAGGCGTTACTTGATAATTAATAAGATTTAGCATAAATAATTGTTTGAACAAATTATTATTGTTTATGACTATCTTCATCTATATCGTTTGCGCCTGATAGTTGCGGTTTTTGGCAATTTTTACCTTTCTGTCTTTTTTTCACTTAGTGAGGTGAAAATTAATTAAAGTTAACAGAAAAGTTGTTTAAACAATTTAATATTGTTTATAACTATCTTTTCTCAGATAAGTGCTAGAAAGTGGCGGTTTTTTCTAAAATCTTTCACTTTGCATCGCCTTTTTATTTATGAACAAGTAATAAGTCAACCACAACAAAAATGATTTTTCGAAAGGTATTGCTGTTTTAAGTGAATTATTTTTGCTCTTTTCCAAATGCTTAACAAAATTAATTTAAAGAAAAAAAACTATTTTACACAGGAGGCAAAAACAAAGAATAGAATACTTAGGAATAGGTGGAAGGACTAGGTCTTTAAATGACTTGTAAAAGTTTTTTTTTTTTATTACAACATGAAGTTTATTGCAAAGCGTAAAAGAAAACCTTGGAATAGCAAATCTCTAATGTTTATATATTAATTGTTAGTAATTAAGCAGGCGAAGCAAAGTGAAAGATTTTAGAAAAAACCGCCACTTTCTAGCACTTATATAAGAAAATATAGTTATAAACAATATTAAATTGTTTAAACAACTTTTCTGTTAACTTTAATTAATTATTACCTCAATAAGTGAAAATTAAACAAAAAGCCAGAAAAAAACCGCATCTTTCTAGCATTATTCAATTATAATATTATTAAGGAGTATAATAAATTGTTTAAACAATCATTTTGTAAACTTGAATTCTTTATTACTTCACTCTGAATGAAAAGTGGACAAAAACCCGAAATTTAAAAAAAAACCGCATCTTTTCAGCATTATTCAAATATAATATTATTAATAATTATAATAAATTGTTTAAACAATTATTTTGTTAACTTGAATTTATTATTACTTCAGTACATATGAAAATTGGACAAAAAGCCAGAAATTTAAAAAGAATCCGCATCTTTCTAGCATTATTCAAATATAATATTATTAATAATTATGATAAATTGTTTAAACAATCACTATTGTTAACATTGATGAACTATCACTTCCCTCTAATTGAAAATGGGACAACAAATGGAAAATTTGTGAAAAAACCGCGTCTTTATAACTCCATTCTATGAGAAAATTGCTAAAAACAATAATAAATTGTTTAAACAATTCATGAAAATATCTAATTTTCAGTATGAGTTCATATTTTATGTATTAGAAATAATTCGCATTAAAAAAACCGCAAAAAAATCATAATTAGCGCCAAAAACTCGCAAAACCCATTTTTTCACATATGGGGTTTCTTTGGGACCCTATAAAACAGACTTATGGTGTTGGTTTTTGAAAAGTGATATTTTATTCGTATTCTATGGCTAATTGTGAAGAGAAATGTTGAGTTTCAACTCGATTGAGATAATATTGAGGATTCTGAATAAGATTTAGAAAAACGTCTTTTTTTCTTATGGGAAATACATGTTAAACTTCATGGGGCTTACGCCACCCCTAAATATAATTTTTTTTCAAAACAAAAAAATTGGATTTATTTTTGGGTGGGTTCGAACAAATTTGGGTGGTCTCCCGATAAAAAATTTTTTTTTTTAATTTTCCAATGCATTTTTGGACCACCCTACTGGACAAGCTAATCTAGTGCTAGACTGGACAAGCTAATCTAGCGCAAATCAGTCGGTCTTATGAAAATCTATTTTAGATGGTTGAGGTTCAAAATTATTTCAAAGATTGACTTGATGATGAGAAAATTTTGTTTTGTTTTTGATGTACATTTTTCATTTTTTATACTTTTAGACACCCTGGATATTTTGGGAAATGTGCAGAAAATATTTGAATTAAAAAATTAGTTTTTTTGCAGGTCCTGGTGGGCTAGCCAACACCCGATTAGGGCCCGAAAAGACTGAATAGATAATGAGGGTAAACAGTCTTTTTTTTTAAAGTTCCTTTTTCATTTTTGATCATTTTAAACAGTCTGACTCTTTTTGGAAATCTGCAGAAAACATTTGAATGAGACACTTAGAAAATGTTCTGGTCCTGAAGGACTAACGAGCACCCGATTAGGGCCCGAAAAAACCTTTCTATATTAGACGGTCGAGTCAATTGCATAACTGGAGGAGGCAAATCTGCCCCGATAATTTTCTACACGGGTGAAGCTCACACGATTAAAGAACATTGTTATCACTCAAATGCCAGTTTATTTCAAAAATATTAAAATTTCAAAATAAAAAGTATAAAATATAATAATCCAGGAGTGTGTAGTGTAAAGAAGAAAAATTACCCCAAACTTTTTCAACAGTAAATAAATCTTTTCTTATCAATCAAAGTGCAGTTTGTGAAATTTGAACCTCTTGTTTCTGGAAATGCATACGGTACCGTTGTAAATACTTAATGTTTGCCCAAGACATTTCCATCCGCTTCCACCAAAACTTTTTTTTCATAATTTTTCTTTATGACACGTATTTTAAAACAGAGATTAGAATTCAGCACTATTTTTCCAACCAAAAAGAGCCAGATGATGTAAAAAATTAATATGAAAATCAACGGCCTATATTTACAATATCCACCCTGACTCACATCACCACATAGTGTGGCAAAGCGTCAAAATTTGTTCCAAAACAGCCTAGAGCCGACTACTTTTTAATCGATTTTCATTTTTTTTTAATTCTATTAACTAGATTCCAAAAAAATGATAAGAGCCGATTTTTAAATATATTTTTTAAGAGCACTTCTGTGTTATCAAATAAAGTGAAAAAATTGCGATTTTCACAACTTTTTTTTATCTTCCCATAAACAATCGGAATAAACTTAAGATCACTCAAAATAAGTGTAGCAGCACCTTACACAAAAAATCAATTCATAAAATGTTCTGCGTATTAGATATGCTACTACACTAGTTTCGATTGATCTCGAGTTTATTTCGATTGTTTACGGAAAGATAAAAAATAAAGTTGTAAAAATAGTAATTTTGTCTCACTTTATTTATTAATAAAGAAGTGTAATAAAATAATTAAGGTAAGAATTTTGAATGAAAAATATCAAAATCGATTAAGAATTGCGCAGCCGGATGCAATAATCACCTTAGCGCGCGAACACGGGTAAAAGCATTGTCCCAACGTCTCGGACGGAAATTTGAAAAGTCACCAAATTAATTTTTTTTAAATATAGGCTTGTAGAGAATGACGAGGCAGAATTTTTTTCTATTTTCTGTTTTTTCATCAGATAAGTATTTTTAATAATAAGCATGAAAAACTGAAAAAATTTATTCCCCAAATTCAATTATTTTTTAAAACATAAATCGTCTTTACTCATACAAATATTATTGAAACTGTTTGAAATTTGGTATACACACGCATTATACCCTATCGATGCCTAAAAATGAAGAAAAAAGTTAAAACTTCAAACTGTTTAATAATGTTTAATTGCGAATTTAACAGATCGGTAATCCCGTTTTTCAGTTTCGCCGACAAAAAGTATCGAGGAAACTTTAGAGTTGAAACAACTTCGAGTGAGACATTTGTTCCTTACTATTCAGGGAAGATTTTTTGGAATTTTCATATCGATTTATTGAACATTGGCAGAAATATCCATTTTATAATAAAGCATGCGACGCCGGCAACGGCCTGAGTGCTCACGGAGCTGCCGTTGGCAACGTCGCATGCTTTATTATAAAATGGATATTTCCGCCAATTTTCAATGAATCGGTCTGAAAATTTCCAAAAATCTTCCCTCAATAGTAAGGACCAAATGTCTCACTGGAAGTTATTTCAACTCTAAAGATCCCTCGATACTTTTTGTCGGCGAAACTGAAAAAACGGGTTACCGAGCTGTCTCAATTTGCAATTAAACATTATTAAACAATTTGCAGTTTTAACTTTTTTCATAATTTTTTAGGCATTGCTAGGGTATAATTCGTGTGTATACCAAATTTCAAACACTTTCAGCAATATTTGTATGAGAAAAGACGATTTATGTTTTCAAAAATAATTGAATTTGGGGAATACATTTTTTCAGTTTTTCATGCTTATTATTAAAATTACTTATCTGATGAAAAAATGGAATAAAGTTCCGTCTCGTCATTCTCTGGAAGCCTATATTTGAAAAAATAATAATTTTGTGAATTTCAAAATTTCCGTCCGAGACGTTCGGACAATAATTTTACCCGTGTTCGCGCGCTAAGGTGGTTATTGCATCCGGCCCCTCAATTGTCGAACAAAGTTTGACGCTTCTCCCCACTATCTTACCCCATTTGATTATTTTTAATTTAAAACCTGTTTAATTGTATATAAATATTACTTTAAGTTTATTAATATACAAGAAAAATCCACGTTATTAATTATAAAATAAGATACTGCAGAAAAACAGAAAATAGATTTTTGTATTTTTTCTTATTTCGAAAAATTCCTAAATTAATGAAAAGTTTTGAATTTTAATAATCTTGTTTTGCAGGTATAATTGTTTATAGGATTTGAATTATTTGTTAAAGTATTGTATCGCATTTATGATATTAATTTGTTTAGCTGTTATATTCGATTCATTATTTAAATTCAAAACGTGTACAGTATTATCTAAAAAATGAAAAACATTGTTATTCATATTAGATTATTACAAGATAGAAAAGTATAGCAAAAATATATTTGTTAATGAAATTATTAATTTTACAAACGATTAGTCATTTTCCTTTTTTCTCAATGCATCGTAAAAATATTTCAGTCATAAATGAATCAAAAAAGGAACTAATTGTGCACAAGTGTTCAATGCTTTATCATTTTCCTTACATTTGAAGGAAAACTAAATTGTGAAACGTTTAATGGCAAGTCACATTATTAATTTTGCATAATAAATTAATTATTTTTTTTATCTAAAGGAAAAAATTGCTTCTCTCTCAAAAGGTTTAATTTTCCTCTGATTTAAAATATTAAAAATTTTAATTTCGATCAATGAAAATAAGACAAAATAATATTTAATAATATTTTCCAAAAGTTATATGAATAACTTCAAAAAAATTAGCATCGCTCTGCCTTATTATCCATAAGTTAGTATTTCAACTATGTATTAACAAATTAAATAATTAAAATTGAATCACATATAAATACAGAATAAATACATAGGTTTTAAGAGAAAGAAAAGAGGGCCTCGAGAGTTACACTAGTCTACAAATTAGAAAAAAATTATAAATCAAATTATAAATTCCTTAAACATATATGTTTAAAATAAACAATTTAGCGATCAGTGTGATTGATAATGTCTTTTAGAAATCTGAAACTATTGTTACATAACTTGAAGTTTAAACAAAATATATTTTGCAGATATCACAGCTTTAAACATGGTTTCAAAAGCCCTTTCTGAGTCTATTAATAATTGTGAAATAAATTTGTATATTTTTTATCAGGTCAAAGATGATATTTTTCTTTCTTCTTCTATTACTGGCATCTGCAGTTTTGTCATCTTCGGAGGAACTAAGTATGTATATAATGTACAAATTATGAAAAACATATGTTTTTTAATAACAGGTTTGTCGCCTCGTATTCATTGTTATTACATTCTCATCACAATGAGAAGGTATTGGTTTTATTTTTTATTGTCATTATTGATGAAAGCAAAACAAGGTCATGGACAGAAAATGATCAGTATGCTTGTTAATTTCTCCTTTGAAAAATTTTTTTCTAATTTTTGAAAAAGGTAGAACAATTTTAAATTCAAAGTACTTTAAAATTAAACATATTTTTGAAATGTAAATATTGAAAATTTAAAGAGGTTGAATATAGCCTTCCGACAAAATATGACAGATTTTAATTTTCTCTTCTGGCATATTTTATCGTCAACGTGGTTTCCTTGTCGGTGGGATTCTAAAGAATTCCAAAGAATTCATAGTGAATTCCAACAAATTCTATGGTGAATCCAACAAAAGTTTAAAAATTCATCTACGGCGAAGTATGCCGGAACAGAAAATAATAAATCCCGTTTTTCAACCCTTACCTGGGTCCGAAAAATGTTCAAAAATTTTAAATATTCTATTTGTCAAAAGTAGTATTAGGGAAAACTATGCAAGAAGGTCACTCAAATTTCAAATTTGTTTATATACATAGAAAAAAAAAAGTTTACAATCCTCGAAATAATGAAGAGTTCTCCTATTATTCCATGACTCTCGAGACAGTGAAAAAATATTTCGACCGCCATGGAATAATTCAAAACCTGTTTTCATTATTTCGAGTATTGTCTTAAACTTGGAAGCAAAACTTTATACAAAATTTTTAGAAGTACCTATCCTAAAAATTTAGACAGTCAAGTCAACTTTCAACGACTTATTTTTTCCGTGTACCTTATATAAAATTATTAAGGGTTATTTCGTTAATTTTTCGCTAATTTTTTAACTATTTCAGTTTTACAAAAAATTGATGAAATCATTCATTTCGTCCTTTTTCGCTCTAGAGAAGTTTCTCTTATTTCTGAAAAAGTAGACCAATTTTAAATTCAAAGATATAGAAAAAAAATAATTTCAAATAAAATATTTTTTGTGACGTATATATTAGAAATTTAACAATTTAACCATTTTTAATAGGTTGTTATCCTGGGAACTTTGACGTCGATCTATCAGATGGAAGGAAAGCTCACGTAGATGGAGCGGAGGTGAGTGTCCTTTTTCAAAGGGACAATGTTCGCGTTAATGCAAATTCTACAGATACGAATGAAGCCAACTTTCAGATCAGCGAAACAATCTTCATTTTCAAAGGTACCTGAAATTATAGCACTAGATATTAGTGTAAAGGGCAACCCCTAAACTACCTTACGAATTTTTCCTTTTTTCAAGAATTCTTCTTTTCCCCTATTTTCAAGAAACTTCCCCTTTTTCTAGTTTTCCGCTTAAGGCCATGTTATACATTAGTCACGTGACCCAGCCAGTCCTGAGATCGATATTTTTTGTCCCATATTTAAAAATAAAAGTTAAAAAGAGCGGAAAATTTTTGGGAAAATATTAATAAATATAAAAGGACAGTGTGTGGTAAAGCATAGAGTTGGGGGTGAAAAAAATTATTATTGGAATAACAAATATCGACCGGCAATCAAGCGATCTGCATTATCAACAGTGCTGACACCATGGATATATTAAATATCAATTGGTTTATTTGCACCAAACCAGCAAATATTATCAAGTGTAATTTTTGCAACCGATGTTTGCATAATTTTCCTCAAGACATGTTAGCCAGAACCTCAAAAATGTTTCATTGGGAACATTGAAAATTGGTTACAGAGTTCTACAGCACGGTCGGAATTTTTGTGAATTTCCTTATTCATTACATTTTTTTCTTCGACATTTCGAGCCAAATGTTGTATACAAACGCAGATTACAGTTTCCTGATGCTTTCCCCAAAGTTTCAACTCGATATCTCATTTTGTGTGGACATGAGTTGTTGCACAAAAAATTCCGATATTGCTGCGGTTTTAATTTCTTCAAAAAAATTTTTTTCTACATTCGAGCCAAATGTTGTATACAAACGTACATTATTGTTTCCTGAGGCTTTCCCCAAAATTTCAACTCGATATCTCATTCGGTGAGGACGTGAGTTGTTGCAAAAAAATTATCGATAATTTAGGTCACGTGACTCATGTATAACATGGCCTTAAATGCGAACTGAATTAATAGAATCTAATAAAAAAATCCTACTATTTGTGTTTCGGAATTCATCTCGTTCGGTTTAAAATTCTATTATTTGGTTGAAAATTTAATTATTTTGTTGAAAATGCAACTATTTTGTTGAAAAATAATATTTTTGCATTAAAAATATAACTACTTCTTTAAAAGTTGAACTAGTTTCTTGAAAATTCATTTTTTGAAAAGATCCACCTCTTTGGTTGAAAACTAAACTATTTTCTTGAAAATTTGTATTTTTTTTTATTTGAGAATTAGTTCTTCAAGCTGAAAATGTAACTATTCCATTTTAGGCTCAAAATTGATATTTTTAATTGAAAATTTATCTTTTCTAGTGTAAATTTCAAATATTCGACTGAAAAATCATGTATTTTGTTGAAAATCCATCTGCTTGGGTAGAAAAATAATCTTCTTGATTAAAATTTCATCCTTTTTGGTTAAAAATGTAACTGGTTGAAAATTAATCTGCTTTGGTTGAGGATTCAACTATTTTTTTGAAAATTTGTATTTTTTTATTTGAGAATTAGTTCTTCAAGCTGAAAATGTAACTACTCCATTTTAGGTTCAAAATTGATATTTTTAATGGAAATTTTATCTTTTCTAATTTAAATTTCAAATATTCGACTAAAAAATTATGTATTTTGTTGAAAATCCATTTGCTTTGGTAGAAAATTAATCATCTTGGTTAAAAATTCATCCTTTTTGGTTAAAAATGTAGCTGTTTGGTTGAAAATTAATCTGCTTAGGTTGAGGATTCTATTTTGTTGAAAATTCGTCTTTTGTGGTTAAAAAAACGACTACTTGGTTTAAAGCTAAACTACTTTTTAAAAAAAGGATTTTTTTGTTGAAGATCCATCATTTTAGTAAAAAATTCATATTTTCGGGTTGAAAATTGAACTCTTCTGTAGAAAATTCGTCTTTTTGGCTTGCAAGTTCAACATTTTGGTTAAAAATTAACTTTTTCGTTAAAAATGTATATTTTTGGTAGAAAATTCAATTTTTTCTTTGGAAATTCAACTATTTTTTATGAAAATTTGACTATTTGGTAGAAAATTAATTTCGTTGTTAATAAATAATATTTTCTGGTTGAAAATTCGAATGTTTTGTAGATAACTCATGTGTTTGGCTTTAAAATTAAACAATTTTGCTAAAAATTGATGTATATTGTTGAAAATTCATTTTTTTCATTAGAACATTATTATTGTTGGTAGAAAATACATCTTTTTGGTTGAAAATCTAACTATTAATTCGAAAACTGATATTTTTTAGTTGGTAATTCAATCACTTGGTTGAAAGCTGAACTGTTTTTTAAAAATTAATTTTTTTTTTAAATCACGGCTTTGGTTGAAAATTTAACTTTTCTGTTGAATATTCGGGTTTTTTCATAGTTGAAAATAATTTTCTGGTTAAGGATTCAACTGCCTTCTAAAAAAATGGTCTTTTTGGCTTGAAAATTCGACCATTTGGTTGAAAATGCATTTTTGTAGGCTAAAAATTTAACTGTTCTGAAAAAGTCATATTTTTTTGTCGAAAATTCCATAGTTTTCGGAAAAGTCGTCCTTTTAGAATAAGAATTCATCTCTTATTGTAAAAAAGTCATCGTTCTTGGTTAAAAATTAAGTTTTCGTTGAAAATTGAACTGTTCTCGAGAAGATTCGTCTTTTTGGCATAAAAACTTAACCATTTGGTTAAAAGTTTAACTATTTGGTTGAAAATTCTTTTTTTCTTTTGCTTAAAAGTTCAACTAATTGGTTTTTAATGCAACTATTTTGTTGAAAATTATTTGTGTTATCGCTGAAAATTCGTCTTTTTGGGTTGAAAGGGCATTTTTTTTTTTGTAGAAATAATTTTTTGCTTGAAAACTCAAATATTTTGTTAGAATAAATTTCGACATGAAATCTCAGGAATTTAAAGTTTCATATTAAGATCAATATGGTAAGATCAATATGCTCTAGAATCTGAGAATAAACTCAACCAAACTATTTTTCTAGGTAACTTGTCTATAGAAAATTCAGATGCACCACCCCAAATAATTGATCAAGAAGTTCATTTCCAAACGAATGGTGTTGGACAATTGATGGTCAGTATTCTCATGGATTATGTTTTATGCGAAATTAATCAATTAGAATGTTAATTTATAAAAATGAAATTATGAATTTGATTTTATAATTTAATTTTTACTTACAGGAATATGATCACAAGACTAAACTTACTAACTGTCAAATTGCCTTTGTGAGCAATGAGCCCGATAGGTAATTTATCTTATTGCTATTAATTATGAGACTTAGTTTCAAAAAACTTCATTATTTTAAAGATTAAAAATATTTTGCGAAAATAATAAATAAATAACAATATTATATTTCATAGTTTGGACATCCCTCGAGAAGTTGAAAAAGAATTTGAAAGAATCGCACATTATGGCGTCAGCTATCAAATGTGCGCAAAAATTGGAACTATCCAACCAGAAGATTATGCTATTTCAAAAAATTCTGATGATTTTGGGTCTTATACTGAAGTGCAAAGAACTGGTCGATTTCGTCGAAGTACATCTCAGCTAGCAACGGATAAACAACTTCTTGTGAGTTATGCAAAATAAATAAAAATCAGCCCTGAAATTGTCAAAAATAAGCGGGTAGGCCCTGGATTATATAACAAGTTATATAAAAAACCATTTAATTTTCTTAACAACATAATATATTTCTATTAATTATTACTACTATTATATTATTATTAATGATAATATGCAGTATTTTAAAAACTCTGAAAAATAAATTAAGTATTACAAAAAGATAAGATCGACAAAAGGAACCAAAGCAACTTCCATGCAAAATAGCAAGCTGCCTTACGAAAAAATAGTATAGGAAAATCAGCATAGGCTTATAATGATTTTCCTATAATGAATATCATATAATTTTTTCGAGATTATAGGAAATTCATTATATAAAATCATTATATAGAAAACGATTATATGAGAATCAGCATTGGAATAAATAATACAAAAATATTGAAAGAATTAACGTGACAAGTAGACAAACTACAAAGGAATGATTTATTTTATACCGCTCATAGTCTCACATGGAAGTACGCAAAAATAGCGTTTCTGCATAAATAAACTTTAAACAGTAAAAATCTGTCAATTACCTTTATATCTTTAAAAGCGCTTGAAATTTCATTGAAAACCTATGACACCTAAATTAGATATATTTTTAAAACCATGAAAATCTTTGAAATCTATTCAAATCAGTAAAAATTCTTCGAAATCTTTGAACCTTTTTTGAATTACTTTAAAATATTTGAAATGGTTAGAAATCTGTAAAAATCATCTAAAATCCCTTGAAAATATGATCAGTTAAATTTATTACCCAAAGTTCTCTAGAAATCCCTTAAAATTGGTAAAATCCTCTATAATCTTTGAAATACTTGAAGGTTCTATCAAATCCCTAAAATCGTGTAAAGTTCTTTAAAATTCCTTTAAATCTTTATTAATCCTTACCCTACAAAATTCCGTGACATCCTTTGAAATTTCTGAAATCTTTTAAAATTCATTAAAATCTTTTAAAATAACTTAAGATCTCAAAAATCCTTTTAAGAAATTTTAAATCCTTCATATCCCTTGAAATCGTTGAAATCCGCAGAAATCCCTTGAAATTAAATCTACTTCATTTCATAAGGTCCTATATAAATTTGTTGCAATCTCTTAAAAAGATTTCAAATCTTTGGAAATTATAATAGTCAATTAAAATAAGTGGAAATTATTCATAATTTAGAAATTTAGGATAGATCCTCATAAAAACGACATCTTCCAGACTAATAGTAACTATTAGTCTGGAAGATGTCGTTTTTATTAGGTTCTATCCTAAATTTCTAAATAGGTGTAAAAAAGAAATTTTCATTCTTCTTACAAATAGAAATCATTTGAAATACATTAAATATAAATGAAATTAAACTGATTCGTTTAAATTTTCTTAAAAAAAGACTGTTCCAAATTCCTAGAAATCTTTGAAATACCTTCAAAACTTTTTTCTTCGGGAATTCAATTAATTCCTTTAAATCTTGTGGAATTCCTTGAAATAGCTCAAAATGCCTTGAAATCTTTAGAATCACTAGAAATCCCTCGAAATTTTATTTCATTTCGTTTATTTTCCAAATTTATCTAGAAATTCCATAAAATCTGGCTTAAAATCTTTGGAAATACTACAAAATTCTTTTAAATCCCTTGAATTTTCGAAATCTCTTGAAATTCTCTGGAATCTGTTAAAACAGCTTAACATTTTTTTAATCATTTGAAATATTGTGAAATTCTTTGAAATCCCTTGAATTCTGTAAATCTTACAAAATTCTTTTAAATCCCTTGAATTTTTCGAAATCTCTTGAAATTCTTTGGAATCTATTAAAATAACTTAAAACTCTTTTGAATTTTGTAAGTTCCTTTATATCCCTTGAAATTGTTGAAGTCCGTAGAAATCCCATGAAATGATTTGAAATCCCACGTAAATAAATCAATCATTCGTTTGTAGTTTCTCTATTTTTTACATCACTTCTTTCAATATTTGAACATTATTTATTTCTATACGAGTTTCTTATCATGATTTTTCCAGAATCGCGAAAAAAATATAAGAAATTCATTCTAGGAAAATTATAATAGTTCTAAACTGAATTTCATATAAAGTTTTTGTTTAAGGGTATAAGGACTATAACAGTGAGACGAACTCTTTAAAAAGTTTTCAAACTCTGGAAAAAACTGTAAAACTCCAAAAATTAAAAAAAATGTAATGCTAGTTCTGACAAATAAGCAGGAAGGCCTGGCTTTCATGGCCTCAAAGCAATCTCAGGCCTGAATAAAATTTTAAAAATAATTTAAGTACGTAATAAAATACTTTTTCTAGGAGCTTACCAACAGTCTTATAGACACGGCCTTGGCTAATGTCATTACCAATTTGAAGAAAAAACATCAGTACAAAATAAGGATTCCAAACATGAAAAATGAAAAATTTACTATTGCCCCTGGTAGTATTTTTGAGTCAAGTGGTCATTTTGATGCTTGGAATGGTCATTTTGGGTGATTAGAAAAAATAATAATTACAAATTAATATTGACAATCACTAAAATATCTTAATTATTATTTAATTCTCTTACAGCGATCTCACTACTTTGAAAAAAACGAAGGACGTAGTACTTGAACGAAAGGATGCCAAATTGCTAGCAACTACTGGTTTTGGACTTTCTCAAGCCAGAATGGATTACAATAAATTCAAGGTACTAATCAATCATTTATTTTCTTTACTTTGAAGAAATTTTGTACAATAATGAAGTGCGAAATGCTTAAATTGAAAAGTAGGAACCAAAATTTACCATGCATTTTTTCCAGATAAGATACGGTCCTGTCGAAGTCAGGGGGAAGCTGGTCGCAGATATTGAAGGATTAGCCATCGACTCTAGACTTTCGGTGGATTATAATCAGCATCCTTGTGTAGCTCAACTAGAACAGTTTAAAATTTCGAAATTTGGAAACGTAAAGGTCACTGTCCATGGTTTAGGAGCACTCGATGACTTAACTTCCCATTTCGCGACTTGGCTAACGAACAATTGGCATCAAAGAGTTGCAAAGTTAGTTGAATCCAAAGGTGCAAAAAAGATCCGGGATGAAATCAAGAAAATTGATTGTGAAAAATTCAGGCCATTTTAATTTTTAAATGTGTAAACCCAAATACTGGTCACAACATTGTTGCAATAAATCTTTAGAAATATATTAAAGACCATTTTTTCAATTAGATATGAGTCCCTCAACAGTTCAATGTTTCTCAATTTTCAGACGAGTTCTCATAGAATATTATTTTAAAATTTGAGCACTTATTACCACAATAGGGTAGTTGCAAAAAAAATATTTTTTCTTAAATTTTGACTCAAAATATAAAAATAGATCAAAATTTTGACTACCAACAAACGAATTTTTATGATGTTTATACTTTTTTATTTTATTCTAAAATCTGTACATTTTTAAATATGCAAATTCATTAAATCAAACTTTGATTTCCTTCTCTGATTGGTAGAATCCATTGAGCAAATCGAGATCATTGTAATATTAAAAATATTACTAATTTATTCTTCAATTTCCTTCGAAACAAAGTATTTTATCCGAATTTTCCTTCGCCAATGTAAAGCGAAGGTAATTTGTCAATAACAAATGCAATTGTAAATTATGCAATATGACCCTATTGACTATAGATTCGCTGGTGGTTTAATCTACCAATTTGAAATTTAAACTAAAGTTTCAATAAGAAAATTTATTATATATTAATAAAATAAATAAATAAATAAAATAATAAATAAATTTAAAAAATAAATGTTAAAACATTCATCATGTAATAATTACTTTTGAAGTCAATTAGTTCCACTGAAAACGAGATTTCAAAAGATTTCTACCGATTTCAAGGAATGTCAATGTTTTTAAAAGGACTGCAAAGTATTTCAAAGAATCACCAACTGTGTACAGAATTTAACGTATTTTCCAAACCTTGTCAGGGATTTTATGAGATTTAAACGGATTTCAAAAGACTTCAGGACATTACAAATTTTTTTTGACATTTTAAACAATAACAAAGGGTTACGACAGGTATTACAGATTTCAAATGATTTTAAAAGATTTCAAGAGTTCAAGTGTGAAGAAATTTACTAGTATAATTTCAGAGAGAATGTCAAGTTTTTCAAGCAATTTTGCAATATTTTAAGGGAATTCGAAGAATTTAAAGACATTTTGAATACCTTGATTTTTCTCTAGAACCTATAATTTTTCAATTAAATCATTTTATTAATTTTAATTTTAATATTTCAAGCAGAAAAAAAATTAGTGTAGAGATAGGCCGGGTATCGGCAGATGGGAACATATGAACTTCTAACTAATTCAACGCTGCTGAAGGCTGGTGACCTTCTCGGCATAAAACACCAACCAATTGCGACTCTCGGTTTCCATTCTCTGCCCCCCACCCCATCCCTCAGCAACCGAAGTTTTGGTGGGACTGACGTTACAACTAGACTCTCCACCATACGGCAAATCACTACTTAACTTGGACATGATTTCGACTCGCAAAATAAATGTCGCGCATAAAGGTGGTAGTTGGGTGTATAATCTAAACAATGAATAATACAAAAAATAAAATAGCCTCGGAATGGACTGAAACTTTGATTGACGAAATGCATACGAAGAAAAAGGGTTGCGAAAGTAGTAACATGGAAAATTGGCTGTTGAAAGGCGGTTTTGAAATATGGTCAGGAGTAGGTAGTGAATCACATGGTAGTCAAGGGGTCGGTTTAATTATGAATGAAAAAGCAAGACAGCATCTCAAAGATCATGATTTTGTATCTCCCAGATTGTTGTGGGCTAGAATGAAGGTAGGAATCAGAAGATTAATTATCATAGCGTGCTACGCCCCAGTTGATAGCGATCCGAGAGAAGTCAAAGACGCCTTCTGGGACACTTTAAATGATACAATAAGTACCTGCGATCAAGGTGAAAGAATAATTCTGCTAGGAGACATGAACGGATGGGTCGGCGTCCAACGTCAGGATACAGATACAAAAAGGGTGCAAGGTAAGTTTGGGGATCCAAGAAAAAATTATAACGGGGAAAAATTAGTTAGCTTATGCTTAGAAAAGGGCCTATTTATTACAAATACTTGGTTTCGACATAAAATGAACGACACGTACATCAAGTGTAAAGAAAATAACCGCAGTATAATTGACTTCGTTATTGCGGATGAAAGACTAAGAGAACTAGTAAAAGATACAAGAGTCGTGAGGGGTTCCGAATGCAATACTGATCATTACCTCCTACTCTCCAAAATAAATTTAGGGCGAAGATGGAGAAGAAAGAGAACAAAAAAAAACGAAACAAACGCGAATCAAGATTGAAAATTTACAGAAACCGGAAGTGCGAATAGATTTTCAGAATAAGATAAACGAACGCATAGATAAGGCAACTTGGGAGGCGTTTAGAAGCAATAATGATGTAGATGGCGCTTGGACTATGTAACGGGATATTATTGTTAAAACTTCGACCGAAGTGTATGGTACGGCGGTTGTAGGAAGATAATCTGGTGATGCATGGTGGAATGATGAAATTGAGGCAGCCCGACAAGAAAAGAAAGAAGCGTACAGGAGAGAGACTTGAAAATGATTACATACACAAAAGGAGGAAAGTTAAACGAATATTCAAGGAAAGTAAAGATAAAATCAGAACAGAAGAAGAGAAGAAAGTAGAAAACGACATTGAAGGAACCATGCAACTATTATTTAAAGAGATTAAGGAAAGTAAAAGTACAGAGTTTGTCAGCATGAGAAACAGCAAAGGTGAAATGCTATATGATACAGACGGGATAGTAGACGCTTTGAAAGACTCTTTTAAAGAATGATTAGGAGGTGAAGATATAGGGCAACAGAACTGGGACATAGAACATAATGCATTAGAAAAACCCAATTGAAAAAGTCGTGTCACTGAGGTTAGACTGACATAAGAAGCCATAGAATCACGAGAGCTTGCATGAAAAAATGCATGGACCCAGACTTACATTTGAAAGATTTTTTTGATGATCTTTTTTTAGCAATGTTCCCAACCAGCTCTGTGGTGGCCCCCCCCCCCCTAAACCCCTACCTGGATCCGCCCGTGTCCAAACCTCCCCTCACATTCTTTTCCACCCTTACTTCACCCTTTGCCCCCCTTATCAAACTTCTTCTTTCACTACTTCCTCCTCTCTTCGCTTCCCCAGCTGACACCTCCCCTACTCTCCTTCCCCAGCCCTCACTTCCCTTCCCCTACTCACACTCATTCCTTACCATTTCCTCTACTTTCCCTCCCCTCAATTCCCCTATTTCCATTTCTCTCATTTTCCCTCCACTCATTTTCCCTCTCCTCATATCCCCTACTTCTCCTCTCCTCATTTCCCCTACATCCCATCCACTCACTTCCCCTACTCCCCCTCACCCCATTTTCCCTACTTCATCTACTTCCCCTCCCCTTCTTTCCCCTCCTTTTCTCTCACTTCCCCTACTTTCTATTCCCTTATCACCCCTTGTTTATTTAACAATAGTTATTTAGGGTTTTATGTTTTTGCTTTTTCTTTAGGTGAAAGTTGCAATTCTCATTTAATCCTAATGCTTTAGGGCTCATTTTAATCCTTGAAAGATTCTCTACAAATCTGTTCTGTACCTTTTTATTAAAAAAAATTGTATTTAAGAAAAACATTATTTATAAAATGAACAACTGTATTATTCCTAAATAAAATTTTTTTAAATAAAATTTACCAGAGAGATTTGTATAGAGAACCTCGCATGGAATAAAAAAGCCCTAAAACATTAGGATTAAATAAGAAGTGCAACTTTTACCTAAAGAGAAGGAAAGAAAAAAACTGATATTAAATAAACAAACTTAACCTAAAATATTTTTTCTAAAGTTCACCTTCAGTTCTCTTCCAAAATTAGTTACCATTAACAATGGCAATATTCTCCTAGATTTTAGAAATCATTTTTAACGATTCACATTTATGAACTTGAAATAACTTTAGTATACATCCTTAAGTGACATTTCAAGTTTCAAGCATTAAAAAAAAATTACATAAAAAAAATTATTTACTGTCATTTATCGGTTTTCTGATCCAATAATTATCCTAATTTTTTATTAATATCTACATGATTTTTTCAGTTAAAAATTTTTTAAAGAACTTTAAAAATCTAGAATATCTTTCAATGTTGTCCCTCTCGCTTAGCCTCTATCGTCCGTGAATCATAGCTCAAATGTCAAATATCAGCTGTGCTGTAGAAGCAAGCTGTTTGATTAACCGAGACAAGCTTTAATTTAATGTGCATTCTGCCAGCGACGCATCTTCTTTATGTGAAAAATTTCTTGATTTTGTGAATTTAAATCAGCAATTTCCGGTATGTAAATAAACTTCAGTAGATTAATAAATGAAACCAAAATCCGAATACAAATATTTTGAATTAATTTAAAAGTAAATACTAAATTCTTTAATTATGTGATATCAGTATTATACTTTCTTTAATTTTCGTATTAAATTTGGAAATTAAATTTTGAGAAGGTTTCAAAATCAAAAATTCTTCGTAATTTACGTTTTTAATTACATTATTAAATATGATTCGCCATAATTATCAATAAAGCATTCAACTTATGTGAAATCTATGTTCTTGTGGAAGCCGAGTGATAAGAGATAAAAGTATAAAAAAATGTCGATAATAAAATTCTTCACACTTTGTTTCACATTTAATTATATGTATGATTAGACAATTTTCACTTATAGATATAGAAGAGACTTTTCGAAAATATTTAAAATTTCAAAAACCGTTGAACTAAACAAAAAATTTTAACAGGTCAAAGATGATGCTTTTCTATCTTTTTCTAATATTGGTAATCCCAGTCTTATCGTCTTCAGAGCAACCAGGTAAGTATTTATTATAATATTAATATTATATTATTTTATATTTTAATATTATAATTTTTCTATACTACTAACAAGTTGCTAAGTTTGAAAAGGATTTTTGAAATCGAAGTTAATAAAATAAAAATTTGGACTGTTACTTTTTAAAATATATGTGAAAAACTAACATTTTCAGTTTGAAGTCTTCCAAATGGAACAATTGAAAAAAACATTGAAAATTGCATTATTTTCTATTGTACACATTAAATATTGCAGATTTTTCAATTGTAAATCTTCAAAATTGAACTATTAAAAAAATATTTGAAATTACATACCTTTAAAATATAAATCTTAAAAATTTAATAATAATAATAGAAAATTGTACAACTTTGAATTGAATGGTGGCAGTACAGAACTAGATAAACTAATGGAAATTTTTCAGGGCAGCGAAAAAGCATTCTGTAAAATCGAAATCACTATTTAACAATGAAATAAAAGTCCACTCCCAAGTTGAAATGTTTCTGAATTCCATTTAAAAAAAAAAAAAAAAAAAAAAAAAACTTACCCCGGTTCAAGAAAATCGATGTGGAGGTTGACAATTTCAAATTGGCACTAACCTAAAATTCGAGTAGGTACGGCTGTGGATTGCGATAAAAAAATAAATTTTCAGTTAAAATAAAAAAAAAAACATGCTCCCGAGATACTGAGTATTTAAATACGGGTAATAAAACTTTGATGTAAAAAGTTGGCCAATTCCAAGAGCGATTAAAAATCGAAATTTCCATTTTTTGCAAAAATAAAAACTAGCTTCGAGATATGGGAATGCCAAATAAGAATAAAAAATATTTGATCCAAACAAATTACCCTGTTCCGAGAAAATCAAAATTGAAGATTGCAATATCACAGTATGACAGACATTTTTTGCTCAAAATTAGCAAGAAATAAGGAAATATGTATTTTTTTGCATTGAATGATAATAATTTAAAGAAATATCAATGTTAAAAGATTTCAAAAATTATTACGACCTTAACATTTTAACTAGATTTTAAATGAAATTTTATTAATTTTTTTCAATTATTGTAACAAACAATGAGAATACGAAAAATCCTTTGATCACAATTTGATTTTTAAAGAATTCTTTATGCAATAAACCCATTTCAGATAAAAAATATTGGTTATCTAGTTCTATGCTACCACCCTTGAGTTACAAATCTGGAAAATTGAAGACTTGAAGAGTTTTTAGTTTTGAAAATTTGTAATTAAAAATTATGCAAGTTTTAAGTTTAACAATTAAAAATTCTATAATTTTGTAATTTCCATTTGAAATTTTTTCAATTTGGAAGACTTGAAATTAAAAACTTTTGACTCTTGACGAAATTTAGGAATTTTTATTTATACGCATCGTTATTTTTATTTTCACAATTGCATATTTTTCAATTCTGAATCTTCAAAAAACTATTTCAAGAAGATAATTTAAAATTGTATTATTTCCTATTATACAAATTATATATTGAAAAGTCTTTAATTGTAAATATTCAAAATTTAAGAATGATTGACTGTAAGATTTCAAAATTGAAGTATATATTTCAAAAAAATGCTCTAAATTACATCATTTTATACTATAAACATTTCGAATTAATCAATCTTCAATTGTAAATCTTAGAAATTAATGAATTTCAATTCGCAAATTTACAATTATAAACTATGCAACTTTTAAGTTTGATAATTACAAATTTTGTAATTTTGATGATTATCGTTTGAAATTTCTTCAATTTGTAAGATTCCTGATAAAATATAAGAATCTTTATTTATACATCTTGAGAATTGAATAAAATTCAATTTGAAATCTTCAAAATAAATACTTTCAATTTCAATCTCGTATTAAATCAGAAATTATCAATTTGGAGACTCTATTGCTATATTTGAATTGAGCGACCTAAATACTTTAGGACACCCATTTTCATAAAATCGAGAACTTTTTTAAATTTTTAATTCGCCATATTGGATTAACCAACTTGAATTTGGAAATTTCCTAAAATTGAGAACATTTTCGAACTTTTAATTCGCCATATTGGATTAGCGGACTTGAATTTGGAAATTTCATAAAACTGAGAACATTTAAAAAAAAATTTATTTCGCCATATTAGATTAGCCAACCTGAATTTGGAAATTCAGTTAACAAATTCAGATATAGCGACTCCAAAAGCTTTTGAACACTCAGTTTTATAGAAACGGGATCACTAATGTAGATTCTAAAAAATGACCAATGAGTTTAAAAAAAAACATGTTTTAAAAAACACAGAAATATTTTTGAGCTCAAATATTTTAAAAATTGCTAATTCTAAAATCAATAAATAATAGTTTAGATGTAAATTTATTAATACTTTTAAAAAAATGGTTCCTATGCCAGTAAAATTTTGGAAATATATAAATATCGCAAGCACACAGACTATCGATTGGGGTGTCCTAAAAAACCCAATGTTTTTTTTGGATCACGCACCCCTTAAACTTGTTCCATTTAGTGAAAAAATAAATTTATATTTTTGTTTTATTTAAACAAAAAATTTGAACCGCGGTCCTGAGACCCTAAACAGCAGCCCCATGATGATTATAAATATTAATTAACGCTAATTTTCGTAAAAATGATAAGACTTTTAAAGAATATTAAACTGATGGTACCAGACACCGACAAAAAAGACACTTCACTGAATTTTAATAAAAATATTACCCCTTAGCGTAAAATCCTACCCGTCTTAGGATATAAAATATCAAATTGTGCATTTTCAAAATTTGACACATAATTCTCTGGATATTTTAGTACTTAAATATCTTGGTAGGACATAGGAAAATGAAAAACCGAAAATATGATATTTTGAAATTTAATACCTATAACGGGTAGCTTTTTAACGATCAGGGGTAGTACTTTTGGTCTTATTGGCTCAATATTTATTTCCTCAGCATCTGGTACTATCAGTTGTATTTCCTGCCAAACACTTATTTTTTTCATGGAAATAAACATGAATTAATATAGTTTTAATTATTTTTAGGCGGTTTAGGCACCAGAAAAGCGGTTTCCACTTTTTTTTTAATAAAATAAAAATACGCATTTATTCTTATTTCAAATGAAACAAGTTTAGAGGGGTGCTTGTTCAAAACAAAACAAAATTTTTTTAGAATACCCTACTATCGATTAACTAATCTTGAAATAAATAAAATAAAAATGATAAAGAGATGTTTCGCAGATTGCCATTCTGGAAGTGATTTTGGTATCGAACTATTAGATGGAAGTAAAGCTCGCGTATATGAAGCGGAGACAAATATATTATTTTCAAGGAAAAACGTTCGTATTTACACTTATCCAAATACCGATTCAGTCAAAATTCTAGTCGAGGACGCCATTATAATTTTTAAAGGTTTGAGAGGAAGAAATTGGAATATAATGTAATCTTTAATATTTAGATACGCAAAACTAATTTCTTTCTTCAGGTAATTTGTCCATAAATTCAGAAACACCATCCCGAAGAATTGATCAAATAGTTTATCTCCAAGCAAAAGGTTTTGGAAAGTTAAAGGTGTTTCCTTTAATTATGTCTTATAAAGAATTAGTTAATTATAAATCTAATTTAAAAATACAATTTTAAATTTCAGAACTACCATCATAAGACTAAACTTACTAATTGTCAAATACACCTTATGAGCAATGGGACCGAGAGGTAATTTATATCATCGTTATTAATTACTCGATCTAATAATTTTAAACATAAAAATATTTTAATGAATTATTAATAAATAAAAATATTAAATTTATTTATTTTATAGTTTGGGCATCCCTCGAGAAGTTGAAAATCAACTTGGACAAATTTCTAATAATTGCATCGGTTATCAGATCTGCTCAAAAATTGGAACTGTCCAACCTGAAGACTATATGATCAAAAAACGACCTTATGAAAAAAATTATTTTCCGAAAAACGTATCTCTTTTGGATGCTAGAACTAATGAAACAAAAAAGTCTCCAGAGCTTCAGGTGGGTTATTCACAGTTTTCAAACATTTTTCCCAGACCAAATCATTTGAAAATTCAAGCCTTCAATGCTGAACATTTAAAATTTGAGAAACTCAAAATTAAATATTTTTTCTAGTCGTATATCAACACCATTGTGGACATTGTCTTGGCTGAAGTTATTCATCGGTTGAAGGAAAATCACGAAGACAGGATTAAGATTCCAGACATAAGTCAAGAATTTTCATTTGGAACTGGTATTTTCGAGACAACTGGATATTTTGATGCTACTGATGGCTATTTTAGGTGATTAGAAATAAAATTTTAAGAATTTAGTATTAAAAATCATCCAAATATATTTCTAATTATTGCATTCTGATTAGTGATCTAACCACATTAAGAAGATCAACCGACGCTGTACTTGAGCGAGAGGGATTCAAACTCTCAATTGCTTGTGGTTTTGGACTTTCAAAAGCTCGTATTGAATACAACAATTATAAGGTACTATTAAATAATTAGAGCCGCTTGACAAAAAAGAGCCTAACTTTTAAAGTATAAAATTCAAGGAAAATAAAATTAATAATATAATAAACATAAATATGAACTAATAATTATATGGTTGCTTTAAAATCAGGCTAATGAACTCTTTTTAGTGCTCGGATTGATTAGAAGACTTAAAAACAGTCGCATTAGTCGCAAAAAATTACGAAGAAAGTCGCATCAAATTTTTAAAGATATTGAAAATAAGCATAATCAGACACTGAATGCAGGGTATCTACCCTACCAGGAAACCCAGAAATTTTCAGGGAATTTTTATATACCTGGAAAAACCTGGAAATGTCAGGGAATTTTTTTTAAAGTCAGGGAATTTTTTTGAGCGTTTTATTTATTTTAAATGCCAATATAAAATTGAGTAACAATAATTCTTAATTGGTAAAAGTAGCTTCATATTACTCTATTTCTCTATTTTGATGAAAATTCATGTTTTTCTTGGTTTGAAATTAATTTTTTTAACTTAAAATTTAACTATTCTATTTTTGGTTAAAAATTGATCGTTTTTAGTTGAAAATCCAATTATCTGGTTGAAAATCCATGTATTCTGTTGAAAATTCATTCTTTTTGGTAGAAAATTAATCTTCATGGTTGAGAATTCATCTTTTTGCTCGAAAATTCAAAAATTTGTGTGCAATTTTTTCTCTCTCTTGACGGAAACATATTTCTTAATTGAAAATTCAACTCAAGTTGGAGATACGTCTTTTTTGGTTGAAATATCAACCACTACATTTTTCATTCAGAATTGATCTCTTTTGAAATTAAAACTTAATTACTTGGTTAAAAGTTGAATTCTTTTGCTAAAAATTAACTTTTTGGTTGAAGATTCATCATTTTTATTGAAAATTCATCTCTTTGGTTGTAAAATGAGTTTTTTTGTTGAAAATTTGGTTTTTCTTTGGCTAAAAATTAAGTTTTTTACTGGAAATTTAACTATTGCAGTTGAAACTTGAACTATTTTGTTAAATTTTGTTGTTTTTTTTATGAAAACTAATTCTTTTCTCTTAAACTGAAAATGTAACTATTCCAGTTGAAAATTTCATCATTTTATTTAAAAATTGATATCTTTTGTGGAACATTAATTTTTTTAACTAAAAATTCATTTTTTTTGGTTGAAAATTCATTTTTTTTGATTTGTTAAAAAGGCAATTATTTTAGTTAAAGATTTATCATTTTAGGTAAAAATTTATCTTTATGGTTTAAAAATCAAATATTTCAGTTGAAGATTCATGACTTTAGTAGAAAATTAATCACTGCGTTTGAAAATGCAACTATTTTTTTGAAAATTCGTCTTTTTTGGTAGAAATTACTCTTCTTGGTTGAAAATTTATCGTTTTGATTAAAAATTCAACTATTCCAGTTAAAGATTCATCATTTTAGTTGATTTTTTTTCAAAACGTCGCATTTTTTGCAAAAAGTTGAATTTTTTCAAAAAGGTCGAAAACAGTCGCACGATCCGAAGCCTGACTTTTATTTGGGCTTTACTGAGTTTAAAAGTTTATTTTAAATAAAAATTTCCAGGATTTTCCCTGATCAATTTTTGATTTTCCCTAACCATTTATAAATGTATCCTTCAGGTTAACCAACGAAACTAATTTTCTACCAAGAAGATACATTTTCAACCAACAAGATTAATTTTCTACCAAAAAGATGAATTTTCAACCCAAAATGGAAGTTACATTTAAAATTTAAAAAAAAATCATTTTCAACCATAAAAACGAATTTTCAACAAAATAGCTCAATAATTTTCCACCAATAAGATGAATTTTTCACGAAAAACATTAATATTTCATCATAAAAGATGAATTTTTAACAAAGTGGATGGATTTTCAACCAAATAGTTGGATATTCAACTAAAGAAGATAAATTTTCAACCAAACACCGAGTTTTTAAATTTTCATTGCAGAAAAATAATTTTCCACTACAATGATGAATCTTTAATGAAAAATTAATTTTGAACTAAATAGTTGAATTTTAGACCAAAAAGATAAATTTTCAACCATAACGATTAATTTTCTACCAAAAAAAAAGACAAATTCAAAATACGTGCATTTTCAACCAAAAACGAGTCTTCAACAAAATAGGTAAATTTTGAGCCAAAGAAATACTTTTTATTCTAGAATAAAGTGGAGCACATGTAGAAGGCCTTTTTTGTGTATTTAGTTTCATTTTGCCCAAAATACTACTTAGGCCCCTTTTTGACAAACGGCTTCAATTATTTACGAAATATTTAAATTAGAATGATAAAAAATGCTAAATAACATTTTTTTCAGCTAAAATTCGGCATTATAAAAGTTGATGGTACGATATTCGGCAATATTGACGGAATATTCATCGATATGAAATTTTCAGTGGACTATAATCAACAACCTTGCAAAGCGAAACTTGAATATTTGAAAAATACGCAACTTGGACGCCTCGATGTTCAGGTTACTGGGCTGTCGCCGCTCGATTTTTTAGCTTCCTATTTAGCAACTTTGATAGCGACCCAGTGGAAAGGAGATATTACTTCATTGATTGAAACGAAAGTTTCAGAAGTCATCAATTATCAGATGAATAATTTTGATTGTGAAAAATACAGACCATTCACTTAGTGAAAAAATGTAAATTCGATATTTATGAAGATCAATACTGGGAAATAACCTATAAATAAATCTTTTTTTAATTAATGAAGAGAGTTGAGATCAATTTTAATACATTCAGAATTCACAGCACAAAATTCTCTCAAAAAAGGGGGAATAGGGTGATTTAGAAATATGAATTCTAAACCAATATAGTTGAATTTTCAATCTACAAAGCTGAATTTTCAACCAAATGGTGTAATTTACAAACAAAAAAGATTAAACTTCAACCAAAAAATACTGCATTTTTAACCAATTAGATGAATTTTAAATTCAAAAAGACGAATGTTTCTACCATAAAATATAAATTTTCAATCCGAAAGGACGAGATTTCAACAAAACAGTTTAATTGTCAATTGTAAATCTTGGAACTATTAAAAAAAAAGTTCAAAATTGCATCCCTATAAAATATATATCTTGAAAAAATAATAATTTGCAATTCTATTTTAAAGAAACTGAATTTTAGGTTTAAAAGGAATATTTTTTTGAAGAGTTTAATTATTTTGTTGGAGAACGGTCACCCTCGCTTGAGAAAATGAAACCAAATAAATACTGCTGGTACATACAATTATAATATTATTGTAATGTAATATTAATATATAATGATATAATATTACAATATTCCTGGTACACTCACTAAATATTCTCATATATTCTTTCAATATTCCCAGATATTCTTGATATTCTTTACATTCCCAAATATTCATACAATAATTCATACAAGTTTAAAAGTTATTGACAATAAAGAAAAAAAACTTCATCCAAAATATTGAATTTTCAAGCCAGAAAGATGAGCTTTTTACAAAACAGTTAATTTTCAACCAAATAGATACATTTTCAACTGAAATTATGAGTCTTTATACAAAAAAATGAATTTTTAAGGCAGTAGTTCAACTTTTAACAAAGGAGTTGATTTTTCAACCTAAGAAGATTAATTTTCAAAAAAAAAAAGTAATAGTAGATATTTTGAAAAGAAAATATTTTAATGTTAAATCAAAAACAGTTGCATTTAACCAAAAAGACGAATTTTCAACAAAATACTTGAATTCTCAACTAAAATAGGTTAGTTTTCAACCAAACAGTTGCATTTATAACAAAAAATATATTTTCTACCAAAAGAGAAGAATTTTCAACAAAATAAATCCACTAATCTTCAACCAAATAGTTAAATTTTCAACCAAGAGGATTATTTTTCTAACAAAAAATATGAATTTTCAACCACATAGTTGAATTTTCAACTAACACAGATGGTTAAATTTTAAACTAAAAAAATTAATTTTTAACTGGAATGATGATTCTTCAACTATAAAAATGAGTTTTTTCAACAAAGTAGTTCAACTTTCGACCAAATAATTAAGTTTTCTACCAACTTGTGGACCTTCCTACCAAATTATTGAATTGTCTACCATATTGTTAAATTTTTATGCCCAAAATAAGAATTTCCTACATAAAAGTTGAATTTTTAACCCGAAAATGTGAATTTTCAACAATAAAATTAATTTTCAACCTAAACGGATTATTTTTTACCAGACAGTTACATTTTTAACCAAAATAGATTAAATTTCTACACAACGAGAAGAATTTTCGAACCAAAAAGACGAATGTTTCCAAAAAATAGTTGCATTTTCAACCAAAGAAAAATTTGTTAGTCAAGAAGGAAAAACATTTCATTCAAATTCTAGAATTTTTGAGCCAAAAAAAGTGAATGGACTTTCAACCAAAAAAAGTTGCATTTTCTTATTCGGTTCTAATAATTCAGTTCGCGTTTAACTAAACACCGAAAAAAGGGGAACGTCTGTGACGCCTGCGATAACCAAATAGGATTTTTTATAATGTATAGACTAAAGAATAATAGTAATAGAATACGCAAAGTGTGTCGGACTTCGCAACATTTCAGGCACTTAAGATATAATAAAATTGTGCTAAATTGTACTAAAATTGAAACTAAATACTTATTGTTATTAACACATTAACAATTTTTTAAACTAATTTCATTAAGCTTTCACGTTTATTTAATTAACAGAGTATATATTTTATATGTTATTTGGTTTCCTAAGTTTATAAAATCTTAGCCAGATTTGGAGAGGGAGGGAGGGGGCAGCAAATGTCACGGTGTCTTACATGGGGGGAGAGGGGGTTGAAAATTTCAGAAAAACACCTTACGTAATTTGTGAATGACCCCTTATTTATTTGTTTATTCACTGATTATCATTTCGTGAATTTATGATTTTTTGTGGATCTCGGAACAGTGAGGGTACGTGGGTTAGCGTTTGCAGATAAGGTTGATGCAGATGATTATGTGGTTGAAGGAAAGGGTGAGAATGTATATATATGTAATTTAATATACATAATTTAAATATATTCCGAAATATTGTCTCATATTCCCAAATATTCCTACATATTCCCATATTCTTCATATTCTTTGTATTCCCAAATATTATGTATAATCCGGAATATTCTTTAGGCAATATATTCCTGGTACACGAAAAATCAGAGTGGTCGACCCCTCGCATGACTCTTTTAGTTCTAGTTCTATCCCTATTCTCCCCCTCGATTGATCGAAGTTTGGTGGGACTGACGTTATAACTGGACTCTCCACCGTACGAAGACTGGCTAATTATTTTGGACATGATTTTTAACCGCAAAATATATTTCTCACGTCAAGTTAGTAGTTGGGCGTATACTTTAAACAATGAATAATGCAAACAATAGAGCAACCTCGGCATGGATTGAAACTTTGGTTGACGAAAGGAATGCATCCGGTGAAGGTAAAGTTTCAGGCGATGAATGGAGACTAGCTGTTTAGGAACTTAGAGGGTTGAATGATCTAAAGAGACAATCACGAGAAATAATGCACATAAGGATGCTAGAAATTTTATGTGTACCTGAAACAAAGAAAAATGGATGCGGCATTAGAGTGATAGAAAATGGGGAGTTAAAGCACGGACTCGAACTATGGTCTGGAGTAGAATTACCTGGTAGTCAAGGAGTCTGTCTGATTATGAATGAGAGAGCAATATGTCAATGCACGTCAAGGGGCACAAATTTGTATGCCACAGATTTTTGTCGGTTATAATGAAAGCGGGAATCAGAAGATTCTTATCATAGGGTGCTACGTATCAAGTAAATTTGCTTCCACATAGAGGGAGGGTTTTCTCTAAAAAAGAAGAAAATTGGACACTTTCAATATTTTTCAAGCTTATGTTTCTGTCTTACCGAAAATCCTAATTTTAGAAAATCAGAGAGCCCACCAAATGTCAATAGGTGTGTTGTTATAATGAACAACATTTTGACTTGTGGTGTCATATTCCAAATTGAAACAAAAGTTTTCTTTAAGGAAACAATGCAACTTTTTTTTTAATGATCTAAGTCGCTACTGATTAATCAAGAACGGTCATCGAGAGTTTATCAACAGACTCATCCACGCGTCTCGAAGATGCAAACAATTACATCAAATACAGTACTGTCATATTCCTAATATAAAAAAATCCTCTTATAAACAAGGTAAATAATTTTGTTAACAAATTTAAAAACGATATCGGTAGGTTATGGCAGTTCATTGAAAATTCTTCAATTGGGCAATCGATGCGTCTCGAGCACGCGAACAAATATATCATATACATTATTGTTGTATTCCCAATATTAAAAAAAGTTTTCCTCATATCATGAAGATAAACAATATATTTTTTTAATTCATAAATCGGTATTGCTAGATCATAAGAGGTCATGAAAGGTTCTTCAATAGGTCATTCGACACGTCTCGAAGCGCAAACAAACATGTCAGATACAGTACTATTTTAAAAAAGAAATAGATGGGGACTTCTGATTCCCGCTTTCATTCTAACCCACAAAAATCTCGGAGATACAAATTTGTGCCCCTTGACATGCCTTGACATTGCTCTCTCATTCATAATCAGACCGACTCCTTGACTACCATGTGATTCACTATCTACTCCAGACCATAGTTCGAGTCCGTGCTTTAACTCCCCATTTTTTTTTCTTTTTTTCTATTTTACAGTACGCTAATATTCCTAATATGAGACCTAAAAGTCATAAAAGGTTCAACAATAGATCGATCGATGCGTCTCGAAGATGCGAACAATTGCACTAGATATAGTATTGTTTCTTTTTCACTTTATAAATCGGTACTGGTGGGTCATGGTGGTTCAATAATAGGTCGATTGATGCATCTCAAAGACGCGAACAAGTACACTACATATATAATTGATGTATTTTGAATACCAACAAATTTTTCTCATATAAGCAGAATAAACCATTTTTTTAAACTTCATGAATTGGTACTGGTGGATCACAAAAGTTTCAAGAATAGGTATATCGATGCGTCTCGAAGACGCGAACAAATATACTAAATATCGTATTATTGTATCTTGAATATTAAAAAAGTTGTTTTCATATAAACAAGCTAATTTTTTTTATATCTCTAAAGTAAAAAAAACCACTTCTAAATGGGTGATCTAGCTCAAAATCCTATCAGACCTGGATATCAATCAGAGCTTCTATTCTTCCAAATTTCATCAGTTTTAAATTTCAATTTTCAAAGTTTTATTGTGATTTAAATTTAAATTAAGTATAGAGAACTTCTAAAAAAAACTTCTTCAAAAAGTCGCATTTTTTCCAAACAAAAAGTCGAAAAAGTTGCGCGTTCCGAGCCCTGGGAGAGGTACATTTAGAGTATCATGATAGCGGAACCATAGAAATGCAATAGAAAGTTTTAGACAAGAGTGACGATCGCAGGGAATAATCCAAAGTGTCGTAATAGTTAGATCTAGGAAAGCACGTTTGTTCTGAGGCAAATAGTTGTCGTAACTACAGTTGCATACGTGTATGTACTTCCTCGATCGCATAAGAGTAGGTATGCAACATTTTATTAGATATCAGTTGCGTCCATATTTATACCTTTATAGCATACATATTATATGTAATATATAGACACAGCCATCCGTGACATAATCATATACGCATATTCTTGATCGATTTATGATCCCCTATTTTTTTTCTCGGCCGTCGTACCAGACTTTCCCTTCCATTTAGCTATCCAAAGTGATCTATATCGTTAAGTATTACAGAAGCGAAATCTCGATAAATATAAGGTTCTTTATCGTTCCAATTTTTCACGATAATCGCCAGAAATTGGAATGCAATCGAGAAATTCCTGGAGCACTAAGTATTTCAGATTAGCACGGTCTGTTCGTTTCTAAAAAAAATATGTTGAAATCTAGTGGAATCGTCAATATTAGGTTAATCAAGTTGAAACTCTTCAAAAAAATATTAAAGGATTTGCATTTAATCCTAATAAAATACTAATAATTATTAATGATATAAATAATAAAATATTAAAATTTATAATTAGTATTAGAATATTAAATATATTCTTAAATAAATTTACAATTTATTACTTAAATCAGAGATAATACTATAAACATTTCTCTTCATAATTAATTGGAAAATTCCCGAAAGAAAATTGCCGAATAATAAAATATCCGAACTAGAAAATTCTCGAATCCAGAAATATATTTTTTTCAATTATTGTTATTTTAAATTCAAACAAGAATTCTAGAAACTGTAAATATTAATAATAATGTTTTTTATACAAATATTTGATTATTGTATTTTTAAGAAATAAATCATAATATATATATATAATAATTTTTATCGTTGAAATTCGGGAATTTTATAATTCGGCAATTTTCTGTCGGAAATTTTTCAGTTCGGCAGGGTGTCCAGCGATTCTTCGGAACAAAATTCAAGGTCTTTTCCAGGGTTTGCAGGTCAAGAAGTCAAGTTCTTCCAGGTCTCATTTTTTTTACATCAAATAATGAAAAACCCGTTTGCTATACATGTAAAAAATTAACCACTTAATTTTTTATTGGCGAACAATTTGAAAGAAAGCAGAACAATAAATAAACAAGTTCTTAATTTTTTGTGAACATAAGTTGTCTTTATGAAATCTTTGGGGATATTTTTAAACCTTTGCAAAGTCTTGGAAATCCTTAAAATCTTTTAAATCTTTGAAATATTTGTGAATTCATTGAAATCTTTTGAAGTATTTCAAAACTTAGTGAAATCTTGAAATTTCTGTGAAGCCTTTGAGAAACCATTTGGAATCTTTTAAAATTTTTGTAAAATCTTTGAAATCCTTGAAATCTTTGGGAAATTTTTCGAAATATTTGAAATATTTTTGAAATCCTTTCAATTCGTTTGAAATCATTGAAATCTTCTCAAATTTGTTGAATCTTTTTGAAATCGTTAAAAATAATTGTTGAAATATTCTGAAATCTTTAAAATCTGGTGTACTGTACCCTTGTTGAAATATTCTTGAAATATTTTGAAATTCTTATGAATTCTTTGAAATATTTTTGAAAGTTTATGTATGCGTTTGAAAACCCTGGAATATTTGAAATCTTTGTAAAATCTTTTGAAATATTTGTGAAATTTTTTTGAAATATTTTGTCTTTGTTTGAAAGTATTAAAGTATTTAAAATCTTTGTGAAACATTTCGAAATATTCTAAGAAATTTGAAATACTTTAAAATCTTTGAAATGTTTTGAAATCTGGTGTACTGCACCATTGTTGAAATCTTTAAAATTCCTGAAATATTTTGCAATCCTTATGAATTCTTTGAAATATTTGTGAAATCTTTTGTATTTGTTTAAAATCAGTAGAATATTTGAAATCTTTGTGAAAACTTCTAAAAAAATTTTAAATCGTTAAAAATCTTTCAAATGTTTTGAAATCTTTGAAATCTAGAGTTCTGAAATCTTTGAAATTCTTGTATTGTTTGGAAATCGTTATAATTTTTTTTATGAAATCTTTAAAATATGTGAAATCTTTATGAAATCTTCTAAAAAAATTTGAAATCGTTTCGAATCTTTGAAATGTTTTAAAATTTAGTTTACTATAACCTTTAAAATCCTTGACATTTTTTGAATGTTTTGAAATCTCCTTGAAATCTTTGGGAAATTGTGAAATCTTTTTAATCTAGTACACGCCGTTTTTAAATCTTTGAAATTCTAAAAATCTTTGAAATCTTTCTTAAATCTTTGTTTGTGAAATCTTTTGTTTTCGTTACAATTATTTAATTATTTGAAATCTTTTAAAATCTTCTAAAATGTTTTGAAACCTTTTGAAATCGTTTCAAATCTTTGGAATCCTTCAAATCTTTTGAAAGTTTTCAAATCTTTTTGAAATCTTTGAAATTTAGTGTGCACGCCTTTTTGAAATCTTTGTGAAATGTTCAAAATCCTTTTAGATACTTGAACATTCGATTCTGAAACAGAATTAACATCGAACTATTAAAGTCTGTTCATTGCAATCTATAAAATAATTGGTACAGTCTACAAAAAGTGCCTTGAAATTTCTTTATTTATTCTGTAATGAACGAAAGATAAATTGTATTTTGATCAATAAAAAACTTTTCAGTACCAAGATTTCTTCTAAAGGAGATGTTTCTTTCATAATAGACTAAAAGATTTAAATTACTCTTCGTATTTCAATAAAATAACTGTTTTAAAAACAAAACAAAAATAATAATTCAAATTCAAGGTTCTCGTATAAAATTCAAGGAGATTTCCAGGATTTCAAGGTTTACAAAAAATTCAAGGAGAATTCCAGGTTTTAAAGGTTTTCAAGGTCGCTGGACACACTGGTTCGACAATATATTAATCGGGGAATTTTCCAATTCGGAAATGTTCTTTTTCGGGATTTTTCAGTCGTCCCGATTTAAGCTAGAAAAATACATTTTTAAATAGAAAATTTAAATGATTGTGAAAATGCCTTAATTTTTTTAAAGTTTTCACAAAAGTTTTAAAAGATTTCAAAGGACACCTAGAAGTTTCAAGAGAATTAAAAAGATCTCCAAAGATTTGAAAAATTCTAAAATATTTCCAAAAATTTCAAAAGAGTTCTAGAGATTTCAAAGATTTCAGAGTTTTTTAGAACATTTCTGTTATAATTTTTTAAAAGGAAAAACTATATTAAAACTTGAAATTCTTAAAATTACGACTTTTTTTCTGAAATATTTAGTTTTTTATTATAAGCATACTTTTCAGTTTCAATTTATAAAAACGAAGTCGTAATCCATTTAAAAAGATTTTGATTTGATTCATAATGTAATAAAACGGATAAGAAATCGTATTTACTATTGTTTTTACTTGTCAAATAAATTCTGATGGAAGCTATAAAAACACATTTTGAAAAAAAATTTATCTAAAATTGAGGACTTTTCAGGAAATTTCATGGAAAATAGGGGACATTGAGAGAACATTTTCCTAATAGGGGACTTTTAGGGGAAAAGGGGGCCAAGCTGCGAAGCCTGCATGCAAAATTCAATTTCAGAGTGGTCATTTTTGAAAAAATTCCTGTTTATTCAAATCTTAATGCTTCTTGTTATAATTAAAGTAAAATTAATCCTTGTTTCCAGCTTCAGAATCACTGATTAAAGATGATTTATAGAAGCTTCTATAAAAGCATTTTTAAAAAGTAATAACCTGATTTTATATAAAAATAAGACTTACCCAACTCAAGAAGTATGAATAAAATCTTCATGAAGAAGTGCAGATTTAACTTCAAATCGGGTTTTTAAATAAAATAAAATTTCTTCGAGCTGAATTTTCTATTATCCGTATAAAATGTCTATCTCATTCTAATAATTATTTTGAAACACTTCAATCTGGTCTTGCTTCACTATTTTCAGTTGTCGTATCTCTTTCCTTTCTTTTCCTCGTAGATCCATCCTTTGCAGATTTTTTATCAGACTTAGATCTCCTTTTTGAACTATGCGACTTACTTTTACGTGATGCGTCTTTTCTCCTACCAGACTTTCTACTTCTTTCTGAAAGAACTTCAGTCTTTTCGTTAAGAGCAGCTTCAGCGGCAGCAGAAGCAGCTTTCAGGGCCAAATATTCTTCCACGGAACCCAATGGCTTTTGCTTTTCTTCTTCGACTTTGATGTCATTTGAAGAACCACTTCCAGCGGTTGGGTTGGGAGAGTTCAATTTGTATATTCGTTGCCTTTCTCTCAATCTCTTTCTAATTTCCGAATGTATTTTCGATTCCTTGATAACATTTTGGACATCGTCTGTGTTATAATACCTCGAAGCCCAGGTTTCTGATGGTTCAGATTGCTCAGCAGTGATTTCAGGAGCAGTTTTATCATCCGATTTTTTCGAATCACCGGATTTACTTTTGTCGTTGTTCTCCAAGTCATCCATGTCGTCAGAATAATCATCAAGATCTATAATTTCTTCCGTATCCTTTTCTACATTTTCATTCCTTAACTCCTTTTGTCCTTCTACTTCATTTAGAGTCACTTCCACTTTTATGTCTATAGAATCTTGCGTACCCTTTGTACTTTCATTTACCTTTTCTCCAGAAGTCACCTTCAGATCCCTTGTTCGGTTTCTAATCTTCTTACGTGATTTAGACTTTACCTTTGATGCATCTTTGTCACTCACTTCAGATTCGGATCCAGAGGTTTTACTTTGATCTGAGTCTTCACTTTCTTCGGAACTCTCATGAACCTTTGACCTTATATGTCTTCTCCTTTTCACTCTTTTATTAAACTTAAGCTTTTCAATATTAACGTCAATCACTGGTGCTTCCTCTTCACTATCTGATGTCAACTCGCCTTCTTCTAATTCCTTCTCTGGCGATTTTGGCTTATCTGAAGATTTTTCTTCGTTTGCTACATTTTCTGGTTCATCTGAACCCTTTTTAGGTTCATCTGGAATTTTTTCTTGCTCGTTTTCTTTTTTATTTGTATCCTTATCAGGAATCTTCTCCGGTGATTTCCCTGTTTTATCTCTCGCTTCATCAAATGTTTTCTCTGGAGTTTTATCTGTTTCAGCAGTTGTATTAATCGGATTTTCATCCTGTGACTT
Organism: Andricus curvator; assembly: GCA_932195095.1. Lineage (NCBI taxonomy): Eukaryota > Metazoa > Arthropoda > Insecta > Hymenoptera > Cynipidae > Andricus > Andricus curvator. The sequence goes on along the minus strand of CAKNYM010052153.1, from coordinate 256,160 downwards.
CTCGGGTTTATCAGTTTCTTTATCCACATTCTCTGGAGATTTCCTAGCTCTCTCCTCAATAACAGGCTCTGTTTCATTCTTCTCACTGGCAGCTGGTGACGCCTCTTCTTTTTTTAATTCCTCATCTAGAATTTCCACTACTTCATCTCCAATCGTACTCGTACTGTGAGTAGTTTCCGTTCCACGTTCGTTTTCTAATCTCTTATTAACACGTTTGCTCTGTTCATGATTATCCTCGTCACTCTCTTTATTTTCCACAACCTCTTTATTATCCTCTTCATCTTCTCGTTCCTTTTCTAGTCTATGATTGACACGCTGTTCCTGTTTATCCTTTTCTTTTTCTTTCTCCTCTTTATTTTCATTTTCACTATCACTAGATAATAGTTCTATAGTTGGAGCAGGTTGAATTACCAACATAACGTCATCATCTAATCCACTTCCTTGCCTCAGAGCGACACTCATTTGTTGCATTTCTTGAACAACATATTTACTAACTGCTGGATTTACAACTGCTGGAGTAGTGGCACCATTTTTTTCGGAACTCGTACCAGCTGTAGGTTTTCCTGGAATGATATCTTCTTCCTTGCGAATCAAGGCTCTTATTGCTCGGGCTCTCATTTCCAGCTCCAGCAAATCGAGAAGAGTTTCGCCCTCTTTTGGCTCTGGCTTTTGGCCTTCTACTTTGACAATCACATCGGCAGATTTGTTATCCTTTCCTGGATTTATTGGTGCTTTTGGATTTGATTTTGCTTTGGCTTTATCTTTTGAAATATGACGTGCTTTCCCTTTTACTTTGTCCGCATTTTTCTTTGACTTTGGTTTCACAGTCACTGAATCTTCTTCTTTTATAACCACGTCATCATCTGTCAACCATTCTTCAGTGTCCGATATTATTTCGAGTGATGGTCCTGAAAATATGGAAGCATTAAGCCAATTCTTAAAAAAATATTAATTACAGAAGAACAGGGTTAGCACTCAAATTAAGAAAAAAATACCAGGTTATTTCCCGGTTTTCCCAGTCAAAAAATTAAATTTTTCCGGATGACTTTTAAGCGTTTATACTAAGAACTATTTAATAATAATTGCTTTATTATATAAATTTTGAAGAGAATTAAAAAATGTAGAATTTCAAGGTAAAATATCTTATGTAAATTATTGTGAAAGTGATTTCAAACTTTACAGCTCAAAGTTCTCTCAAAACAGGGAAAATAGGGTGATTTTTTCAAGAAAATAGAGGAATAATAGGGAATAAATTCTTTTAAATAAAAGTAATGGAGAAAACATATTCCTAAGTTTCTAGCTCGAAATTATATTTCAATTTGAAAACAATAGTAGCATTTTCAACCAGAAAGGATAAATTTTTAACAAAATAGTTCAGTTTTCTAGATAAAAAGTCGCATGTTTTAGCAAAGATTTGACTTTTAAACCCGAAAAGATGAATTCTCAAAAAAAAGTTAATTGTCAAATAAGAAAGATGAATTTCCAACCAAACAATTTCGCATACAAACAAATAGTTGAACACTGAAGCAAAAGGGATGAATTTTCAACAAAATATCTGAATTGTTAAACAAATAGTTGAATTTTCAACCTACGAAGATGAATTTTCAAACAAATAATCGAATTTACAAACAAAAAAGATCACAATTCAACCGGAAATATTTGCAGTTTCTTCCAAATAGTTGAATTTTCATCCAAAAAGATTACTTTTCTACCAAAAGATGAATTTTCAATCCAAAAGGATGAATGTTGTACCCAAAAAGATGAATTTTTGGCAAAAAAGATGCTTTTTTAACAAAATAGTTGAATATTCGACAAAATAATTTTATATTCAACAAAGTAGTCGAATTTTTATCCCAAACAGATGAATTCTGCACCCGAAAAATAATAGTAGACATTTAAATTAAAAAGAACTGACTTTCAACCGGGAAAGAAGAATTTTCAACCAAAATAGATAACTCTTTCACCAAAAGAAGAATTTTCAATACAAAAGGACAGGTTTTTTATCCAAAACAATAAAGGTTCAACAAACCAGTTTAATTTTCAATTTTCGACTAAAAAATAAACAAAATAGTTGAATTTTCAACCAAATAATAAAAGTTTCAACCAAATCCTAGAATTTTTGAACAATAGAGATGAATTCTGAATCCAGAATATAATAGTAGACCTTTCCAAATAAAAATAATTAATTTGCAAACAAAAAAGATATCTTTTTGAAAAGAAAGTTGAATTTTCAATTAAATAATTAAAGTTTCAACCTAATAGTACAGTTTTTAACCGAAAGCGATGAATTCTGAACCAAAAATATGATAGAAGACTTTAAAATTGAAGAAAAAAATTAACTTTCAACTATAAAAGATTAATTTTCAAGCATAAAAGACCAACCTTTTTGAAAATAGTTGAATTTTCAACCAAGAAAGATGAATTTTCAACCAAAAAATATAACTTTTACACAAAAAGATGAATCTTCAATCTAAAAGGATGAGTTTGCTACCCAAAAAGAGAAATGTTTAACAAAACAATTGAATTTTCCAAGAAAAAAAAAATTACTTTTTAAGGAATAGTTCAATTTTCAACAAAACAATTAAATTTTCACCCGAATAGTAGAATTTATGACAAAGAGAGATGAATTCGAAACCAAAAATATAATATAAAACTTTTCAAATAAAAATAAATAACTCAATCAAAAAAGATGATTTTTGAACTAAAAAATATGACTTTTTGAAAAAATAGTTGAATTTTCAACCAAATAGTAGACATTTTTGCCAAAAGAGATGAATTCTGAACCAAAAATATAATATTAGACTTTTCTATGAAAAACTGTCGACCGAAAAAACGACTTTTCTACCAAAAAATAAATTTTAAAAACAAAAAAACCAATTTTTTATTCAAAAAGATGAATTTTCGAGAAAAAAAAACAACTTTTTAAGGAAATAGTTCAATTTTCTACAAAGTAATGACATTTTCAACCAAATAGTAGAATGTTTAATCAAAAGAAATGCATTCTGGGCCCGAAAAATAATAGTAGACTTTTAAATTAAAAAGAACTGACTTTCAACCAGGAAAGATGAATTTTCAACCAAAATAGATTACTCTTTCACCAAAAGATAAATTTTCCATAAAAAAAGGACAGATTTTCTAACCAAAACGATAAATTTTCAACAAACCAGTTTAATTTACTATTTTCGACCAAAAAATAAACAAAATATAACAGTAGACCTTTCCAAATAAAAAGAATTAATTTGCAACCAAAAAAGATATCTTTTTAAGAAAAAAGTTGAATTTTCAATTAAATAATGAAAGTTTCAACCTGATAGTACAGTTTTTAACCGAAAGAGGTGAATTCTGTACCAAAAATATAATAGAAGACTTTAAAATTGAAGAAAAAAATTAACTTTCAACTATAAAAGATTAATTTTCAAGCATAAAAGACGAATCTTTTTGAAAATAGTTGAATTTTCAACCAAGCAAGATGAATTTTCAATCTAACAGCATGAGTTTTCTATCCAAAAAGAGAAATGTTCAACAAAATAATTGAATTTTCGAAGAAAAAAATTACTTTTTAAGGAAATAGTCTAATTTTCAACAAAATAATTAAATTTTTACCCGAATAGTAGAATTTATGACAAAGAGCGATTAATTCGGAACCAAAAATATAATATAAAACTTTTCAAATAAAAATAAATAACTGTTAAATAACTGAATTTTGAACTAAAAAATATGACTTTATAAAAAAATAGTTGAATTTTCAACCAAATAGTAGACATTTTTGCCAAAAGAGATGAATTCTGAACCAAAAATATAATATTAGACTTTTCTATGAGAAACTGTCAACCGAAAAAACGACTTTTCTACCAATTCAACCAAATAGTAGAATGTTTAATCAAAAGAGATTAATTCTGAACGAAAAATATAATATTAAACATGTCAAAGATAATTAATCCACGCGTCTCGAAGATTCAAGCAATTACATTAAATACAGTACTGTCATATTCCTAATATGAAAAAATCCTCTTATAAACAAGGTAAATAATTTTTGTAACAAATTTAAAAACGATATTGGTAGGATATGATAGTTCCTTAAAAATTCTTCAATCGACGCAATCGACGCGTCTCGAAGACGCGAACAAATATATCATCACAGATAAATTTTAAAAACGAAAGGACCAATTTTCTATCCAAAAAGATGAATGTTCAACAAAAAAACTGAATTTTCGAAAAAAAAAAAAACATTAAATTTAAAAAAAAAGGTTAAATTTTCAACAAAATAATTAAATTTTCAACCAAATAGTAGAATTTCTAGCCAAAAGAGATTAATTCTGAGCCAAAAATATAATAACAAACTTTTCAATTGAAAAGAATTAACTTTCAGCCATAAAAGATGAATTTTCAACCAAATAATTGGATTTCGAAACTACCAAGATTAATCTTCAAGCAAATGATCGAATATTTAAACAAAAAAAATTAAACTTCACAACCGGAAACAGTTGCATGCTGAACCAAATAGCTGAATTTTCAAGCCAAAAAGGTGAATCTTTTTGAAGACAGTTGAATTTTAAGCCAAGAAAGATGAATTTTCAATCCAAAAGGACCAATTTTCTATCCAAAAAGTCGAATGTTCAACAAAACAGATGGATTTTCAACCAAAAGAGATGAATTCTGAACCCATATAATAATAAACTTTTTAATTAAAAATAAATAACTTTCAACCAAAAATAAATGGATTTTTTTATTGGGTTCTATTAATTCAGTTACTCTCATTAGAGCGAAAAAAAAGGAAAAAAGGGGACTTTTCCTGAAAGCAAGAAAAGAAGGAGGAACTTCCTAAAAAAATAGGAAAAGAGGGGAATTGGCGAAAGAGTGTGAATTCTAATAGATTGAATTGAATTGCAAGTTAACCATATAATGATTGTTTTGAATATATAAAATGGAACTTTTTGTTCTCATATATAAAAAGAATATTAGTATTTGAACGATTCACCAACACAAACTTTAAATTCTTAAATATATAGTAAAAAATAAACATTCCTTTTTTAACGAAACATTAACTTTAAAATCGTAAATATAAAATGATCTTCCATATTTATTGCAAAAGTAAAGACAAATCTGAAAAACTCCCGGTTTTCGAACAAATTCCCGGCTATTTCCCAGATTTTTTCCGGTGCTCAAATTCTAGACTAATTTACGGGTTTCCTGGTCAGTGGCCACCCTGAATAATGCACTTTTAAAGATTCAATGTTGCTAGATTTACCTGAGTCGTCCGTTTCGTCAGTGTCTGAAGAATCCGTCATGCGTTGACCGCTTATAATACTCAGAATTCTGCTTCTCGACATTCCACTTAATTCATTTCCACACAATTCTTCGAGATCGTAGAGATTCATTTTCTAAAATAAGAAAGGAATTTTTTAAAATATTTATGAGTCTTTTATAAACTCAAGGAAGGATAGTATAAAATCGATGAAAAATTGTATAATTACGAATAGAAAATGAAGTGTAGATAATGTAAAAGCATAACGAGTAGGGTGCCCAATAAAAATTTGAATCTTGTTTCTTCCTTTTAGCGAAAAAAAATGACTGCCATACATTTTATTTTATTTAAAAAAAATTTCACTAAGGTTTCAAAATAAATTTGATTAGTTCTCGATTTAAAAAAATACACATTTAGGGCTAACAAATTTTTTCACCCCTAGAAAGTATTTGCTATTTATTGAAGAATAAGTATTTATTTTACGAAACAAGAGACATTTTTTTGAAGATATTATTAGGCTAAGAATGCGACATTTTATTCTTTTATTAATATCAATGACATCACTTGAATTATTTTTAATTCATCCTGAATTCTTTTCAATTTATTCTGGATTCTAATCAATTTCATAGAATTCTCCTGAATTCCCTTGAATTCTTCTGAATTCACTCCAGTTTTACTGCAATCAATGAAATATTTTACAGTGTTTGATTTTTTTTTTCATTTCATTTGAATTCGTTTGGAATGCACCCTAAATTCTTTGAAATTCACACGAATTCTCCTAAATTTACTCAATTTTACTCAATTCAATGAATATTTTTTATTTAGTTTCTTGTAGTCTTTTAAACTCACTTTGAATTCATAGGCACTTCATTAAATTCTTTCAAATTTTTCTAAATTCACTCAAAATTTAACGAATTCAATGAATTTTGGTAATATTATTAAATAGTTTTTAATTCATTTCAATTTTTATAAATTTCATCGAATTCTTCTGATTCCCCTTATATTCTAAATTCACTCGAATTTAATTTAATTTTGATTTTATTTAAATTATTTAATTCTGTTAAATTCGCTCTGAATTATGTTCGCTCCAGGGGGGTGACTCGCCATACAAATGCGCTGTGTCAGTTTTGTGAAGGACGGCAGAAAATGAAACACTGGCGCCACTAGCGCCACGCCCTATATTTGAACGAAAGCTGATTAGAATCATGGGAGATTTAGTATTTTTCGCAGTTTTTATAATATTTTGGATGTTTGTGGATAATTTAAATACTTTTAGCTTGAATTAGGCAAGGATTAACTGTTTCTAGAATTTCAAAAATACCTAGGATAAAAAAATAGACCTTACATACACTGGAAATGTCGGTTTTTAATTTTCAAGTAGAGTGGAATGGTAAAATATAAATATTACGTATTTACCGTTTAAAACAAATAAACTAAATGTTCTGAAATGATAATATATAAAATTTTTTGTCTATTTTTTAATTACTCGAATGATCCTAATCTATTATTACATTATAATAAAAATATACAAGCAAATTTAAAAATCATAATTTTCAATATTCAGTATATTGTATTGATCGTGAAATGGCTAAAAGATTATCAGTAATAAAGTTATTAACTTTAACGTACATTTAGTCATTTATTTATTTAAAAATTGAATGAAAAGATGGAGATATAAATTAAATATGGGGTAAAGACAGTAGGATGGTATATAGGAGTAATAAATGCCAGGTTAATTTATTAAAATAAATATAATTATTTAAATTATTTACGAATATACTGCGATTAAAGTATAGCAATTATTATGCAGACAGAACATAATAATTTATTATATACAATTGAACAAAGCTAGTTTTACAAAATGACGCGACTTTCTTTTTCATAAAATTATCGTTTTTTTAAAGTTAGGTTTCTTGTACTATTCTGACTGCAAGAAAATCATTATTTTACAATTGTAATTTACTTTAGTACTTGAATTTATTAATAAATTAATGTAATTGTACATAAATTTCGAAATGATAAAAATAAACAACTTCTTAAAACAATTTTTAAGAAGTGAAATCTTCCTTTGATCAATTCAATTGTTACCTTAATAGGAACGTAAGTTCTATTATTTCGGTCTTACGATCAATTTGAATAAAAAAGACTAGGAGTATTCCGAGTCAATACTTTAATTATAAAGTTTCATTCTCGCAACGTTTCGACCTCAATCTGTTGGTCATCCTCAGGCAAATTATACCCGATAAAGGCTTATATTATACCTAATAAAGTCTTTTTTATTCAAATTGATCGCAAGACCGAAATAATAGAACTTACGTTCCTATTAAAGTAATAAATGTCGAAACTCGGCGATAATTCAAAACTGTCATTAATGTTACTTTTACAATTTTCTTAAAGATAGTAAGGGTTTTAAAATATTTTTAAAATTTCAAAAACTAATAAAAATATAATGTTACACACTATTACAATAATCTACAAGTTTTACAAGAAGAAAAATATATCAAAATTTAAAAATCAATGTAGTCATGAAACCGTCAGAGCCATTCAATTATTTTAGGTTAAAGAACATCGGTGTAAACAAATCCTCATACCTATCGCCATAAGCGTTCCATCCGGAGCTAAAACTTTCTTTTTCCAAATTATTTGATCCTTTAAAAAGTGATCTGCACAAACTACATTTCCAGGTTTAACAATAAAATCCTTTTTGTCATGCTTAATTGCTTGGTGCCAACGGTCAACCTCATTTTTTAGAACGGAAAAATGCACTGTTTTACTCCGTTTGAGCGGGTTGAGTCGTACCCTGATAGACAGTTCGGTGCTATACGTCGATGCCCCCCCCCCCCCCCATTGTTATAACACATGTATCCGTAAATAAATCAAATATGGCAAATAGACGATAAAGTTATGACATTTCACGAGTTTGTGTATGCAAAATCATAACAGACAACGGGCAGACCGGGCGTCGTGGAGGTGGCGCCAATGCTTCACGACTCGCCGCTCTTCACAAAACTGACACGCGCCTCTAATGCAAAAGCGAAAATCGTGTCACCCCCCTGGTTCGCTCCCATTTTACTTAATTCATTTGATGTTTTAAATTTCGTTCAATTCACTGAAATTCTTATCAGTTTCATAATATTTTCCAGAATTCACTTAAATTCTTCCAAATTTACTTCCATTTTACTAAAATTAATAGATTTTTTTTATTTTCCTAATTCATTTGAATTCTACTTGAATTTTTTTCATTGACTCTGCATTTTTATAAATTTATCATGAATGCGCTTGAATTCACCTGAATTTTTCATAAATTTAATCGAACTCTTTTGAATTCAAAAGAGTATTAGTAACATTATTAATGCAAATCGGTTACTTTTAGTCCATCCGTTATGGAGAATATTCTTTTTATATTGCAGAAGAAATCCTTCGCATATTATTACAGGAAAACAAAAATGTTCAGGGGCCATTTCAGACCATTAATTGTAATGAAATTACAAATTTTTTCGTATTGTAAGCTGGATAATATATTGATTTTTTTCATAAAATGTAGTGTCTATTCCCTAATAAATAATTTCTTGGGGTGCAAGAGTATTTAGCCTTCAATTGGAATTTTTCAAAAATCTTGAGCTATGAAGATTCATTTTCAGTCCTAAAACCGCCGAGCGGAAACTCTTAATCATTTTAAAAAAAATAAAATAAAATAATTATTATTATAAATAAGAAATACATAATTTCTAATTCCAACGGGATAAACTTGCAAAAAAATATGTGTTATAAAAACTTACAATAATTATCTGTATTTAGTACTGAATAATGTAAAAACATAAAAAAAAAAAATATGCCCGCTTCGCGGGCACATTCTCATCGCGCGCTTTGCGCGCGGCTCGCTTCGCTCGCAAGTTTGAGCGCGCCTAGGGCGCGCGACTGTTGGATCTCGCGCTTCGCGCTCGATCATATATTTATCTCGCGCTTCGCGCTCGATTATGTACTCACCTCGCGCTACGCGCTCGGGCGTATTTACATCGCGCTTTACGCTCGGCTCCTCTAGATTTTTGAACTTCGTGTTCGACTTCGATGAAAAGAAAAAGTTTGTTTGCAAATATTATAAAATTATCAAAACCTCTACATATTAAGTGATTGTTAAATTTGTTTTTATTTTAGACTGAAAAGGAACTTTATTTACTCAAGGTTCTATCGACCTTAAGGAACACATTCTCATCCGGAAACTCGCGCTTCGCGCTCGATATTTGATTTGAAAATCATTTGAACCGTATGATAGAAACAAAAAAGTTTGAGCGCACTTACGACGTGCGATTTGGTAAATACACTGAGCGCGCACTTTGTGCTTCGTGTTATATGTTCTTCATATACAAATTACTAAATTTGTATTTGATTTCAAATGAAAAGTAATGATATAATTCAGGCGACAAATTTTATTAGTTAACATTTTATTTTAGCTTGTGCCGTTTATCAAAAAAGTTAATTTTTTCATTTTGAATATATTCTTACCACAAAAATTGATTACGGGTTTGTAAGTCTTTTTTGAATGCACAATTTTTGTTCATTCATATGTTTTCGTACCTTGCATTGTTTTTTCAAAAATTTGATTTTTTTTACTGTCAATGTTATTTTCACGAATAAAACAAAAACCACGCATCCTATCGAAACATGAGTCACAATAAATTTGTACCTCTTCCTTGGATGAACAAATTTTGTTTCAGTCATTTTTTCGTAGCTGGTAATATTAGTCTGAAAATTTGATTTTTCTATTTTCAATGCTGTTTTTTACGAATAAAACAAAAACTGCGCGTCATATCAAAAAGTGAATGATAAAAAATTTGTAGATCTTTTTTAGGTGCACAATTTTGGTGAGATGATCTTTTCTGGTATCTTGCATAGTTTGACAGTAAAATGGCTTTTTTGATTTTTCATTAATTTTTTGTGCGATCAAAATTTGAATTTTTTATTTTTCAAAAAATTCAAAAAGTTGTTATGAAAATATTATAGGGTGTTCAAAAAGCAACGTTTTTCTCCTCTTGACTTTTTTCATATCGTGCGTTTTTCGGCTTAAAATGTTAATTTTCGTTTGTTTTTTGGAATTTTGTAAATGCTATAACTCCAGTAATTTTTTTTTTATCACGAAAAGTCATAAGAATATTTTGTTCGTCATTTTGCGTACTACTAATAACCGTCCATAGAATTTTCAAATCTTCCAAAAAAGTGGTTTCAAAAATTTTCAAAATGTGCTCACTTTTTGGATTTTCATCCAAAATAGCTGGTTAACGAACTCGTTCTCTATTTTTCGGCCATAAAAAAGTGTGCCAAAGCTCAATCAAATCTGATCATTTCTTCGAAAGTTATCGTGGCTACAGACAGACAGACAGACAGACGGACAGACAGACAGACAGACAGACTACAGACTACAGACAGACAGACACGTTGGTAAAAATCGTTTTTTCTAGCTCAGGGGGTCTCAAAACGTGGAGATTTGATGAAAACCGACTATGTCAAATTTTACATAAAACCAATACCTTCTCATTAGAATGAGAATGTAAAAAAAACATAAAACATATATTCAAAATATGCCAACTTATAATGGCTATCATCATTTAAAGTTAAAATATCATTTTTACGTAATGTCAAAGTCATAATTTCCATTTAAATTTTTTCAAAACTAGAAAACTGTTGTAAGTAAAATGTTCTTATTTTAATTCGTCCATACAATACCCAGAATTAAAAATCTCAGTTTTTTTCAAACTGTGAATTCATTTCCTAATTAATGTTTGAAGCAGATTGAAAGTCTCCTTAAAAAAGGAAAAAGGCGCTTGACTCCTTATGCATTTCCACCCTTCAAATCTTGACAGTTTACAGAGAAATTTTAAGTTTAACGCGCTTAAAATTGAATGATTAGAAATTTGAATCATTTCAAATTGAAAGTGCTTGAGGTTGATCAATTTAGAATTCAAAGAATTCAAAACTGAATAGTGTTAGTTTAAAATATTCAAAAATATGTGGTTTTAAATTTAAAAAGGCTCCAAAACTGTACAATTTCAAATGGAAAGGATTTTCAACCATTTTCAACATGAATACTCGAAGATTCCACAATTTAATTTCAAATTGGAAGTTTTAATAGTTGAACACTTACAGCGATTACAGCGCAAGAGGAGCTCAAAAAAGAGGAAATGTGGTAATTTTTTCACGACAAAAGGGAAAAACAGAGAAAAGGTTAAATATATATTTTTACACGTAGAAAAGAATTTTGAAAATCTGAAACAAAATTGAAAATTTCAAGAAAGAAATGTTGCAATCTTTCTATAATAATTGTTCTATTTTTAAGTAATATTAAATTATATTTTAATTATTTCTGCCACTCAAGAACTTATTTTTAAAACTTGGATATACTTAAGTCATTGGGCAATATAAAAAAGTCCAACAAAAATTAAAATTGGTGGAATAAACAATTTCTATGTATTTCAAATCATTATCATAATCAAGAATATTTTCTTTTTTGGAAATTTCATCACTAACAATTAAATTGAGAAAATTATACCTGAGTATAATTAAATTTTTCTGCCCAAGATTTGTTATTTCGTTCTTACTATAATTAATACTTTAAATGTAAATTTAAAACTACACTCTTCAATGCTCCTAAACTCAAATTAAAAATAGTTCAATTTTAAGCACTTAAAATATTTGATTACAGTGGAAAAATGTTTTAGCTTTAAAGATTTATTTTAATCCTAAATAGTTTATTTTGAATTATTAAAATAAACATTAATTAATTTTTAATTGGTAAGCTTTAATAATAAAATTTGAGACTACTCAACACTCCTATACAAATTTAAAATTAAAGTCGTCCAATTTTGAAAGTTTGAGTTTAAATTGTTATAATTAGAATATTTCAATTAAAAAATATTCACCTTTTTTTATTGTTTTTCAAATTACTATATATTTTTTTAATGTTCCAATTTTATATTGAATCACAATTTCTGTCCCCAGTTTTCGCATTTTCAACATGCTTTAGAATGCTTCGAGTTTAAACGCTTCGAGTTAAAAAAAAAGTTTTTATTTTTATGGACTATAGTTTTCAGCTTTAAATAAGTTAAATTAATTATAATAAATGATACGTACATACATCAGAGAATTTTCCGCATAATTCAAATATTATATTTTCAAATATCGTACATTTAAATAGAAAAGGCGAAGAAGGAAAAACACAGGAAAATATGAGAAAGACTGTGATCCCTGCAATTAAATCAAAGTCTGCAGACTGAAATTCTGATAATGTTAGATTTTTTAAGTATTTCAAAATTAATTTTTTTGGTGATAAAGTCAGCAGAAGGAATATGTTTGCAATAAATCCTATTGATTATACAACTTTTACTATTTTAGTATTATTTAAAAAATATTATACACCACAGGTTTATTTCTTACCTTAAGAGCCTGAGGCAACATTCTTCGTATCTTTTCAAGTTTAACAGATTTAAACAATTGGGCAGCCAGTTGTCTGCGATCACTCAAATAATCTTTAATAGGCTTTAAATCTCGTACATCTGTCTCCTCGTCATCTGAAGAAAACGACGAAGTACTTTCCGAGCTGCTGCTACTAGAGTCAGAGATCTAAAAAAAATAGGTATAATTACAATTTGGTTCAATTCTGCAAACCATAGTGAATAAGAAAAACAGAAACAATGAGTAAAAATGGTGAAAATCTAGAAAAAAATTTTTTCGTTATTCAAATAGCATAAATTATATTTTAAGATATGTACTTGCAACTAAAAATCAATAATAAGAAACAATAATTAAAATTAAAATTTATATATTCAGGGTGCCTACTCAAATTCTAAAAAAAAAATCCAAAACAATGCCAGGTTTTTTCCAGGTATCTAGATTTTTTCAGGTGTAATTTTTCTTAATACGAAGTATTAAGTATCGCATTTTTTAAAGCAATTCTGACCCTACTAGACCCCTTCAAAGTATTATATAATATTTTAATAAACCCTTTAATTGTCCATCTGTGAATCGTTAAACTGTAATTAACTAAATTTATTTTAAAATGCGGAAAATTAAAAAAATAGGTATAAGTAAAGGGTGGATCACAAAAAGGCTTTTTTCTACAATGGCTCCCCTACAAATTGTTTCTTTTGGTGTCAAAATGTCCCCTGAATTTTGGCAGAATTAAAAAATATATATTTAGGGGTCTTTCGAACCCAGTTTTGCATAAACTTGCTTATTTTATTTTAATAGCCATTTTTAATGGATTATTTTGATTTAGAATAGATATTTTATTTTATTTTTAGTAAAATACATTACCCAATTTTGTTGAAAATTTAAGAAAAATATTTAGGGCTCTCTCAAGCCAATTTTTGCAAAAAACTTTTTTTTGAGTAGCCGCCGTTAATGTAATATTTTACTGTGACATAAATGTATTTTATGGTTTTGTTAACAGCGGCAATTTAAAAAAAGCCATTTTTTGCAAAAATGGACTTGAGTGACCCTCAAACATTGTTTTTCAATTCTGTCAAAAATCTTAGTGATGTAGTTTATTAAAAATAAAACAATAGATTCAGTGGAAATTTCTGCACCCAAAAGGTAGGGGAGCCATTTTAGAAGAAAAAATAAATATTTTGTTTAGACCACCCTCATAAGTATTCGGGTAGAGCCAAAATAAAAAAAGCCAAAAATATAGAAAAGTATAATTAATTTGGAATCAATTTAATTTTTGTACATTCTTGGAGGTCAAAACAATCTTCCAAATTTTTTTCGAACTTTAGTCAATTATTTTCCAAGCTATTATTTTTATTTTATTAACACTGTTTCCGGAAACTTGCAAACTTTCCAGTGATAAAAACGCTCTAGGAAAAAAATCGTCACGAGCCAGGTATCGAAATTGCAAATAGAGCGATCTTTAAACTTCCGATTTTGGTATTTAATGAAATCATCTTTATAGATTGTAGTTAAAAAATTTTTCTGAACATGTGTAGACTTTTTTAACATGCAAGAAATACACTACAAAAAAATCGACCATACCCAGGAATCGAATTTGAAAACAAAGCGAAATGTTTAAATTCTGATTTTTATTTAATTGAAATTATCTTTATAAATTGTGGTTTAACCATTTTTCTGAGCATGTGTAGGCTTTTTTTAGCATAGAAATATGTCAGAAAAAAATTCTACTAAAAACCCAATATGAGATTTTGAAAATTTGCTGTAATTCCAATTTCGATCCCTGGGTCTTTTCGATTTTTTAGTGTATGTCTGCGCTAAAAAAAAGCCCACACATGACCAGAAAAAAATTGCAAACCACAAGTTATAAAGATAATTTTATTAATACTAAAATTAAAATTTTTAAAATTAGCTGGAAAGTTTTTGAGTACCCGAAAATTAGTTAAACTGCAAGTAAATAGGAATTATCTCTCAGAAAATGATTGAGTAAAATCCAAAAAAAATTAGAAAAACTTTCTTGACCGCTAGAAATGTAAAAAAAATTGAAACTTAACAACATTTAAAAACACTGCAAACAAGACATTTATAAAACGTTTTTTTCGAGCGCATATGTATTGATTTCAAATTAATTACACTTTTTTAGGATCCCAATAAGCTACTTTTTCGCGCTGCAGCGATCTCAAATTCCAGAATATTTTATTTTCAACCCACCCTTATAGGAATACAATAATTACACGACAATATTTAAATAACGATGTTCCTCAATTTATACAAGTAATATTTATAAAACGTCATAAAAGGACAAGAAATTTCTTAATGTTACAATAAAATTAAGCTTTTAGGAATTTTATAATAACAGGATTTTCTTAAATATACACGTATTATCACTATCGAATAATTAAAGAAATTAATAATACTAAATACAAAATAAATCAATTTGTTGCTAAATTCTATGAATTTTATGAATAATTAAAACAATTTTATTTTTATTTTCACAGGTACTTGAAATTCACTGCATACTATAGTAATAAGTACATATATGTTGTAGACATTTCGAATAAAGATATAACGTCATATATTTAAAAAGTCTAATTTTCAAGCGAAAAATGACTTTTCTACAAAATTGTTGAATTTTCAGTTTAAAAAAATTAGTTTTTGAAAAACAAAAAAACATTTTCAACATAGATGATTAATTTTCTACCAAAAAAGACGATTTTTCAACCAAGAACATTACTTCTCTACAAAAAGACAAATTTTTAACAAATTACATACATTTTTTATTAAATAGTTTATACAATGGATGTGATGCTACTTAAAAAAATTGTTAATTAAATAGTTCAATTTCTAAAGTAAAAAAGATCAATTATCAACCAAATATGGTGGAGTCAAATTTTCATTTAGGGGATTTAATTTTCAATAAAAAACGAATTTTTTACAAAACAATTCAATTTGGTACTAAATAGTTGAATTTTTTACCAAAGTTTTGAATTTTCAAGAGAAAAAGATGAATCTTCTACAACACACTCGAATTTTCAACTTAACAATATGAATTTTCGACAAAAAAGTTCATTTTGAACCAATCAGTTACATTTTTAGCACAACATTTGAATTTTCAGTTAAAAAAATTTAATTTTGTCAAAAATAAAACAAACTTTCAAGACAGAAGATTAATTTTCTACTAAAAAAGACCAATTTTCAACAAAAAATATCAATTTTTAACCAAATATTTGAATTTTCAAACAAGAAGATAACTTTTCTACCAAAAAGACGAATTATCAACAAATTACATAAATTTTCAACTAAATAATTTGAACAATGGATGTGATGCTGATTTTCACAAATTTTTAAACTAGAAATGATCACTTTTTAACCATAAATGGTGTAATTGAATTTTTATTTAAGAGAATTAATTTTTAATAATAAAACTAACTTTCTACGAACCAGTTGCTTTTTCAATCCCAGAATATGAATTTCAACAAAAAAGTTAATTTTCAACCAATCAGTTGAATGTTCAGCAAAATAGTTGAATCTTCAGTTGAAAAAATTAATTTTTAACAAAACAAACCAAATTTTAAAGTAAAATTATGAATCGTCAACCAAAAAAATTAACTTTTAAGAAAGTAGTTCAACTTTCAATCAAGTAGTGAAATTTTTAACATAAACAGATGAATTTTTAACGCAGAATGTAATAGTTGATATTATAACAAAAAAATATTTAAATTTAAATTTAAACTTTAGGATTTAACCAACAAAAACAAACTTTCAACTAAAAAATGATTTTCAAGCAAATATTTGAATTTTTAAGCAAGATGAATTTTCAACAAAATACATAAATTTTAAACCAAATAGTTCAATTTTTTACCAAATTGTTAAATTTTCGAGCTAAAAATACCAATTTTCTACGAAACAGTTGAATTTTCAACAAAAAAGTTCATTTTCAACGGAAATGGATTAATTTTTACCCAGACAGTTGCATTTTTAACCAAAAAAGGTGAAATTTCTACAGAAAGATATGAATTTTCAACCAGAAAAACTTTTTTAGTCAAGAAAGAAAAAGATGCCAATAAAATTGTTGAATTTTCAAACCAAAAATACGAATTTTCAACAAAATAGTAGAATTTTCAACCAAGAAATATGACTTTTTAACAAAATTGTTAAATCTTCAACAAAGTAATTCAATTTTAAACAAATATTAAAATTTTTAACCAAAATAGATGAATTCTTAACCTAGTCCAAGGCCTGTAATCAGTAAATAAAAAAATTATGAAAAATTACTCAAAGTATTTAAATAATTCATTAATTATTATTATTGATGAAAATTACAAGAAATTATATACAACATATACAAACATCGTTACCAGTCGCTACTTAATTTAATATTACAATTTAAAACAAAAAATTTAAGCACGCTCAAAAAAAATACCCTGTATTTATAAAAAATTCACTGACTTTCCCGTGCCAACAGAATTCCCTGACACTTTCAGGGATTCCAGGTTTTCAAGGTGCGTAGACACCCAGTATATGCACGTAATAAACACAATAAAATATATCAATTATTTACAGACATTCAGTAAAGCCGACCAATTTGAGGATATCTTTGAAATCTTAATGGTCTGTAAATTCTAAAGAAAACAATAGATTTTTTTGAATAATAAAAAATACAAGAATTTCTAAATATTTATAAAAATATATATTAATAGTAGAATGTTTTTAATAAATATGTTATAAGCTTAGAAACTTACTTCCCCAGACCTCCGTGGTGGTTTCATTTTCGTTCTTCTTTCAGACATCATTATTATAACAAATACAATGACATCTGATTATTATTATGGTCATAAAATTGTCTTATATTCATACACTTTTATTTATGTCTTCATGTTTTTAAACAGATTCATACAATATATGAAATAAATATTAGATTTGTTTGACACTTGCATTAATTGCATTTATAACCCTAACCTCTAAAATGTGCTTCGGCTTCACGTATGTCATGCGCTACAGTGCTGCCACCATAAATTTTTAAAATCTTCAATTTCAAGAATGATTTGAAGAATGGTTTTTGAAACATAAAATGCATGAAAAAGGAATAAAATTATGTTGAAAAATAAAATCTAATTTAATGACCCCACAGGATTTGTATTCCATTTTGATTAAAATATCTACAATTTCCCGCCACTTGACACTACAACTCGTTAGGTTGGCTTTCCTGCCTCTGCCAACAAAGCTGACGAAGCTGTATCCCCTGAATCCAAATAATGTCAAAATTAACCTATATCGTCGTTCCTAGATTAATTATTGTGTGAATAAACGTTACTAAAATATGGATATTCATCGAATCGTGTATTTAAAGAAAGTCGCATGCATTTATAACTTTAGAAAACGTATATGTGTCTCAGTTTAATCGTGCAGTCCATAATAAATTCTGACAGCTGACAGCTAACCTAAAATCGCTATCATAACAACTAAAAAAACTATATAGTTCTCCGTGATTAAAAAAAAATAGTATTTGAATATCGGTGAAATAATCACACTCAGTTTTATTGTGATTGCAATTATAGTTTTAAAGTTAGTTTTAAAGGAGTTCGCAGATAGTGCAAATTACCTAACGTGACGCTCTAGTTGTCTAAGAATTTTATCAAGATTTATCAAGATTAAACTTCAAAGACTATAATCTTCAGAGTACAAAACAATCTGATCAATATGCTGAGTCGATTTAAATCTGTGTTGATGAATGCAGTGGGTGCAAGTGAATTGGGTTTGCAGTATCCTAATGACTCTGATAGCGATGCTGTTACGGATTATATTAATTCGAATTTAACGATTGAGGTAGAAACTAAACCTTACAGTAGGCCCAGCTTTTTAGGATTGACTAATGATGAAACACAGGTATGTTTTTTGTTAAGACTAGCATTATCAATCGCGCGCGTGTAGTTACTCCATTTGAGGGGAAAATAATTTTTAATACAAAATAAAAATTTGGAATAACTTTATTTTTAGGCTTATTTGTTGATTTGTTTTGTAAAATTATATAAATATAATTTTCCTATGATTCTTGTGAAAATTCAACAAAATTTCGAAACATTTTAGATATGTGAAATAAAAATTTTAACAAAAAAGTTATTCTTTAATCGAATAGTTGAATTTTCAAGAAAAATAGATGAATTCTCAACGAAAAATGTAATAGTTGATATATTTATATATTTCATCCAAAAAAGGCCATTTTTGAACGCAATAGTTGAATCCTCAATCAAAAAAATATTAATTATCAACCATATGTATTTTTAACCAAAAAGCATTGAATATTTTGCAAAAGAGACGAATTTTCTACCAAAAATTTAATTTTTCATCCGAAAATATGAATTAATTTTCTACCAAAAAATACAGATTTTTAACTAAAATGATGAATCTTGAAACAAACAAAATTACTTTTGAAGAATGTAGTTCCACTTTTAATCAATTAGTTGTTTTTTCAACCAAAAAAGATGAATTCTCAGCAAAAAGTATAATAGTTGATATTTCAATCCAACAAGATTTTTATTTAATATAAAAAACACTTGAATTCATAAAAATAAATTAACAAAAGAGTCGAGTCCTCATCCAAAAAGATAAATTTTCAATTGAAAAGATTAATTTTCTGCCAAAAATACAAATTTTCAACAAAATGGTAACATTTTAAGAAAAAAAGATTAATTCTCAAAGAAAAATGCAATATTTGATATATATTTCATCCAAAAAAAGAAAATCTTTGAACAAAATAGTTTAATCCTCAACCAGAAAAGAATAATTTTCAGCCAGTTGTATTTTCACCCAAAAACTAAAATATTTTCCAAAAGAGACGAATTTTCTACCCAAAATTCAATTTTTTACCCGAACATATGAATTTTCCACAGAAAAGTTCATTTTCAATCAAATAATTCAATTTTCAACCAAATACATGAATTTTCTATCAAGAAGAATTATTTTTCACCAAAAAAGACCACTTTTTAACTAAAATGATGAATCTTCAAACCAACAAAAATTACTTTTGAAGA
>CAKNYM010052153.1:205732-236434 GCA_932195095.1 Andricus curvator | reverse complement strand
AAATTACTTTTGAAGAAAGTAGTTCCACTTTTAACCAATTAGTTGTTTTTTCAACCAAAAAAGATGAATTCTCAACAAAAATTATAATAGTTGATATTTCAATCCAACAAGATTTTTATTTAATTTTTCATTCATAAAAATAAATAAACAAAATAGTTGAGTCCTCAACCAAAAGCATGAATTCTCAACTAAAAAGAATAATTTTCTGCCAAAAAAGACAAATTTTCAACAAAATGGTTACATTTTCAGCCAAAGAGATGAGTTTGAAACTAAGATTATAAATCTTCAAACGAAAAAGTAAATTTTCAAGAAACTAGTATAACTTTTAACCAAGTAATTCATTTTTCAAGAAAAATATATGAATTCTCAACAAAAATGCAATATTTGATATATATTTCATCCAAAAAATAACATTTTTGAACAAAATAGTTGAATCCTCAACCAGAAAAGATTAATTTTCAACCAGTTGTATTTTTACCAAAAAACCAATTGATATTTTTCAAAAGAGACGAATTTTCTACCTAAAATTTAACTTTTTACTCGAAAATATGAATTTTCCACAAAAAAAGTTAATTTTCAACCAAATAATTCAATTTCCAACCAAATACAGGAATTTTCTATTAAGAAGAATTATTTTTCACCAAAAAAGACCACATTTTAACTAAAATGATGAATCTTCAAACAAAAAAAATTACTTTTGAACAAATTAGTTCCACTTGTAACCAATTAGTTGTTTTTGCAACAAAAAAAGATGAATTCTCAACAAAAAGTATAATAGTTGATATTTCAATCCAATAAGATTTTGATTTAATATAAAAAACAGTTGAATTCATAAAAATAAATTTAAAAAATAGTTGAGCTCTCAACCAAAAAGATGAATTTTCAATTAAAAAGATTAATTTTCTGTCAAAAAAGACAAATTTTCAACACAATGGTTACATTTTCGGCCAAAGAGATGAGTTTTGTAACTAAAATTATGAATCTTTAAACATAAAAGTAAATTTTCAAGAAAGTAGTATAACTTTTAACCAAGTAATTGAATTTTCAAGCAAAAAAGATGAATTCTCAACGAAAAATGCAATAGTTGATATATATTTCATCCAAAAAAGAACATTTTCGAACACAATAGTTGAATCCTCAACTAGAGAAGATTCATTTTTACCAGTTGTATTTTCACCCAAAAATCAATTAATATTTTCCAAAAGAGACGAATTTTCTACCCAAAATTTAATTTTTTACCCGAAAATACGAAAAAGAAAAAAAGAAAATTTTTTAAGACAATAGTTGAATCCTCAACCAAAGAAGATTAATTATCAACCAGATGTATTTTTAATGAATAAACATTAAATATTTTCCAGAAGAAACGAATGTTCTACCAACAATTACATTTTTTACCCAAAAATATGAATTTTCCACAAAAAAGTTAATTTTCAACCAAAAAATTGAATTTTCAACCAAATACATGAATTTTTTATCATGAAAATTAATCTTCTACCAAAAAAGACCAACTTCTAACTAAAATGATGAATCTAAAAAAAATGACTTTTTAACAAAGTAGTTTAACTTTTAACCAAGTAGCTGTATTTTCAGTAAAAACAGATTAATTTTCAACCAGTTGTATTTTTAACCAAAAAGCATGAAATATTTTCCAAAGGAGACGAATTTACTACCAAAATTTGAGTTTTTTACCCGAAAATTTGAATTTTCCACACAAAAGGTTAATTTTTAAGCAAATCATTAAATTTCCAACTAAATACATACATTTTCTATCAAGAAGATTAATTTTCTACCAAAAAAGACCAACTTTCAACTAAAATGATGAATTCTCAACAAAAAAATGTAATCGTTGATATTTCAATCCAAAAATATTTTCATTTAAAATAAAAAACATTTGAATTCATTTAAAAAATCGACAAAATAGTTGAATCCTCAAACAAAAAGGTGAATTTTCAACTACGAAGATTAATTTTGTCTAAAAAACAAACAAGTTTTCAACAAAATGGTTACATTTTTGGCCAGAGATGAGTCTTGAACTAAAATTATGAATCTTCAACCAAGCAAAAATTGAAACAAAATTTTATTTTATTTTATATTTTAGCCTCTGATATCAGCGAATATTTAAACAAATTTCAATTTGAAAAATTAGACATTAATAATATACTTTTTATGCGGAATTCAGTGCAGGGCATGTAATAGGCCCTTTTTAACAAAGGTTTTATTTGAAATTAGAAGCCTCAATATTTTTCTTAATTAGTCTGAAATTTAAAGCAAATTTTAAATTCTAATTAATAGGTTAGCGCCGATCATCGAGTGAGACCCATCATTGTTCCAAGGGATCTTAGTCGATTACCCTGGTGTGCTGGATACGCAGAATGTATAAATGCAGGAAAAAGTACCTGGAACGAAGATCAAGCAACGGCAACTCGAGGAGATTTGAAGCTACCAGATTCAAATACTACATTACCTTATGTATTATTCTCGATGTTCGACGGACATGCCGGATATCAAGTGGCTCTCTCTGCAAGATTGTATCTTCACCGAGTCATACTTGTAAGAACCAATACAATAATTATATTTAGTATATAAATTGTGGAAATATTTGAGAATCTTAGTTTTTCACGCCTGGGAATGATAAATACAAATTGTTAGGATTAAGAACAATACAAAAATTATATTTTCCAATTTTCTAGCTACTCATGCAGACTTCATTCATATAAATTGATAATGCAACGTTTCGGTAACGGATGGTTACCCTCAGAAGGCATATTCTATATAAAGAAACGTAATAATCGTTAAAAACTAAATCTTATAAACTGATATTTTTATACATATTTGGAATAAATATAAAGGTTTAGAAGATTTATGGTCAAGTTATAAGTATTATTTAGAATTATAAACATAAAAAAGATGCTTACCATGGTTTTTAGGTAAGCAGACCCTACCTGAAAATCCTGGAAAACCTACAATTTTTATACACAATTTTTATACGCAAAAAAAATTAATTTCAAACATAAGAAAAACTAATTTTCAAAAAAATAGTTAAATACATTAATATAAAGCTAGTCTTACAAATGAAGAATCATTGTTATTAAATTTTATATTGCAATTTTAAAAAAAATTAAGCACGCTCTCGAAAAAATTGTCTGACTTTAATTCCCTGACATTTCCAGGTTTCCTGGAAATCTCAAGGAATTTTTTCGAAATCGTGCTTAATTTTTTTTTAAATTACAATGTAAAATTTAATAACAATGATTCTTCATTTGTAAGACTAGCTTTATATTAATGTATTTAACTATTTTGTTGAAAATTAGATTTTTCGTTATTTGAAATTAATATGTTTAACTAAAAATTTAACGATTCTATTTTTGGTTGAGAATTGATCGTTTTAAGTTGAAAAATCAACAGTTTGCAATTTCTTCTCTCTCTTGACTGAAAAAACTTTCTTAGTTGAAAATTCAGCTCATGTTGAAAAGTCGTCTTTTTTGGTCGAAACTGTTTTTGATTAAAAATTAGGATCTTTTTTTGTTGAAATAATAACTTCTACATTCTTCGTTCAGAATTCATCTTTTTTGTGATGGAATATAATTAACTTTGTTGAAAGTTAAACTCTTTTGTTGAATATTAATTTTTTAAACTAAGAATTCAACTTTTCAATTTTTGGTTGAAAAATTATCTTTTTTCATTGACTGTTCGTCTTTTTTGGTAGAAATTAATCTTATGGGTTAAAAATTAATCATCATGGTTGAAAATTCAATTATTCTGGTTAAAGATTCATCATTTTAGTTGAAAATGTATCACTTTGTTTGAAAATGTAACTATTTTTCTATAAATAGTTGCTTTTTGGTTGAACAATTTTTTAAGCTGAAAATGTAACTTATTCCAATTGGATATTCCATCATTTTAGTTGAAAATTTATCTCTTTGGCAGAACATTAATTTGTGTAACTGAAAATTTAAGTATTCCATTTTAGCTTGACATTTTATCTTTCTTAGTTGAAAATTAATGTATTTCGTTGAAAATTCATCTTTTCTGGTAGAAATTAATCTTCTTGGTTCAAAATGAATCTTTTTGGTTGAAAATTGATCTTCTCTGGTTCAAAATACAATTATTTGATTGAAAAACTTGTATTTTTTAGTTCAAAATTAAATCATCTTTTTTGGTAGAAAATTCATCTTTTTGTTTGAAAATTCAATTATTTGGTTAAAAATTTATCCACCTTTGTGAAAATACAATATTTTTACTTGAATAATTAGGAATTTGAAGCGATATTTTTCGGTAGAAAATTATTTTTTTGTTTGAAAGTTAATCTTCTTGATGAAAATTCATATTTTAGTTTGAAAGTTCAATTATTCTAGTTGACGATTCATCATTTTAGTTGAAAATTAATCGGTTTGGTTAAAATTTTTTTTTTTACTGAAAATTTAACTATACCATTTTTGGTTGAAAATTGATATTTTTTAGTTCAAAATTCAAGTAATTGATTATAAATTTGTCTTTTTTAGTTGAAAATTTAACTATTTGTTGAAATTTTATCTACTTTGTTGAAAAATCGTCTTCTTTGGTAGAAATTTTTTTTTTTGAATTCTTTTTCGTTGAAAATAGAACTACTTGGTTGAAAGTTAGACTCTTTTGTTCAAAATTCATCTTTTTGATTTAGAATTGATCTATTTCAGTTGAAGATTCATCATTTTAGTTGATAATTCAACCATTTAGTTGAAAGTTCATGTATTTTGTGGAAAAATCGTATTTTTTGGTAGAAAATTAATGATTTTGGTTAAAAATTCAACTATTTGGTTAAAAGATCATCTACTTTAGTAAAAATGCAATATTTTTAATTGAAAGGTTAGGAATTTTAAGTGGTTTAAATTGAATTTAATATAGTATCTACATTAATTTTACCTAAATTTGCACTGAATTTTAAGTATGTATAAGAAGATAAAATAAAAATTTGTTTGAACTAGTATTCAAATTCATGGACTTCAGGGACAAATTCAAGAAATGAATTATTCTGTTTTTGGTATTATTTAATTATTTAATTAATTGATGGTGCTAATATATTTAAGAATATCTTATAATATCATTTTTCAAAGATTTATAAATTAAACGAGAAACATTATTTATTATAAACATTATTCATAATAAACTCGCGATACTGTAACTAAAATTGCCAGGGATTTTTTTTTCTCCAGGATTTGAGTAGACGCCCTGAATTTAACAAAAGCCGCTCCTTATCACTATAGTAAGCAAATTTTCTAAACCATCGTAATGATTCCAAATATTTTTTACAATTTTTAGTTTATAAAATCTAGTTTTAAATAGTTCCTACGTTCCTTTACAATAGAATATGCCTGACGAGGGTAATGATCCGTCACCGAAACGTTGCATTATCAATTATTTGAATAAAGTCTGGATGAGTCGCTAGATAATTGGAAAAATATAATTTTTATAACGTAAATAAATTATAAATAAATAATAAATCAATTATAAATTCATCAAATTTCAGGAAAGGTTACTAGCGATACCGAGTAGTATTCTACTTAATGAACAAGAAGATAGTTTAATCAAAGGAAGAGACTTAGTGATCGGGGCTATTGAATTAGCATATAGACAAATGGACCAAATGGTTGAACAACAAGCTCAGAATGGCGGTGGAGGCTGCACAGCAATTACTATTTTATTTCTTAATGGGAGACTCTATGCTGCTGGAGCAGGAGATTCCAGGTTTGGGTTCTTGAAATAAAATTTATAACAGTTCAACTCATATTTTTATTAAATCAGGGTTGCTACAGGTCAGAGAATTATCCAAAATCAGGAAATTTAAAACTGGTCAGGGAATGTCAGAGAAAACTTCAAAAGAGTCAGGGAAATTTCGATAAATTGAAATTTATAATATTATGTATGAATGTTATCAAGACTTCACACCGTTTCCTCTATTCTCCTATTTTTCCCTTTCTGAAAGAATTTATTTTTTTACCCTGTTTTCAAGAAACCTCTCTTTTTTCTCGTTTTTTTTTGCTTACATGCAAACTGAATCTATAGAACCTAATAAGAAAATCCAACTATTTTTGGTCGAAAATTAATAAATTCTTTTTAATTGAAAAGACTACTATTATATTTTTTGTTCAGAATTCATCTCTTTTAATCATAAATTTGACTATTTGGTTGAAAATTTAATTATTTTTTTGACAATTCAACTTTTTTGCTCGAAAGTTCAACTACTTGGTGGAAAGTTGAATTAATTTTGTTTAAATTCAATTTGTTTTTTTAAGATTGACCTGTTTTGTGAAAAAAATTTTTTGTTTGTTTGTTGAAGATTAAGTTTTTTGTGTAGAAAAACGATTCCATCTTTGGTTGAAAATTGATCGTTTTTAGTCAAAAAATTCAACTACTACATTTTTCGTTGAGAATTCATCTTTTTTTGTTGAAAGTGTAACTACTTAGTTGAAAGTTGTATTACTTGGTTAAAAATGTATTTCATTGGTTGAAGGTTTAACTACGTATTTTGTTGAAAATTCATTTTTTTTTTTGTTGGAAATTCATTTTTTCTACTGAAAACAACTATTCAGTTTTTGGTTGAAAATTAATCATTTTTAGTTGAAAATTCAACTAATCGGTTGAAAATTAACTTTTTTGTTGAAAATTAACCCTTTCTTTGAAAATGTATATATTTGGGTTGAAAATTCAACTTCTTGGTTAAACGTTGAACTTCTTTGATAAAAATTCATTTTTTTAAAGATTCATCTTTTTGGTTGAAATTTTATCTCTTTGGTTGAAAAATCGATTTTTTGGTTGAAAAATAATTTTTTTTTAACTGAAAGTCTAACTATTCTATTTTTGGTAGAAAATGTATAGTTTTTAGTTGAAAATTCAACTATTAGATTATTCATTGAGAACTTGTCTTTTTTGGTTAAAAATTCCACTACTTGGTTTGAAATTTGAATTACTTTGTTGAAAATTGATTTTATTGGTTGAAGATTGAACTATTTTGTTAAAAATTCATTTTTTTTTTTTGAAAATTAACTTTTTTCTGAAAATCTAATTATTCCATTTTTAGTTGAAAATTAGTCGTTTTTAGTTGACAATTCAACTATTTGATAGAAAATTCGCCTTTTTTGGTATAAAGTCAGTTTTCTCGATTGAAAATTTTTGATTGAAAATAGACGTTTTTATTTGAAAATTGAACTATTTGGTTGAAGAATAACTTTTTTATTGAAAATTCATATTTGCGGGTTGAAAATTCAACTTTTTTGTAAAAAATTCGTGTTTTTGTTTAAAAATTCTACTATCTTTGTTGAAGGTTGAACTACTTTGTTAAAAATTCGTTTGTTATAAAAACCTTCATCGGTTTGGTTGAAATTTCATTTCTTTGGTTGAAAAATCGTTTTTTTTTTGGTTGAAAATTTTCTTCAATAAAAAATTATCTTTTTTATTTAAAAATTCAACTCTTCGTAGGTTGAAAATTCAAATTTTTGGTCACAAATTCAACTATTTTGTTCAACTGTCCTGTAGAAAATTCGTCTTTTTGGCTTGAAAATTCAACATTTTAGTTAAAAATGAAATTTTTTGTGGTTCATAATTACTATTGTTTATTCAGAAATTCGACCATTTGGTTGAAAATTCATATTTGTGGGTTGAAAATCCAACTATTTCGTTAAAAGTCATCTTTTTTAACCGAAATCTCAACTGTTTTTTTTTTAATTCGTCTTTTTGGATAGAAAAATTGTCCTTTTGAATTGAAAATTAATTTTTCTAGGCAGAAAAGTTCTCGGTTGTAAATTCGTCTTTCTTGCTTTAAAATTCAACTGTCTTCTAAAAAATTTTGTTTTTTTCTTAAAACCTTGAAAATTCAACTATTTGGTTACATATTCAACTATTCTGTTGAAAATTCGTTTGTTTTGCTTGAAAGTTTAAACTAAATGGTTGTACGTAAATACAATTGTTTGGTCTAAAAAAATAATTTTGTTGTTGTTGAAAATTTAATTATTTGTTTGAAAAATCATATTTCTTGATGGAAAATTAACCTTTTTGTTGAAAAATCATCTTTCTGGGTTTAGCAATCAACTTTTTTCTAAAACATTAATCTTTTTAGCTTGAAAACTCAAATCTTTAATTGAAAATGCAGTATATTTCGACTTCAAATTTAAAGCGTTTCATATTGAATGCAATACGTTACGGTAATTATTCATTAGTTTTATTTAAAAGAATTTATTCGCCTATTTTCGTGAAAAATCGCCCTATTTTCCCTATTTTGAGAACATTTTGGGCTGAGAAGTCTGCTATTGTGACTAAAATCTTTAAGATAAATTAAAAAAAAAATCATTTGTTTACATAAACATTATTGATGTCCTAGGTGTAAATTCTTTTTTATACTCAAAAGAAAAATGTATAATCGTCAGGGAAAATGAAAAATTGGTCGGCGGAAAGTCAGGGAATTTTGAAACTGTGATTTTCTAGCAACCCTGTTAAATTATTAATGTTTGGCAATTAAAATCTCTGACAATTTTATTATATTATTATTAATTTTAATTTTTGTAGGGCAATACTCGTTCTTGGCGAGAGCGAGAGAGCTTTAACGAGAGATCACACGCCAGATTCTGAATCGAATCGTGTCAGGGCATTAGGATACTTGAAGGGTAGTGACTTACTAAAAGGACATTTCACATCTCTCGAGTTCAAAAAACGACCTTTGCAAAGGGATTTAGGGTCCATGGTATTGTACAGAGAACCTTACATGATCGGCTGGGCGTACAAGATTTTGAGTCATCCGGATTTGAGATTTCCTCTCATATCCGGCCACGGCAAGAGGGTAACATAATCATTTTTCATTTATTTATTTTTTTAGTTACTAGGGACTACTTTGATTAATGAATTGAAAATATTTTAGAGTCGAGTGATGGGAACAATAGGCGTAACGAGAGGATTTGGCGATCATGGTCTAAAAGCAGTAAACACAGGAGTCAGTATCAAGCCATTCCTTTCTTCGCAACCTGAAGTACAATCTTTAAACCTAGAGGAATATAATTTAAACGAAAGAGACTGCATCATTGTGGCGACAGATGGACTTTGGGACGTAGTTTCTGATAAAGATGCAGCTAACATACTTAGGAAGACTTTAGCACCGGATTCTCCTTCTTTAGAATACAGGTAATTGAATTTGAAGATATTTGAGGGGTTGATCACTTTTGAAATCTGGCGTACACGCCATCCTGAAGTCTTTTTAAATCTTTGTAAAATCTTTGATTTTTTTTAAACCTTTGAAGTCTTCTGAAACACTTTAAAATGTTTGAAATCTTTTTGGAATCACTGGAATCTTTAAAATCATTGAATTCTCTCTGAAATCATTGATATGTTTGTGAAATCATTTTGAAATCTTTAAAATCTTCGGGAACATTTTGCAATCTTTTAGAATCTTTGAAATCTCTTAGAAATCTTTCAAATCTATGGGAAATCATATAAATCTCTGTAAAGTGATTGAAATCTTTGTGAAATCAATGAAATTTTTTAAATCTTCGAAATATTGGAAATTTTATGAAATATTTCGGAAATCTTATGAAATATTTTAAAATATTTTGGAATCGTTGAAATATTTAAAATCATTGAAGTCTCTCTGAAATCATTGATATGTTTGTGAAATCATTTTGAAATATTTGCGAAATCTTTGAAATCTTGTGGAATATTTTGCAAAGTTTTAGAATCTTTAAAATCTCTCTGAAAACTTTTAAATCTTAGGGAAATCATATAAATCTCTGTAAAATTATTGAAATCTTTGTGAAATCAATAACGTTTTTGAAATCTTCGAAATATTGGAAATTTTATGAAATATTTCGGAAATCTTATGAAATAATTTTAAATCTTTTAGAATCGCTGAAATCTTCAAAATTATTGAGGTCTCTCCGAAATCATTGATATGTTTGTAAAATCATTTTGAAATATTTGCGAAATCTTGTGGAATATTTTGCAAAGTTTTAGAATCTTTGAAATCTCTCTGAAATCTTTTAAATCTTTGGGAAATCATATAAATATGTGTAAAATTATTGAAATCTTTGTGAAATCAATTAAATTTTGAAATCTTCAAAATATTGGAAATTTTATAAAATATTTTGAAATTTTTAAGGTCTTTGAAATCTGCGAAATATTTTAAATCTGCGAAATATATGAAATCTTTAGAATGTTTGAAATATTTTGGAATTGCTGAAATGCTTAAAATCATTTAAGTCTCTCTGAAATCATTGATATGTTTGTGAAATCATTTTGAAATATTTGAAATATTTGCGAAGTATTTGAAATCTTGTGGAATATTTTTCAATGTTTTAGAATCTTTGAAATCTATCTGAAATATTTCAAATCTATTTGAAATCATGTAAATCTCCGTAAAATTATTGAAATCTTTGTGAAATCAATGAATATTTGAAATCTTCAAAATATTGGAAATTTTATGAAATATTCTGAAATTTTTTAATTCTTTGAAATCTGCGAAATATTTAAAATCTAATGAAATATTTTCAAATCTTTAAAATGTTTGAAATCTTTTGGAATCATTGAAGTCTCTCTGAAATTATTGATATGCTTGTGAAATCATTTTGACATATTTGAAATAATTGCGAAAACTTGGAAATCTTCTGGAATATTTTGCAATCTTTTAGAATCTTTGAAATCTATCTGAAATCTTTCAAATCTATTTGAAATCATCTAAATCTCTGTAAAATCATTGAAATCTTTATGAAATCTTTAAAATCTGCGAAATATTGGAAATTTTATGAAATATTTGGAAATTTTTAAAGTCTTTGAAATCTGCGAAATATTTGAAATCTTTAAAATGTTTGAAATCTTTTGGAATCGCTTAAATGCTTAAAATGATTGATATGTTTGTGAAATCATTTTGAAATATTTGCGAAATCTTGTGGAATATTTTAGAATCTTTGAAATCTCCCTGAAATATTTTAAATCTATGGGAAATCATATAAATCTCTGTAAAATTCTTCAAATCTTTGTGAAATCAATGAAATTTTTTAAATCTCCAAAATATTGGAAATTTTATGAAATATTTTGAAATTTTGAAATTCTTTGAAATCTGCGAAATATTTGAAATCTTATGAAATATTTTCAAATCTTTAAAATATTTGAAATCTTTTGGAATCGTTGAAATCTTTAAAATCATTGAAGTCTCTCTGAAATCATTGATATGTTTGTGAAATAATTTTGAAATATTTGCGAAATCTGCGAAATATTTTAAATCTTATGAAATATTTTCAAATCTTTAAAATGTTTGAAATCTTTTGGAATCGCTCAAATGCTTAAAATCATTTATATGTTTGTGAAATCATTTTGAAATATTTGAAATATTTGCGAAATCTTTGAAATCTTGTGGAATATTTTGCAATATTTTAGAATCTTTGAAATCTCTCTGAAATTTTTTTAATCTATGGGAAATCATGTAAATCTCTGTAAAATTATTGAAATCTTTGTGAAATCAATGAATATTTGAAATCTTCAAAATATTGGAAATTTTATGAAATATTTTGAAATTTTTAAATTCTTTGAAATCTGCGAAATATATGAAATCTTATGAAATATTTTCAAATCTTTAAAATGTTTGAAATCGTTTGGAATCATTGAAATCGTTGTAAAATCTTTGTGAAATCATTTGGAAATATTTGAAATCTTATGGAATATTTTGCAATTTTTTAAAATCTTTGAAATCTTTCAATTATGAAATAGAAATTTTAGATTTCTCTCTGAAGTCTTTCAAATCTATGTGAAATTATCTAAATCTCTTTAAAATCATGGAAATGTTTATGCAATCAGTGAAATCTTTCAAATCTGCGAAATATTAAAAATTTTATGAAATATTTTGAAATTTTGTTAAGCTTTTCAAATTGTTGAAATCTTTAAAATCTTCAACGATTTTGTGAAATGATTGATATTTTTTGAAATATTTTAAAGCTTCTTAAATATTTTTAAATCTTTTGGAATCGGAAATATTTCTGGAATTTAATCTCAAATCTTTCAAAGCTATGTAAAATTATTGAAATCTTTGCAAACTCATTGAAATCTTTGTGAAATCACTGAAATCTGAAAAGTGTTGGAAATCTTATGAAATATTTGAACATTTCAAAATTCATCGGAATCTTTTAAATCGTTCCGAAATCCTTTAAAAATCATTGGAATGTTTGTGAAATTTTGGAAATCATTGAAATCTGCGAAATATCTTATTTGGACTTTTCTAAATTGTTCTGAAATATTGTTGTAATCATTGAAATCTTTGTAAAATATTTAAAATTTTCGTGAAACCCTTCAAATCTTTATAAAATCATTGAAATCTTTTTTTTCGTTATTTGGTGAAATCCTAGCCCACAGCCATAGGCCAATTTCAGGCTCTATACAATATACAGTTTTGCCGAGATGTTATTATAAATGTATTAGTGGCTACAATGAAAATTCTGAGCGTGACGTTGAAAAAACGTATATTTTTCGATCATCACTTATGTATAGTAGGTTAATATTATGGCAGATAGATTTATTTTTAAAATCATTGAAATCTTCTGAAATTCTGAAAATATTTTTGAAATGTTTGAGAAATCTTCGAAATGTGTTGAAATTGTGGAAATATTGAGAAATATTTGTGTAATCTTTTAAGTCTTTGTGAAATATTTTGTAATCTTTAAAATCTCTGTGAAATCATTTTAATCTTTTGAAATCTTTCTCAAATCTTTTCAAACCTTGGAAATATTGATGAAATCTCTTAAATGTTTGGCATGTTTTGGAATCTTTGAATTCTGTGTGAAATCTTTGCCTAATCATTGAAATCTTTGTGAAATCTTTTTAAATCTTTCTGAAGTTTTTAAAATCTATGCTAAATCATTTAAACCTCTGTGACATCATTGAAATCTTTTGAAATCTTGAAAATCTTTCTGAAATCTTCGAAATCTTTGTAGTCTTCTAACATTTTTTGAAATATTTTGAAATCTGAAAATATTTGAATTCTTTTTGAATCTTTAAATTCTTTGTGAAATCTTTGCGAAAACTTCGAAACATTTTGAAATATTTGTGAAAATTTTTAAATCTTTTTATAATCTTTGTGAAAACTTTGCGAAATCTTTTGACATCTGCGAAATATTTTGTAATCTTTTGAAATCTTTGAATTCTTCTGAAATCTTTCAAATCTTTGAAGTCTTTGTGAAATCATTGAAATATTTTTGATTTGTTTTGATTTAGTTTATTAACGCTAATTCACATCGGCACAGAAAATTGCCTAAAGCATAGCCTGAAAATCTTGTGAAATCTTTTGAAATCTTTGTGAAATCTTTAAAATATTTGAAATCTTTTGAAATCCCTCGGCCCTTGATGAAATAAAAATTAAATCTCGATTTCAGACTTACAATGGGAGCTCAGGAATTGGTTCAGGCAGCAAGAGGGAGACTGGTAGGTCGTGTTTGGAGAGGAAAACCGGAAAATCCTGATGATAATGAAGAATCAGCTTTGCCAATGGCGTCGGTTGACGATATAAGCGTAATGGTGGTACCTTTATATCCTTATCTTTGTGAACATCGGCAGTGGATAAAAACCACTCAACAAGAAAGAAGATATTCAACAGATGCCTCACAAATGCAGCCAAATAATACAGCTTGAGGTATTGAGAGTTGGAGTTTTTAGAATACTAGTATATCGCGTTAGGAACAAATTAAAAATGCGTTACGATACCACTGATACAATACAACACCAATGTTCAGCATTTAAAAATACGTGAAAGACGGATGATTAGTTTCAGTATTCACTAGATTTAATCTCTGCATAATAAAATAGGCCGCACTATAGTTTGAACTAGAAAGTTCTATGCATTTTATACCAAACAAGTGATAAACGATATATTTTTAATTTAGTTTTAGCGAAGTAGAGTTTACACATTGAACGTCGTCTTGTTTACTTTGTTTCGTGTCTTTTTTCCATCTGGAAATTTAATTTTTATCTTTTGACCATCGAATTATATTTATTCACTCACGGGTAAGGAACTTTTATTACAAGGAACACAAAATGCCATGAGAACAAAGAATAACATTCCGCATCTTTAAATATGCTGAAGAATTTATTTACTAAGGAACTAAAGGCCGTATTAAATATTGGCATAACAGTAATTTTACACTCAGTACCGCATTTTGTCTACACTAACTCTGATATTGAGTACATTTTTTTATATGGAGTATTCGTCGAAAAATTGTAATCGTTTAGAAATATCATTCACTTAATACTGTAAATAGTTAATTCAGTCGTACTATCTGCTTTGAGAGAGTAGATAGTTGTGTTTATGAAATTGTTATATATTGTACTAAGTCGTGTAGCGTATCTAAAAAATAAATACAATCATTCCTAAGTGTTAAGGTTTACTAAATTTCTCACTTTGAAATCTCTTTAAAATTGTTTAAATCTTCGAAGTTTGTGAAATATTTTTAAAACATTTGAAATCCTTCAAATATTTGAAAAATCATTGAAATCGTTGTGAAATCTGCTAAATATTGGAAATCTGATGGAATATTTTGAAATCTGATAAATTGTTGAAATCTTTTAGAATCTCTAAACTCTTTAAAATCCATGTCAAACCACTCAAATCTCTGTAAAATCATTAATATCTTAGCGAATTCACTGAAACCAGCGAAATATTGAAAATTTTGTGATATATTTTGATATGCTTGAAATCTTTTGGAATCTTTATAGAACCTTTGAAATCATTCTTTAAGTTATCTGTGAAATCACTGAAACCTTTGTGAAGTCTTTGTGAAATCATTGAAATGTTTGAAATCTTTCTGAAATTTTTGTGTAATCATTTAAGTCTTTGTAAAATATTTGAAATCTTTCCGAAATCATGGAAACCATTGAAATCGCTTTGTAAAATCATTGAAACCTGAAAAATATTTGAAATCTTATGAAATATTTTGAATATTTCAAATTTTTCAAATCTTTTTGGAATCTTTGATATCTTTAAAATATTTTGAAATCTTTCTTTCAGATATTTATGAAAGCATCAAAATCTTTGTGAAATTATTCAAATTTTTGAAGAGTTTGTATAATCATTGCAGTCTTTATGAAATATTTTTGAAATCTGTGAAATCTTTGAAATCTTGGAAATGTTTTAGAATCTTTAAAATCTTTGTGAAATCTTTAAAGTATTTAAATTATTTTCAAATCTTTGAAGTCTTTGTGAAATCATTGAAATCTTTGAAATATTCTGAAATTTTTTGAAATCTTATATATTTTTGAAG
This sequence comes from Andricus curvator, assembly GCA_932195095.1. NCBI lineage: Eukaryota > Metazoa > Arthropoda > Insecta > Hymenoptera > Cynipidae > Andricus > Andricus curvator. Next base: position 221,180 of record CAKNYM010052153.1, on the reverse strand, counting down.
TTTTGATGGAATCTTTGAAATATTGGAAATCGTATGAAATATTTTGAAATTATTGAAATCTTTTAAAATATTTGAAATCTATGAAGTCATTGAAGTCTTTGTGTGGCTATTGAAATCTTTTTGAAATCTTTTGAGATATTTAAAATCTTTGAAATCTGAACTTCCTGAAGTCTTAGCGAAATCAATGAAATCTTTTGAAATATTTTTAAAATCTTTGAAACCTATCAATTGTTTTAATTCTTTGTGAAATCATTAAAATCTATGTGAAATTATTCAAATCTTTGAAGAGTGTGTGTAATTATTGAAGTCTTGATGAAATATTTTTGAAATCTTTGAAATCTTCTGAAATATATTTTGAAATCTGTGAAGTCTTTGTGAAATCATGGAAATCTTTGAAATCATCTGATATATTTTGAAATTTTTGAAATGCGTGAAAGCTTTTGAAATGTTCGAAATGTTTTGAAATCTTTGAACTTCCTGAAGTCTTTGCGAAATCATTGAAATCTTAGAGAAATATTTTTATAATCTTTGAAATCTTTGAAACCTACCAATTCTTTTAATTCTTTGTGAAATCATTAAAATCTTTGTGAATACTTTTTAAATATTTCTGGAATCTTGCAAATCTTTCAAGTTTTTGAGGAGTTTGTAAAATTATTGAAATCTTTTAAACGTTTGAAGAGTTTGTGTGATTATTAATGTCTTTGTGAAATATTCTTGAAATCTTTGCAAAATCTTTGAAATGTTTTAAATCCTTTAAAATCTTCTGATATCTTTGAAATGTTTGAAATCTTTTAGAATCTTTGAAATGTTTGAAACCTTTCCGAATCTTAGAAATCTTTGTGAAATATTCTTGAAATCTTTGCTAAATCTTTGAAATGTTTGATATCTCTTGGAATCTTTGTGAAATCTTTCAAATATTTAAAATCTTTTAAATCTTCTGAAATATGTTGAAATATTTTAGAATCTGTGAAATCTTTAGAAATATTTTGAAATCTTTTAAAACCTTTCAAATTTTTGAAGGCTTGGTAAAACCATTGAAATCTTTGAAACCTACGAAATATTGCAAATCGTATAAAACATTTTGAAATCTTTGACATGTTTGAAATCTTACAAATTTCTGAAGTCTTTGTGAAATCATTGAAGTCTTTGCGTAATCTTTGAAATCTTTGTGAAATATTTTTAATATCTTTAAAATCTTCGAAATCTTTGAAACCTATGTGAAACCATTAAAATCTTTTGAAATCTTTCTTTCAATTCTTTGTGAAATCATTAAAATCTTTGTGAAATCTTTCAAATGCTTGAAGAGTTTGTGTAATCATTGAAGTCTTTGTGAAATATTTTTGAAATCTTAGCGAAATCTTTTGATATGTTTGAAATATTTAAATTTTTTTTGAATATTTGAAATGTTTAAAATCTTTTGGAATCTTTTAAATATTTCAAATATTTTCAAATATTTAAGAATCTCTAAAATATTTTGAAATATTTGAAATGTTTGAAATCTTAGGCATGTTTTGAAATCCTAGAAATCTTTGTGAAGTCTTTTGAAACCTTTTAAAATCTCAAAATTTTTGAAGTATTTGCAAAATCATTGAAATCTTTGAGAAATATTCACAATATTTGAAATGTTTCAAATCTCTGTAATATATATTCATAAAACCATTGAAATCTTTTGTGAAATATTTGAAAACTTTAAAATCTTTTGAAATATTTCAAATTTTGGAAATCTTTGCAAAATCATTGAAATCTTTGTGAAACATTTACAATATTTGAAATCTTTCAAATCTCTGAAGTATGTATTTGTAAAATCATTAAAAACTTTTGTGAAATATTAAGAATATTGGAAAACTTTAAAATCTTTTCAAATATTTCAAATTTTTGAAGTCTGAACAATCATTGAATTCTTTGAGAAATCTTTAAAATATTTGAAATCTTTCAAATCTCTGAAGTCTTTACGAAATAATTGAAATCTTTGTAAAATATTGGAAATATTTTAAAACTTTCAGATCTTAAATATTTTTAAGTCTTTGTAATATCATTGAAATCTTGGAAATATTTGAAATTTTTAGAATCTATTCGAATCTTTGTGAAATATTTGAAATATCTGAAGTCTTTGTGAAATCATTGAAATCTTTTAAATCTTTTGAAATATTTTGAAATCTTGTAAAATCTTTAAAATATTTGTGAAATTGTTAAAATCTTTGTAAAATCTTTGAAATTTTTTGAAATCTGGTATACACTAAAATGCCTATGTTATGTAATTTTTCCGAATATTTTCAGCCATTTCTGATTGAATACAATTTAGTTACTTACTACCTGAGAGTCCTGAATTACTAAATAATTAGAAGTTATTAAAATGAAGAGAAAGAAAATTAACACAATATGGAACATGCAACAAATAAACTCCTGGAAAATTAAAACGTATAAAAATCGGTGTCATCTACATGGTAGAAAACTGTTCCTCAAAAACTTAATTTTTAACCATTTCTAAGTGACTAGTATACATCCATAATTTTTCAATATAATATTTAATAATTTATTAAAAATTCTTTGGAATCTTTTAAAATATCCTAAAACCTGATAGGACCTATACAATCCTTCCAAGTCTTCGAAATTCTATAGGAAATTTTGTAAAACCGTATGAAATTTTTTTCAATATCTTCAAATCATTGAAATACTTGAAAATTTGTAAATCTGTGGAAAATTCATATTTGAAATGCTTTGAAATTTTTGGAAATTTTTTGAAGCTTTTGCAATTGCCTCGGGATGCTTTAAAATAGTTTAAAATCCTAAGAAATATGATAAAATCTCGTGAACTCCGTTGAAAATGCTTAAAAATTCTTTGAAATATTTGGAAATCATCTAAAATCAATTAGAATCTTTTGAAATATCTTAGCTTAGCCCAATAAACTTAAAAAATGTTGAATGTTACTGCGGGTAGTAGTCATTTAAAAAATTGTGAAAAAACTTTGTGTTTATGAATATTATTATTGTTTTTGCAGAATGATGAAAATAAAATCAAAGTACAAATTTATTTATACTTATATGAAGTTTTTATAACGTTATTACAATTTTTTATTGTAAAATTACTCAACTATAAAGATATAATATATACTATAATTTTGGATACATAAATTTCCTATAAAGTTGATTTGTTAAAAATATCACGTAACAGTAACGATGCCCCCCCCCCACTTAAAAAACTGTTACTTATTTTATGGATGGCCCCTAAAGAAAATTATAACTGTAGTCTAAAATGGATTGTAAATTTATTCCAGTACAATAATTTGTATAATTTAAAATACAATTCAGGTCTTCGAAAAAGGATCAAAACACCCTGTTGCAATTTCCAATTGTAAAAATTTCTCTAATGACTGCTCAGATTCTTTTGATCCAATATAATTGACTCTTTTTGTTTCTACATTTACAAAACTTTAATTAGTTTTATTTTTTGTTATCTTCAACTTTGACTAATTTGAATTACCTTTTTTGTGATCTGTTCCAATTGAATATTTCCTTGGTGTATCATGCACTTCAATTTCTACAGAAACATTCATTTGACATTTTCTCAAAGGAACTGGAATTTTTGATCCTTAAGATGAAAAATGTATAAAATTGAATGCAGTGATTAATGAAAGATAATCCAATTAATCAAGTTTTTTTACCTGCAATTTCAAGTGCATCCGATTTTGTCAAAGATACAGCTTCTTCTTCTGAAGAGGAATTTAGTCTTGGAATTTTACTGTGCATTCGACTTATCGTTTTTTCACCAAAAGAACCTATTTTGTAATCAACACACGTTAAAAATCTTTCAAATGACTTTTCCGAGCGTCTTGGACTGCTTGATAAAGATTTCGAAAAAAATCTTTGGTCACTGGATCCTTGTCCAGTATCCTATAAAATATTTATACCTTAAATAACAAATTTATTGTAATTCAGGGTAGCCGCTAGACCGGGAATTTTTTGAGACTGGTAAAAACGGAAAATGATAGTGAATTTATTTTTTGCCTGGAAATTTTACACATTTTTAGAAAAACTTCTCCAAACAATTTAAATATCACAAATTTCATATCACATGATCATATGATGCAATTTAAAAATCTCTTTCTATCTTTTCAATTTTTTGAGAAATTATTTAAAAAAAAGAAATAAGTTTGATTCAAACTTTTTCTAAATGTTAAGTTCAATTGTTATATTTTTCAACTGTGATAACATTCCGTTTACGATGCGAAATTCTACAATCTCTTACTTAAAAGATTTTATTTTTTAGATCTTCATTTTGAAGCTTACTTTTTTAATTTAAATAATTTTAAAATGCAGTTATAAAGACTCAAAGAATTAAAAATTAAAAGGGTTTGAAATGGACAATTTTGTATGGAAAACTTTTTCAGTTGATCAACTGTGAAAATATAAATTTATTAATGATTTTTAAAAGTAAACTGTACTTTAAGTATTAAAAAGTGAATTAATGAATTTACTATCTATTAACTATTGTTTCCATCTAAAATATTCCATTTTTAACTCATTGAATTTGAAATTGTGTAATTAAGAAAAAGATCATTTATTTAATATTTAGCAATATTTGACTATTAATTTTAAACTAGCAATTATAAATCGAACATAAACTTGAATCGTTAAAATACAAAGAGCTAAATTTAAACTTTGCACCTTACAATTTTAATTATTGTCCTATTTCAAAAATTTCAGATTTGTAAGTGAAATTGTTGAATTTTCTCGTATAAATAACAATTAAACATTTTTTAATTTAGAACTAATACAAGTAACTTGAAGACATATTTAGAAGTTTTTAAAAGATTAAAAATTAATTAAAAACTTGAAAGGAGTCGAAATAATTAAAAACAAAATTTAGATTTTTTCAGATTTTGAACAAAAAATTTAGAAGCTTTTTAAGAATTGTAAAAGATTGCAAAAAAGATAAAAAAATTTCTTAACATTTTTCAGGATTAAAACAAAAATCAGGAAAAAGTTTGGATAATTTTAAAAGATAATTAGAAATTTTGAATGAAATTTTGAATGAAATTTCATCTTGAAATTGCTTAAAATAATATAATTTGGAAAATTTATGGATTCATTCTTCAATTTAGAGCATTGAAAATGATAACAAGATTTATATTTTTTTAATTAAATCAAAATATTTGAAGTGTACAATTTATCAAAGTTACATTTTTTTTTATTTTGCAGTTAAATTGCATTGATTTAAAATTTTCAAATTGAAAAGTTTTTAGTTTTTTAGTTTTTAGCTGAGTTTTTATTACTTCAAACTGAAAAATTTGTAGCTTTAGGAGTTCGAATATTTTAATTTCATTAACCGTGAAAATTTTTTTGCGAACTGGAAATTTTGTTATTTGATTAAAACGGCCACCCTGTTATTATAAAAATCCAAATAGTGATTTTTGAAGAAGAAATTAATACTTTTGACTCCTCTTCTTGAACTTTTTTATCCCAGAGTTCTTTTTTTAATGATTGCTCATGATTTCTGTTTTTCGGTGAAAGATTTTGTATAGGCGACAAATCAAGATCGGGTAAACGTTTCACAAAATGTCCCGAGACGCAAGATGAGTTTTTATGATGTGCCGGCTAATAAAAATAATTTTATTATCGTCAAGCTTCTGTATTTTTCGATAACATTTTAAGGACATTCTAAAGCAGGGCTCGGATCGTAAGGCTTTTTCCACTTTATTGACTTTTTTGAAAAATGCGACTTTTTGCGATTTGTTGAAAAAAAATGCAAATAGTCGACTTTTTTACGTTTTTCTCTGAAGTTCGCTGTACTTCGTTTCAATTTCAATCACAATAAAACTTTTAAAATTGAAACTCCAAACTAAAAAAAAATGTTCCATTTTAATTGAGGACATTAAAAATTGAATAATTTCTCATTAAAGTTTTGTACTAAGCAAGTTTTTAATTAACAGCACTTGAAATTGGACGATTTCTAAATGCGTGAATGAGTGTTCAAAGTTATAATGTTTTTCAAAATTTTCAAGGCGAAAACGTTTAAAATATATTAATTTCAAATTAATCTTTCTTGATTTGAACTTAATTTTTTTGTTTAAACTTCAACTGTCTTCTAAAAATTTTTCGTTTTTTGGCCTAAAAATTCAACTATTCGGTTATAAGTTCATCGATCTTTTTGGAAATTTATCTATTTGGATTGAAAGACCAACTACTTGGTTGAAAATCAATTTTTTTTCGAAAATTCAACCATTTGGTCAAAAATTCATCTTTCTGGGATGAAACCGATCTATTTGTTGGAAATTAGACTTTTTCATTCATCTTTGAATGTTAAAAAGTCGATTATTTTGTTGAAAACTCATCATTTTTGGTCGATAATTCATATTTATTGGTTGGAAGTAAATTTTTTTCTTGAAAATTCCACTATTCTTAAAAAAAATCGTCTTTTTGGCTTAAAAATTCAACTATTTGTTTGAAATTTAATCTTTTTTTTATTGAAAATTCGATTATATGGTTGAAAATTCATCTTTATAGGTTGCAAATCCAAATTTTTCGCTAAAACTTCAATTAAACACAAATAAAATGAATATTTGTCTTATATTAACAAATATTTGTTTGATTTAGACAAGATTCATATGATTCAAACACACCATTCTCTAATCAAAACATCAAATTCTAGCTTTGATATAGGGCCAAACAAATGTTTGTTTGATTCAAACAAAAATTTTTCTGAGTGTACTTTGTTAAAAATGGGTCTCTCTTGCTTGAAAGTTCTTAACTATTTTGTTGTAAATGCAACTGTTTATTTGAAAACAATTAATTTTTAAGTAAATTTAACTATTTTATTGAAAATTAATATTTTTTTAATATATTTTATTTTATATTTATATATTTTATATATTAATATTTAACTTCAAAACTGAACTCTTTTTTTTTAAATTCGTCTATGGGTTGAAAATTCTTCACTTTTGGTTGAACGTTACACTATTTTGTAAAAATTAAATATATTTAGTCTTGAAATCTTAGGAATTGAAACCATTTCTTATTGAATTCAATATTGTACCTATATTAAATTTATTCAAAAGAATTTAATCCCCTATTTACGTGAAAAATCATCCCATTTCTCCTGTTTCGAGAGCATTTTGGCTGTCAAATCTGAATGATTAAAATATGAATAATTTAATATTTGACAAATCTGAATGATTAAAATATTAATAATTTAACATCTGACAAGTTTAATAGTTCAGAAAGAAATATTTTAATCCCAGATTTGGAATACTTCAAGCTGAATGCATATTGTTAAAAAATTGTTCCAAATTTAAACTTTATTTTGATTGCACACAGAATATTTGATAATCAATTAGAGTACTCTTTATTCATAAACAAATAAAGTTATTATTTTAGTCATTCAGTATCTGATACGGTTTTTTTGTTATCTTTAAAATTTTGATGCGACTTTTTGCAGACTTTTTGCGAAATTCCATGACATTGTTTTTTATTTTATGATACTAATGTGACATTTTTTTAGCCTTCTAGTCGATCCGAACCTTCTAAGAAAATTATTTATCATTGTCATGATTCATAATTACTATATCAGGTGATGGATATGCACACATCGAGGACTGATAATGGCTTATTGTATCTTCAAACACACTTGAAATGACATCATCCACTTCAAAAACTGAACTCGACTCGTGAACAGCAAACGTCAGATTATTATTAGTTTCATCGGCAATTTTCATTCCTTTCTTCTGATTTCCTTTAAGTTGAGATTTTGAATTTTCAGTAATGTATTCTGTACGAAGTTCTGCATTTAAAGAATCTTTACTAGTTACAACGTAAAGTGATGAAGAACATTTTACCAATGGTTTTACGTTATTTTGTGCATTCTTCTCAAACATCTTCCTCTGGAATAATAATTTACGGAAATTTAAATTGTGTTAACTGAAGTCGCCATTTTAAAGAGTCAGCTTTGTTTTATAATTTTAACCAAAATTCTGAATCTTCGCCAGAACAGTTTTTGAAAATCTCCATTTTTAATTTGTAAAAATCCAAATTTTCAGTTTTTCTTGAGAATGAAACGAGATATAAAATAAAAGTCAAGCGAGAAAAATTGTTCCGTGGAGAAATTTCGACAGTAATATTTTTCAATCTCACTTCGTTTTTTGGAAAACCTAATTTTTCGATTTTAATAGACAAAAATTATTTTCTGAAAATATTTTTGTATTTTAATAATGTTAACAGTTTATGAAGAAAAAATTTTAGTTTTGAAAAACATGTGGATATTAGTGAATTCATAAACTTTCTACACTTAAAATAATTATATCGAGAACAAGAAATAAGAAAAATAGAAATTGATATTGAAATCAAAAAAACTAAGTGAGGTTTCGAATCAATAATAAAATTTGTTTACACTCATTTTTCCAGTGAACAATTTTGCTCTCTTGGCATTTTTTCATATCTCCCTTCGTTTTCGAGAAAAAGTGCATATTTAGATTTTTTTAAATTAAAAATGGATTCCTGCGTAATCAGCTCTCGCGAAGATGTTATTTTTATGAGAAAATATGCATAAGACATCCTGAATACAAAATCAAGAAAAAAATTTTCACTCCTCACATTTTCTATCGCATTATAACTATTTTGTGATAAAAAAGAAAATATTTAACGTAGCAGTTTTTGAAAAAATCCATTTCTAATTTTTAAAAAATCGAAATTTCCAGTTTTTCTTCGAAGACGAAGCGAGATATGAGAAAAAGTCCAGAAAGCAAAATTGTTCATTGGAAAAATTGATAAAAAAAAACCTTCATATTTTTGAATCATGCTTCGTTTTTTGAAATATTCAATTTTTCGATTTTATTAGGTATGAGTAAATTTCGAACTTTTTTATTCAAAATAATTATATTAAGAACATGAAATAAGAAAAGAATAAATTTATAATAAAATCAAGAAATCAAGTTTGAAAAAAATGAAGTGGAATTAAAATTGGTTTGGGAGTCTTTTTATACAAATTTTTTCATGAAACAATATTGCTTTTTTCATTTTTTTCCTATCTCGCTTCGTTTTCGAAAAAAACTGGAAATCTCCACTGTTTGAAATTAAAAATGGATTTTTTCAAAAACGGCTTGGGCAAAAATTTTGCATTTTATCCAGAAATAGTTATAAGCTGTTCTTGATAAAAAATAGCGAAATATATTCTCGGTTATCATTTTTAATTTTAAAAACTCGAAATTTACAGTTTTTGCCCGAAAACGAAGCGAGATATGAAAAAAAATAGAGAACAAAATTGTTCCTGAGAGATATTGCTACACAAAGATCTCAATATTTTTTATTTATTTATTTTTTATTAGTGTTAAAAATATGTGGATATTAGTAGATTTCTAACTTCTCTACTTAAAATAATTATATTGAGAACAAGAAATAAGAAAAGAAATTTTTTAATGAAATAAAAAAATCGAGTTAAAGAAAAACAAAGTGAGTTCAAAATTAGTAAGAGGCTCTTTTTATCCTAATTTCGAGAAAAACTGGAAATTTCTATTTTTTGGAAATAAAAATGGATTTTTCAAAAAACAGTTCTGGCAAAAATTTTGTGTTTGATCGGAAAATAGTTAAAAGATATCCTGGATACAAAATAGTGAACAATTTTCTGGGTGTTTGCACTTTTATTCAATCATAACTTTTTTCCGACAAAAACAAGTTCTTCAAAGGAGCCGTTTTTGAAAAAATCCATTTTTAAATTCAAAAAATCAAAATTTCCAGTTTTTTCTCGAGCACGAAGCGAGATATGAAAAAAGCCTAGAGAAGAATATTTTCGAATCTCACTTCAGTGTTTGCAAAACTTGATTTTTCGATTTTACTGAGTAAAAATTGTTTTTTGACAGTTTTATACGAGAGAAAAATTAGAACAGATAAATACTATGATTGAAATTTTTTGAAGATATTTTTGTATTTTAATAATGTTATGATGGTGATGAATGTTTATGATGGTGGATATTACTGCACTTTTAAATTTTCTACTCAAAATAATTATATCAAGAACAAGAAATAAGAAAAAAAGAAATTGATATTGAAATCGAAAAATCAAGTTTAAAAACAAAATGAATTGAGATTATAAATTAGCAAGGGGATCTTTTCGTACCAATTTCACCAAGGAACAATTTAGCTGTGATCATTTTTTTCATATCTCCCTTCGTTTTCAATAAAAACTTTTCTCTGGGTGCATTTTAGTGGATGAGGAAGGCATGTTCTAACGCAATATTCCTACCTTACCGACGTCGAGACCGTTCTGCAGCTGTAGTGGTTTGTGTCCGTGCTAAGCTTCTATAATATTTAAGATGATGTCATCCTGAAATCCTATCTCACAAACATAGTAAGATTCTATAAACTTATCACGAACACAAAGCACTTTTCTAGAAACTTAGCACGGACACGAACCAGTTTTCTAGAAATTTAGCACGGACACGAACCACTACAGCTGCAGAACAGCCTCGATGTCGGTAAGGTAGGAATCTTGCGTTAGAATCCACCTTGCTCATCTACTCATTTTAACCGAACCTTGATTGGATAAATAATTTTTTTTACCATGGTACTGATCATCTTTCCTCGTACTCTAATCGCATTAGAATCATCTTCAGCTTTGGACAAACTCAGCGAATTTTGTGAAGGTGTTGATCTTGAACTAATATTTTCGTTTCCATAATGTCTTTCATCTGATAAAATGTCGTGCAAACAATTAATACAAATGTTTATTACCCAAAGTCACTTTTATTCACTTTTTTAAAAGTCATATTTAGTCACTTTTTTAGGAAAAAGTCACTATAGTCCCTTTTTTAAAGAAAAATGCCACTTTAGTCACGTTAATCTATCTCATTTCAGATTTTATCTAAAAAAAAAGGAAAATGTCTATAGTAATCTATCTATGCTATTCAATATCAGACTTTACACTCTTTCCCTATTTCCTTATTTGCCAATTTTTTGAAAACAGTTTCTGTTTTTTCCCGTATTTTGTAGAAACTTTTGCTTCTTCTTGTTTTTTTTTCTTAAAGGCGAATTGAATTAAAAGAATCCAATAAGGAAATCCAACTATTTTTGGTTGAAAGTTAAATCTTTTTGGTTGAAAGGTCTAATATTATATTTTTGGTTCAGGATTTAGCTTTGTTGGGTAAAAATTTTATTATTTGGCTGAAAATTTAATTCATTTATTGAAAATTCAAGTATTTGTTTGAAAAGTGATATTGTTTGGTCTAAAATTTAACTGTTTAGTTAAGAACTCGTGTTTTTGGATAGAAAGTTCATCTTTTTTTGTGTAAACTTTTTTTTGTGTAATCTTTCTTAGTTGAAAATTAACTTTTTTGTTGAAAATTCAACTATCGACTAAAAAATGGTTCTTTTTTTAATTAAAAATTCAACTGTTTTGATGAAAATTGCAACTGCTTTTGGTTGCAGTTAAATCTTTTTTCTTAGAAATTCTAACCATTTAATTGAAAAATCTAATTGGTTGAAAATTCAAGTTTTTAATTGAAGATTCGTATCTTTCGCCTGAAAGTGAAAGTGTTTAAATGCTACTGTTTGGTTGAAAATTAATTTTTGTTGTTCAAAATTCAGCAGTTTTGTTTATAATTCATATTTCTTGGTTTAACATGAACTTTTTTGTTGAAAATTAATATTTTCTAGGTTAAAAGTAAAACATTTTCTAAAGCATTCGATTTTTTAGCTCAACTCTGGACTTTTAGCTCAACTTTTTTGGTTAAAAGTTCAACTATTTGATTGGCAATCAATAATCTTTTTTTGGTTACGGATTTACATATTTTATTAAAAATTATTTTTTTTTTTGTGAAGATTCATCATTTTAGTTGTGAATTCATATCTTTGGAAAAAATTTAACTATATATCGTTAAAATTTTTTTGATTGAATATTAATTTTTTTAACAAAAAATTTAACTATTACTATTAATTCCTATTTTGATTGGAAATATATATATTTTTTTAGTAGAAACTTCAACTATTTGATTGAAAATTCATGTTTTGCTTTCGAAAATTAATCTTCTCGGTTTGAAAATTCATGTTTTTGGTTGAAGATTCATAATTTTAGTTGTGAATTCATCTCTTTGGTTAAAAACTGAACTATATGGTTGAAATTTTTTTTTTATCTTGAAAATTAAATTTTTCAGCTGCAATGTAAATATTCCATTTTTGATTGCAAAATTATCTTTTTTAGTATAAACTTAAACTATTTGGTTGAAAATTTATGTATTTTGTTGAAAATGCGTCTTTTTCGATACAAAAATAATCTTTGTTGAAAATGTATGTACTATGTTTGAAAATTTTAATATTTACTTGAAAATTCTTTGAAAAAGAAAATTCTTCTCTTTTTTGGTTTGAAAATAAAATGTCTTAACTAAAAAATAACTATTTTATTTTTAGTTGTAAATTCGTATTTCTTTTTGTTTAAAAATTCATATATTTTTAAGAAATTGCAATTTTTTTACTTGAAAGGTTAGGAATTTAAAGAGTTTCATATTAAATTCAATATGGTACCTACATTAAGTTTTTCAAAAGAATTTATTCCCCTATCATTCCCCTATTTTCGTGAAAAATCACTATATTGACCCTGTTTTGAAAGAAGTTTTGGCTGTGAAGTCTGCAATAATAAAATTCATATTATTTATTCAGTTTATAATAAAATGAATTAAGATTTGTCTGAACATTAATGATAAAATTTATTCTAACAATTGTGACCGTAATTTTCACCCCTGAATTCAGCAATATAATTTCGTCTAATTTTGTTAATCCAAACTGATAAATTAAATGCGTAATAGAATCGAAATTTTTGAGTAGATAAGTTTTGTATTAACATTACAGGACTGTTTAGTAGGGTATTTTGATCTTGAAATACTTTTAACATAGAATCTTTTATAAACGGAATGAAACAGTATTTCAGATGGAAATTTAAAATTTTCAAATTTATTAATTTATTTTAAACAAAAAATGTCTTTTCTACTATAAAAAATGTCTTTTTAACAAAATACTTTAATTTTCAACAAAATAATTACATTTTTAACATAATAGTTGAATTTTCAACCTAAAAATAGAAATTCCGAACAAAAAGTGTCATAGGTTATATTTCAATCAAAAAACATGAAATTTATACCAAAAAAGTTTTTTAAAACCAGAAAGACAAATTTTCAACAAATAAAGATTTTTCACTGAAGAAAGAAAATTTCACCTAAATTGTTGAACCTTCAAGCCAAAAGACGAATTTTCTCTACAAAAATTGAATTTACAAACAAAATTTTAAAACAAGAAAATTATTTGTTTTTTACCAAAAAAGGAGAATTTTCAACTAAAAAAGATCAATCTTAAAAAAATGGAAAAGTTACATTTTCAGTTCAAAAATTAATTTAAAAAAAAAGACTTTTCCACCAAACAGTTAAATTTTTAACCAAAGAGATGAATCTTCAACTAAAAATATAACTCTTGGAAAAAAAAAATTATTTCTTAACAAACTGATTCAACCAAATCTTTCAAATAAAATAGTTGAATACTCAAGCAAAGAAGAATCATTTTTACGAAGTGTCTCGTCGTCCCGAAATTCAGGGTGGCTAGTCTAATATTTTTTATGAGCTTGGCTAGTCGTCCCGAATTTTCGGGAGGACTAGTCCATCCTCTTTTCCAACTCCCCGAATTTTTCGGGACGACTAGACATAGCCTAATTTTTAACCAAAAAGTTGCATTTTCATAAAAAAAAGAAATTTCTACCAAAGCGGATGAATTTAAAAATCAAAAAGATAAATTTAAAAAAAAATAGTTGAATTTTCTATTAAAAAAGATTTTAGTTGACTTTTCACGATCAAAATATGAATTTTCAACCAAGAAATAAGTTTTTACAGAAAAAATGAAATTTTCACTCCGCAAAAGATGAATTTTTATCCAAAAAGTATGACTTTTTAACAAAAATGTTGAATTCTCTACCCAAGAGTTGCATTTTTATCCAAATAAAGATGAAATTTCTCTGAAAACAGATAAATTTTTACTTAAAAATAGTTGAATTTTCATCCAGAAAAGATTTCAGTTAACTTTTCAAGTTCGAAGTATGAATTTTTTAACAAAAAATAAGTCTCTACGAACAAAATTGAATTTTTCATCCAAAAAGACGAATTTTTTCAACCAAAAGAAATGAATTTTTAACGAAATAGTTGAATTCTCTCCCAAATAGTTGAATTTTTAATAAAAAAGGACACATTTATTAAAAAGTTGAATCTTCATCCAGAAAAGCTTTCAGTTCATTTTTCAACACCAAAATATGAATTTTAAACAAAAAGTAAATTTTCTACGAAATAGTTACATTTTCAACAAAACAGTAGAATTTTCAACCAAAAGTATGACTTTTTGACAAAATAGTTTCATTTTCAACCAAACAGTTGCATTTTTATCCAAGAAAGATGAAATTCCTCTTAAAACAGTGAATTTTTAATTAAAAAAAAGCAACAAATTTTCAAAAAAATAGTTGAATCAACACCAAAATATTAAATTTAACCAAAAAGTAAATTTTCTACAAAATATTTAAATTTTCAACAAAACAGCAGAATTTTCAACAAAAAAGTATGACTTTTCAACAAAATTGTTGAATTTTCAACCAAACAGTTGCATTTTTATCCAAAAAAGATGTAATTTCTGCTAAAGCAGGTCAATGTTGAAATCAGAAAGACAAATTTTCAAAAAAGAGTTTAAATTGCAACCGAACAGTTGAATTTTTATTCCAGAAAGATGAAATATTTCTTTTAAAACAGATGAATGAAAAAAAAACTTCGAAAAAATAGTTAAATTTTCATCCAAAGAAGATTCCAGTTCACTTTCCAACACCAGAATAAGAATTGTAAACTATAAGTTAATTTTCTGCTAAATAGTCGAATTTTTAACCAAAAAGTATGACTTTTTAAAAAGATTGTTAAATTTTCAACCAAACAGTTACATTTTTGTCCAAGAAAAATGAAAATTCTACTAAAACAGGTGAATTTCTAAATCAAAAAGACAAATTTAAACAAAAAGAGTTGAATTTTCATCCAAAAGGATTTCAATAGACTTTTCTAAAGAAAAAGACAAATTTTAAACAAAAAATAAATTTTTTAGGAAATAGTTGAATTTTCAACAAAACAGTTTAATTTCCGTCCAAGAAAGATGCAATATTTCTACTAAACCAAGATGATCTTTTAAATTAAAAAGACAAATTTTCAGAAAAAATATTTTTCATCCAAAAAAGATTTCAGCTGACTTATCAGCAACAAAATATGAATTTTTAAAAAAAGGTTAATATTATACGAAAAGAGTTGAATTTTTAACCCAAAAAGACGAATTTTTAACAAAACAGTAGAATTTGAAAAAAAAGATGTATTTTTAAGAAAATTGTTAAATTTTTAACCAAATCTAAAAAGATGATCTTCAGGAGAAAGTTTTTGCGAATTTGCAAAAATTACGTACATGA
>CAKNYM010052153.1:173877-205632 GCA_932195095.1 Andricus curvator | reverse complement strand
ATCACTTTTTAAACACTTTTTTCAGAACATTAATCTGTGGTAGCCCTGGCAATATGGTATCTTCATTAAGATCCTGCTGAGTCAAGATTTTCTGTTCATGACTAGTTATTACGAAAATTTGATGAAACTGTATAAACATTCAATTAACGAACCGTCTTTTGCTTTTACGGTGTCCCACGTTTCGCTCGTTCGAATCGTGGGTTTTACGATGGCTGTTAAAGATGTCCCCAAGGTAAAATCTTCTTTCAGTTGAGGACTCTCATTATTATTCTCGTGAAAAGCGGGAGACATCTCGTTGGAATTTTCATTTCTCCACCATTGAAATTCCATAACATACTTCTTCACTTCAAGCGATTGTAATCTTTTCATTACCTTGTAAGCTGTGAAACTAAGAGGGATTATATTACTGACAAAATTTACAAAACTATTTCAAGATCAGTGATGAGAAATAACTAGTTTCTTTTAACTAGTTACTTTTTTTGGTAACAATAGTGGTGACAGTGCCTATAAACATCTTTACTTTTTTAGTTCCTTTCAAAATGTAGTTTACAAGTCTTTTTTACGACAGTCAATACATTTTATTGCTTTTTCAATGATTTTTTTATATTCGTTGAATCAACGGATGAAAAAGTCTCAATGCTGAACTAGGGTGAACGAAGAACTTTTCATTTTCCCTGATCTTGTAACATTTTTGAAATAGAACTTTTTATAAACAGAATAACAAATTTCAGATTCAAATTTTCAGATTTATTTATTTCAACCAAAATATAACTTTTCTACCATAAAATATGAATTTTTAATCAAGAAGGACCGATTTTCGACAAAAACGTTGAATTTTCGATGAAAAGAAGTCTTTTTAAGAAAATAATTAAGTTTTTAACAAAATAATTCAATTTTCAACAAAATAGTGAAATTATTGACCAATTTGTGGAATTTTCAACCTACAACGACCAACTGCTGCATTTTCAACCAAATAATTAAATTTTCTAGAAGACAGTTTAACCAAATATTTTAACTTTAAAACAAATAATTAAATTTTTAACTTCCTAAGATCAATGAAATGGTCAAATTTGTAATAAAAAAAGATTAAACTTCAAGCACAAACTGTTGCAGCCTTAACCAATAAGTTCAATTTTCAAGCCAAAAAGAAGAATTTTTTAGGAGAAAATTGAATTTTCATACCGAAAAGTGGGATTTTCAACAAAAAGATTAATTTTCAACATAAGTATAATAGTTCATATTTCAACCAAAAAAAGTTATACTTTTTAACAAAATAATTGAATTTTTAACGAAAGAGTTGAATTTTCAACCTAAAAATATGAATTCTCAACAAAATATGTAATAGTTGATACTTAAACTAAAAATGTTAAAATTTATACCAAGAGAGAACAATTTTATAACCAAAAAATAAATGTTCAAACACGAAGATTAATTTTCGACCAGAAAAGACAAATTTTCAACAAAATACATGAATTTTCAAACAAAGAGTTTAATTTTTAACTAAAATAGATTAATTTTTAAACAAAATGAAGAAGTTAAATTTTTAATAAAGAAATTAATTATCAACAAAAAATAACGAATTTTCAACATATAACGATTTTGCAGTCAAGAAAGAAAAAAAATGTATCCAAGTTGTTGAACATTTAAGCCAAAAGGCGAGTTTTCTGGAGAGCAGTCAAATTTTCAACCCAAAAATAAGAATGTTCTACAAAAAAATTAATTTTCAACCAAACAGTTGAATTTTTAACCAAAAAAAGAGGAAATTTCAACAACAAAATTCTACAAGAAAGATGCATTTTCCACTGCAAAAGATGAATTTTCAGGTGAAAAAATTAAGTTTCAACCAAAAAAAAAAGCTTACAATCAAAGAGTTGAATTTTTAACTGAAATTATGAATCTTCAACAAACTAGAAAATGATTTTTTAGCAAACTGGTTCAACCTTCAACCAAGTAGTTCAATTTTCAACCAGACAGCTGCATTTTTTCCAAAATAGATGAAATTTATACTATAACAAGTAAATTTTTTCAACCATCGTTTTTTATCAAAATAGTTCAATTTTCAACCCAAAAAGACGAATTTGCAACAAAATAGTTGAATTTTTTTACCAAAAAGGATGACTTTTGAACAAAATTAGAAAATTCTCTACCAAATATTATAAACAATCACTAAAAATATAATCGTCAGAAGGAAATAACTAAATAAAAATAAGATTTTTTGGAAAATTAAACATAATTTAGGTTTTATTTTAAAAGATTATTTTTCAATTTTGAAGGTTTCAAAATGTCTAAAAAGAATGTTAGAGATTTTAAGAAAACTTTCCAATTTTGCAGGATTTTAAAAAAGTGTAGAAAAATTTTTGATTGCGTCAAAAGATATTTAGAAATTTTAGAGGCTTTGAAAATATTCGAGAATAATTTAGATCTTGAAAGAATAAAAAAAATTTTGAAAAAAATTAATATTTCGCAAGAAAGAATTTTTTAAGGAATTCTTAAAGGTTTTAAGAGATTTAAAAAGTTGTATCAATATGCCTGGGAAAATCTAAAACGATTTTTCATTTTCAAAAGTTAATTTCAAGAAAATGATTAAAAAGATTTCAAAACAAATAAAAAGATACCCAAAATTGTCCAAAAAGAATTTGGAAGATTTCAAGGCATTTTTAAACATTTTTGTAATTAGAAAAAAATCGAATCACTTAAAAATATATTTAAAATTAGTAGAAGTTTTGAGAAGTTTCAAAAACTATTAAATTCTTGAGAATATATCAAAAATTTTAAACAAAATGTAGAATTTTGAAGATTTCGAAAAAAAGTTACAAGATTTGTCAGGATGTTGAAAGGTTTCAAGAAAATAAAAACAATTTTCTTAAGATTCTCAGAAAGATTTTAAATGGGTTTTCAATTTTAGGATTAATTGCTCAAGAAAATTTGAAAATATTTCATAACATTCGAAATATTTCGAAAGATGTCCAAAAAAATCTGTATAATTTTAAGGATTTTATTTTGATTTTGAAAGATATTTATAGAAAATTTTGGAAAAATTCGTGTCAATTCAAAAGATATTTATAAATCTAGAAGCTTTATAGAAATTAAAAATATTTTAAAACTTGAAAAGAATTTCTTCTTAATAATATAAAAAAAATTTTCTTTGAAATTTCTTAAATTCTTTCTCATGGAGCGTAAAAGGCCTAAAGCCTAATTTAGGCTTGAATTTTGGTATTCGAAAACTCCTTACAAATAAATAGTTATTCCAAATTTTTATTTTGTATGAGAAATTCGTTTTGTCCTCCATTTGAGCTGATGCTTTTATTTCGAAAATAAAAAAGTAACTAAAGAAGTAACGATATTAACATTTTTTGCAAAAGTAACTAATAAAAAGTTATATTTTGTAAAACTAACGATAACGATGACTTATTACTTTTAAAAAGTAACTTAACCATCACTGTTTAAGATATAAATGTTATACTTCACAATTCTTACAAGGCACCCAGGCTCATGATAATTACTATAATCAGAAATTGATAATTCTTCTGGGAAAGAAATCGATAATCAATCTTGAAATTGATGGAATTCAAGATATTCAAGTACCATCGCTTAATCCAGTTTTTTAAATATTTGTACCAGGTTTCTTTCTGTTCTCCGTAAATTAAAAACATCCATTCTCGATTTAAAAATTCGTAGGCTACTTGCAAGCAGGTGAGGGTATACATTTTGAATATAACTGAAAAAAGTTTTTGAGTTTTTAGTTATGAAGATATTTGAAATTTTATTTTCGAAAATCGATATCTTCGATATGAACCAACGTTTCGCCGACTGAGTCGAGTATTAAGTCTCTGACGAAGAGGAGAGATGGTGCAACGTGTACCGATTTGGGTTGGATCAAATATTAAAAGAATAATGATCAAAGTTGTACAAAATTGATATTTTTTCCACAATAATTGTGAAAGAAATTAAGCATTATTTTTTTTATTTTTTCTATAATTTTATGGATAAAAATGTATTAAAAAATAAAGAAAAGTGACAGTTTTAACCTACATCGATATTAGGTAATTCTTCAAAGAAAGAGCATTAAGGAACTGATTTTTTTTTATTGCAGCACCATTGAAGAGAAAATATCATCGTTTGTTATTTCTTTTCTTCTCTCAAAAGAAAATGAAATCGATTCATCATACTTTATTGTCTTCCAGAGAAATGCATTCAAGGAAGGACAATAGAAGTACTTACGTCTTCGTTTTTATGCTTTTGTGTGTAGAACCAATGTTAGTCAAGCAACCAAGTGTCCTCAATATTTTTGCGAAGTACTGACAACATCAACCACTTTATCGGGATGACTGATTTGAGATGAGAGAAAAAACGTAAAAAGTAATGGTTTGACAGGCTAAAACAAAAGAGGGGTCTGAGCAAGAATAATGTTCTGAAGAGAAAGAGAAAGGAATGGTCAAAATTGTTACAATTTCAAAAGCCTGTCCTTTACCATTAAATTCTTGTTTCCAAGTTCCCATCAATTTCTAACCCTTCTTAGGGTATTATCAATTTCTATCCAGGCTTGAGATTGTAAAAAATAAGTGGGTAGACGCTGAGTTCTTTTAAATCATTTAGATAAAAACCGTTTAATTTTTAACGACAGATGGTATATTTTTATTAATTATTATTACTATTATATTATTAATGATAATATGTAGTATTTTTAAAAAATCTCTAAAAAGTAAATTAAGTAGTACAAAAGAATGTGATCGAATATAGGAACAAGAGCAACTTGTATAGGAAAATCAGTATAGGCCTAAAATGATTTTAATATAATTAATTGCCGATAATTTTTTCACGATTTTAGAAACTTCATTATATATAATCATCATATAGAAAACGATTATGGGAGAATCATAATTGTAATAAATAATATAAAAATATTGAAGGAATTAATGTAAAAAGCACAAATAAAAAATCAAACACAACAAAAATCTGGGTATATTTTTTAATCCTTTGTAACTCTTTGGAATGTGCTTAAATCTGTAGACATCCCTTAAAAAAGCTTTTAACTCCTTCTTAGTTCCTTCGAGATCTTTGAAATAGTTACAAATCATAGAAAACTCCTTAAATATAAAATGATTCAAATTTATTATCTAAAATTCTCAAGAGAAGCCTTTAAATGTCAATTTTTTTAAAAATCTCTTTAAATTCTTTTGCATCTTTTGAAATAACTTAAAATTATCTGTTTATTCAATTCCTTCATATCCCTTAAAATCGTTAAAATACGTCAAAATTCCTCAAATTGAAATTTTCTTTATTCCCTGAAGTTCCCTCTAAATTAGTTGAAATACCTTAAAATCCCTAGAAAAACTCGTTTAATTCCCAAAACACATTTGAAATCCTTGGAGATTTATTAAAATCCTTGAAATCTTCTAAAATTCTTCGAATTAATTAGAAAACATAAATCTTTAAAAAATAAATTAAACTTATTCTCTAAAATTCCTAATAAATCCCTTAAATCTTGTGAAATTCTTTGAATTTCCTTTTAAATATCTGGAAATCCTAAATAATTCATTGAAATCTTTCGCGATTCTTGAAATCCCTCAAAACCCTTTGAAATCTTTGACAATAATTCAAAATATTTAAAATCCTTTGAAAATTTTTTAACTCCTTTTTTATCTCTTGAAATCGCTGAAATTCGCTGAAATCCCTTCAAATCCCTAAAAAACGTTCAAATCCCGAGACACCTTCAAAATCCTTGAAGATTCAATGAAATCCTCTAAATCCTGTAAAATTCTTCGAAAAACTCAGATATCGTTAAAATTCCTTAAAATTCCGAAAATCCTAATATAATTTAAATCTCGTAAAATTCATCGAAATACCTTGAAATCGCTTAAAATCTTCGAACATGTTAGGAATTCTTTGAAATTTAATATATTAAAATTCATTTTCTAAAGTTCTCTATAAATCCCTTGAAATCTTTAGAAATCCTATTAAATTCTTTTGCAACCCTTGCATTTTTTAAATCACTTTAAATCCCTTGGACTCCCTTAAAATCCCTCAAAATCTTTTTTCGGAAATCGTAAAAATTAATTAAAATGAGCAAACAACATTTCAAAGCCCTTGAATATTTAAAATCATTTTAAATTATCCATTAAAGTTCTCTAAAAAACCCGTTCAACCTCTAGAAATATTTCAAACCTCTTGAAATCCTAAAAGCTTTCTTTAAAATCAATTAAATTTTTTTTAATTTTTTGGAATCCCTAAAAATCCCTAGAAATATTTCATTTAAAAGTCATAAAAATCTACCAAAATCAGTGGAAATCATTTGCATTTCTTTGAATAGAAAATTAAATTAAACTTGTACATTACAGTTCTCGAAAATACCGTTCAAATCCCGAGACGTCTTCATAATCCTTCGAGATTCAATAAAAACCCTTAAGTCTTGTAAAATTCCTCGAAACATCCTGAAAACCCTTATTTTATTTATTTTATTTATATTTTGGAGCCCTTGAAATATTTGAAATTGCAAAGAATCCCTTAAAATTTAATTTAGGTCAATTTATTTTCCAAAGTTCTCTAGAAATGCCTTAAAATCTTTGAGAATCCTAAAAAGTTTTTTTTTAAATTCTTTGAAATTCTTGAGATCTCTTAAAATCCTTTAGAATCCTTTGAAATCCCTTGAAATCTTTTCTACGGAAGTCGTGAAAATCCATTTAAATGAGTAGAATTTATTTAAAAGCCCTTGAATATTTGAAATAATTTACACTTATTCATTAAGGTTCTCTAAGAAAACGTTAAAAACCCTTGAAATTCTTAGAGATGAACAAAATCTTTAAAATGTTGTTAAATTCATAGAAATCTTTGGAAATCCTACAAATTTCTTCAAAATACCTCAAAATTTTTCAAATCTTATCGAATCCTTTAAAATCCCTGAAAATCTTTCCACTGAAAGTCAAAAAAATTCACTAAAATATGTAAAAATAATTTGAAATTCCTTGAATATAAATTAAATTAAATATATGTATAACATATAGCATAGGGTACTCTAAAAAAAACCGTTCAAATCTCTAGAAATCTTTGAAATTCTTGTAAATTGAAAAAATGCTTTCAATCTTGTAAGATTTCTGGAAATACCCTAAAATCTATGGAGTTTTAAAGAATACCTTAAAATGATATTTAATTCAATTCATTTTACAATGCACTCTAGAAAACCCTTAAAATCGATCCTAAAATATTTGGAAATTCTACAAAATTTTCCGAAATCCCATGACATTTTTTAAATTTCTTGAAAACTTTGAAATCTGTTAAAATAGCTTAAAATCTTTAAAAATTCCGTAGATCCTTTCAAATATTTAGTGATCCTATAAAATTCCTTAAATCTCGTGACATTCTTTGAAATACCTTGAAATCTTTGGAAATTCTACAAACTTCTTCGAAATTCCTGGAAATTGTTGAAGTCCCTTGAAATTATTTTCTACGTCGTTTTCTACCTTAAGTGAATAAAGCAACCATTTGTTTGCAATGTACTTATATACCTATATTTTTTAATTTATATTTTAACATTATTAATTTCTATACTGAGTTTCTTATAACGATGTTCTATGATGATTTTTCTAGAATTGCGACAAAATTATAAGAAATTCTTTACAGGAAAATCATTATACGCCTATGGTATTCATTATTTTACATGAATTTCTAGCCCTATCCAGTGCTATTCATTTCTATCTCTTTCACAGGATGTTATCAATTTCCATCGTCTTCTATTCTGTTAACATAACATATATTCTATCAATTTTTATGTCAGTTTACTGTACCAGAATGTTATCGGTTTTTATTATTTTCTGTCAATTTCAAGGCCTATCTTGTGCTATCCATTTCTATCCCATTTCTAGGATGTTATCGAATTCAATTTTCTTCCAATCCACTTATTCATCATCAATTTAATCAATTTTCATCAAACTGAACCAGATCTTACTGGTTGTCACTATTTTCGATATATTTCCAGCCCTATAGAGTATTACGCGTAATGAATAAAAAAGACGAATTGATTGACGTAATTGTATTTTCTAATTGCTATGTTGAATGGGGGACCGAATACGATATAAGTCAACTGAGTCATTTCTTATCACGTAATCGGTGGCCGACGAGATATGTTCTTTTTCAAAGGAAATGAAACGACACGTATTTTTCGGTTTGATGAAAAAAATTTGTTGACAAAGTTGTTACGTTTGAACTCGTAAGGCGAATGACGTTGATTAGTATCAAAAAGTTGTAAACAAATTTCTTTAAAGCTTGGTATTATTTAAATTAATACAGGTGGAGCATTCCATTTCACATGACTAAGCAATAAACACATTAAATCATCTTACAATGGAATTGCGTCAAAACGGAAACAAATGAATTGTTTAACTAACAGATATTCTATATTCTGAACGTGTTGCAAAAAATTATTTAAATCATTAATAATAATGCTGGTAAATTTGTAAAATATCTTAACAAAGAGTTATTCGAATGAGCCACATGTTGAAAAGCCGGGAAAAATAGCTTTTCTTCATTAATTTGTTCACAGTATAATAAAAAATTTGCCTACATTATTCTGACTTGCTGAAAAATATTTATAAATAGTTTTATTGCAGATATAAGACCTTTCCTAATGAATCTAAAATTTGAGAAAAAAATTGTTCTTCTAAAAAGTTAAAAAAATGTCAAATTTGTTTTTTAACAAAAAAAATACCCAAATATTTGATCAAAAATCTAAAGACACAAATGTTTTCAAAATTTAGAAAGCTTTTAAAAAACGTCCAAATCGAATGAATAGTGTAGGATAAAAATCGATTTGTCCACAGAAACTTTTTTTATACCACTTTGCGACTGTAAGTTCATACTTTAAACTAATAAAATGAACTTAGTTTTATCATGAAACTATAAACTTAGTTGATAAATTACACAGCCACACCAAAAAAATCGATTTTCGGGTCTGGAGGTCAGACCATGTTCACTATATGTTCTTGGGGTCACTGAATCCGAATCCGAGGTCCAAAAAACTCCAGCACGTCAGAGTTCTGACATAACCTAAAAAAACCTCATAAAAAATATTTTTTCGGGTCTGGAGGTCAGACCATGCTTACTATATGTTTTTGGGGTCGCTGAATCCGAATCCGAGATTCAAAAAAAAACCAGCACGTCAGGGTTCTGAGATAACCTCAAAGAACCCCATACAAATTTGTTTTCGAGTCCGGGGGTCAGACCATGTTTATTATATGTTTTTGGGGTTGCTGAAAAAATCGTCTCTCTCTCACGTCCCTGACGTGATGGAGTTTTTTACACTGAGGATTCGGATTCAGTGACCCCAAAAACATATAGCAAACATGCTCTGACCTCCGAACTCGGAAAAAAAGTTTTATGAGGTTTTTTGAGGTTATGCAAAACCCTGACTTGCTGGGATTTTTTGGAACTCGGATTCGGATTCAGCGACCCCCAAAACATATAATAAACATGGTCTGATCCCCGGACTCGAAAACAAAATTTATGAGGGTTTTTGAGGTTATGTCAGAACCCTGACGGGCTGGGGTTTTTTGGACCTCGAATTCGGATTCAGCGACCCCAAAAACATATAGTAAGCATGGTCTGACCTCCAGACCCGAAAACAGATTTTTTGCGGTTATGTCAGAACCCTGACGTGTTGCGGGTTTTGGATCTCGGATTCGGATACGATTATCAATTATCCAATTTTATCCATTTTTTACCATTTCCATCCCTTTTTCAGGACCGTATTAATTTATATTCTTCTGCCTTCTACCTATTTACCATCTACATATGTACTTTATCAATTTTCATCCCACTCTTCTCTAATGTCATCGGCTTTTATTACTTTTTTATGAATTTGTAACCCTATCAGTGAAGGAAAGTAGGGGAAGCAGTGGAAGGAAGAGAGGGGGGAAGTACAGGCGAAGCAGGAAGATATTGGAAGGTAGGAGAAGTGGGGTGTGAAGGGAAGGGACGTTGAAGAAAATAGTGGAAGAGGAAGGGTGAAGGTGAGGGGAAGGAGAAGTAAGGGAACGGAGAGATAGAGGGGAAGTAGGGTGTAAAGTGAATAGAAAGACAGGGAAGTAGGAAAGGAGAGGAGAGAAAGTAGATGAAAAGTGATAGTGAGAAGAAGGGGAAGTAGGAGAATGTAGGGGGAAGTAGAAAGGGAGGAGATGAAAAGTAGAGTTTAAGAGGGTATGTGAGGATAGAGGAGGGACACGAGAACATGGAGAGTATGGAAAAAAAGCAGAAAGGGAGAGATTTGAATATGATCCCAATAATTATTTTCTATCAGTTTGTAGCCCTATCCAATTATATCTATTGATAGATATACAATGAAAAAAGCGATAGAAACTTGAAAACTCTAAGAAAAATGTGAGAAGTTTTTGAAACATGAATCCATGACGTGCCTATGACGAATTAATTTTTCACGTGGTTACGAGTTATGATGGACGACCCCTAGCGATAGAAATAAGTTACTTAGTTGGGTTGCTCTGTTCGTGACAGGACGACTAGAATGATAGAATAGCACGCCTCCCTGTATCAAGTCGAAGTTTCGTAGCTCCGACCAGAAATCCTTATACTTTTGGTGGGGTGTTCGTCCGTGCATCCATTTATCGTACTTTTTTCCCGGAAGGTGAAGTGAAAGGAGGGGAAGTTGTGGGGAGATAGGGAGAAGGGATATGCAGGGAAAGTGGAGTAAAGTAGTGGAAGGCACAGAGAGGGGAAGTAGGGGTGGAGGGAAGGGAAGGGGGGAAGCATAGAGGAGTAGGGGAAGGGTGAAGGCGAGTTGATGGGGAAGTGATGGAATGAAGAGAGAAATGGGAAGTAGATGAAAGGATAAGGTGAGGGGAAGGTGAAGTAAGGGAATAGGTAGATATGGGAGTAGGTGGAGCTGGGAAGGAGGGAAAGTAGGTTGAAGTAGGGGAAAGTAGAAATGGAGGGGATGGAAAGTAGAGTATGAGAGGGTATGTAAGGCACTGAGAAAAATGAATAGTTGGGGCTACTACCTTTTTATTAGTAAAGCATTCATTGGTTCTTACAACTGTTCAGTTAGTAACACCAACTAATCAAGTAGTCGGTTTAGGAAGCCGTTTGTAGTACTCGTGACTAGTTTACATTAGTAACGTTTTACTAGTCAGAGTTACTAATAAATTAGTCATCTGTACTACTAATTGATTTTTCTGACAAATTAAAGTAGGTGGCTTAACTGTTTTATTTGCTACCGTGGTTGGTACGACTGAGAATGCGACAAAGGTACCAACATACCTGCGGTAAAACGAGGGAGAACGTTACGACATGGCCGTCATAACTCGTTGCTCACTTGACGTCTCGTTCATCATTTATTGATGGAAGTGTCAGAAGTGTTGCAAAGTTTAGGCTTCGGGGATTATATCGAAGCATTTGAATGTATGTATAAGAAATTCAACAATCAAACGAGTTTCAAGTTTTACTGGAAATCCTAACCTACAAAGTGCATCTGCAATTAGAAAGATCCCAGTGGGCATAGGGACATATTTTTTTAGAACGTCTTATCACCTGAAATGACATCAGCGTCCCGAAGATATCACAAAAAAAAGATGCCCGCGTGCCCACTGTGATCTTTTTAATTCAGATTTCGATAGTATAGTGACAGATATTTTAATTAGTCCCTGTGAAAAAAAGAAAATAGTTATACCTACAAATTTTTTAGTAGACATGACAAACTATATTAGTAAGTTCAACTACCTACAGACAGTCGTTTTGACAAACTGAAATAGTTAGTCTACCTAATAAAATAGTAACGGCAACTACTCGTTCCCCAACTAACAAAAATAGTTCTCACTACTAACTAAATAGCAGTACCATTATTTACTAACTAAAATAGTTGTCCCAACAATTTTATTAGTTGTCCCAACTAATCTTTTTTTTCAGTGGGTGGGAAGAAGGTAAGCGAGAGCAGGGTAATTATGGAAAGAAAAGTAAAAACGCGGGGATTTGAATATGATCCTATTAATTATTTTCTATTAGTTTCTAGCCCTATCCAATTCGATACATTGGTATACAATGAAAAGAATAAGATTTATAAACTTGAAAACTCGAAAAAAATGTGAGAAGTTTTTGAAAAGTGAATCCATGACGTCCCACTAAAGAATTAATTTTTCATGTGGTTGCGAGTTATGATGGACAACCTCTATCGATAGAAGTGAGTTAGTCTGTTGGGTTTCTCTGTTCATGACAGGACGACTAGAAAGGGAAAAGAGTACGCCTTACCGTCGAAGCCTTGAGCAGAAACCCTTATAATTTCGGTTCGGTTTTCGGCTGTCTATTCACACATCGTCCTTTTTTCCAACGAGAGGAAGTGAAAGCAGGGGAAGTTGTAGGGGTATAGGAGGGAGGGATAGGCAAAGTAGGAAGTTCTGGGAAGGTAGGGTTAGTTGAGGGTGAAGAGAAGGTAAGGGCGGGAAATTGAAAGGAATTAGGGAAAGTAAGTGAAGGGTGAAGGGCAGCGGAAGGGTAAGTGGGGGCTGGTAGGGGAAGAAGGGTCAATTAAAGAGAAGGGTGGGGAAGTAGTAATGGTGGCAAGTGGTGGGAAGTATGGAAAAGTAGGGGAAGTAGACAAAAGAAGAAGGTGAGAGGAAGGCAGACTAAGGGAATAGAGGGGGGCAGTAGTGGGGCGGAGAGAGACGAGAGGTAGGTGGGAGTAGGGGTGGCGAAGCGAGGGCAGAAAATGTATGGAAGGGAAAGTAGAAAGGGAGAGATTTGAATATGATCCCATTAATTAGATTCTATCAGTTTCTAGCCCTATCAAATTCTATCCATTGTTATACAATGAAAAGAGAAAGATACAGAAAGTGAAAAACGCTAAAAAAATGTGAGAAGTTTTTAAAGAATGAATCCATGACGTCCAACTGACGAATTATTTTTTCTCGTGGTTGCGAGTTATGATGGACGACCCCTAGCGATAGAAGTGAGATAGTTAGGTTTGTCTGTTCGTGACAGGGCATCTAGAAAGAGAAAAGAGAACGGCTCACTGTATCGAATCGACTCCCAACTTCGGGGACCTGTGTTGCTACGATACATCATCGTTAGAAGTCTCGGTCTCGCTATTGGAAGTTCTTACCGATACTGAGTGATATATCTTCTGTCTAGACGTATCACTGGATAAGATGATTCAAGTTCATAAAGCAATTTTTATGGCATAGAATGGTGTCAAATTGACACCACATTGACAGAAAAACGATAGATGACCAATTTTCTAATAAAAGAACATCAGTAATAAAATATGAATCCAAAGAAATGGATTTCCTTCAAGACACTTTTTTTTAGTCTTGTAGAAATATTATTAACAAATATTTATAAACTGGTAGTAAATGCATGAGCGCGATGCGGACGTGCACATCTGTGTCTTTTTACTTCCTAAGATTAAAAATATGAACAATTTAAACATCTGTTATTGAAAATATTTTCAAATATTAGGTTTAAAAATAATTGAAACAATAATTAATCGATTCCATTTCGAATGAGGCAGGTTCTACACACGAACTCAGAGAAACTCTCGGCGACAAAATATGTTGTTTTTTGGTGAAAATTAGGCAATATGAATTTTTCCGATTTGCGAAAAAAAATTTCTACGAATTTATGCGTATTTAAGTTTTGTTAAAAATTGAAAAAATCTTGGCTATTCTTCTGGAAATATTAAAAGTCGATTTTCTGAAGAAAAAACTTGCATTGTTTACGAGAAAAATTCCAAAATTATATTTTCAGAAAAAAAAAATTATGCCGGCCTCAAAAATGGTTCAGCCCGCATGAAGCTACTAGGATGCATTTCTTCTATTAGCAAACACTTTTCGAAAATATTGGAATAAATAAAAAAGGTGGGGTTTCCCACAAAATATTTTTTACATGTTTTCAAAATTTGAAGGAAAAATTGAAAACGATTTTCTGAAAAACACCACCTTTTTCACATATTTTTGTATAGTTTCTGCTTATGTGAGGAAGATATCTTATCAGCTTTCTGCCACCTTTTGAGGCCAAGAGAATTTTTTTCCATAAAAATAAAATTTTTGAATTTCTCTCGGAAACGATGTAAGATATCGCGAAAGAGAAGTCTTTTTTATAGAAATTTTGAGACGACATTTGGGAAAATCGACTTTCAATATTTTTACGAAAATCGCCGCCATTTTGTTAGTTTTGAACCTCTAATGAAATCTCCGTAGGATTTTGAAAGAGGCCGATAAGCCCGAATAGAATCAGAAAAAAATGATTAAATATCTCAATTAGGTCTATAGAGGTTTAAAAACAATTCGCGAAAAAATACTTATCACCTAATTTCCTCTCAAAGACAATATATTTCAAGGCCTCAAAAATTAAACTCTTTCAAAATTGCGGTTTTAAAACTATAATTTTGAACTTAAATTACAGAAAGGGTCTAGCGGGGTATGTATGGTAAAACTGCCCCTAAGGCTTTTTGGGTCATAATGCGATCTGTAGGTAGCCTGTGGGGGTGAAAAACGTTTCAATAAGTTTCAGCCCCCTAACTTGCATATTAACCCTACTACCCCTAATAATGTCATTTTCAAAATTATTTCTTTTTTCGGTACATATTCTTTATTTTTAAACGAGAAAAAATAAGGGCAGAAGGCACATTGGGATGCATATATAGAAGAATGTTTGAGTCGTTTTGGCGGGAAATTCAAAATTTTTTAAATTCGGAAATATTTCAAATAATTTTGTTAATACGAAATCAGCTTTGCGAAAGAATGATAATTTTTCTGTAAGTTGGGCTTTCAATACTCTATAAAAAAATCAATTTTTTATCTTTGGTGCGCCAAGAGACTAGAACCCCCAACTTCCTGTTTTTGATGCGCTGAATCCGAATCTGCCTCTGACGTCTGTTTTATTCCATCAGGTCCCTATTTTCTTATAACCTCAAACAATAGTGAAAAATCTGAGTTTTTGTAAATATGTAAGTTGCGGAAAAACTAATTGCACCACTAGATCCTACGAAAAAAAAATAACCTAAAATCCATGTATTAGACCATTTTTGTCTTGACCCAATTTGTTATGTAAATAGTATAAATAAATGCGGTAGCAGGCGTCACACTACTGTATGTTTCTTTATACTGTATAAAAAATTGGATGGAAAAAATTTGTTGATCATATGACTTTTATGACACTCTTCTCGTAGAATCAAATAGTGCAATTAGTTTTTCTGTAGCACACATATTTAAAAATAATATCAAGATTGTTCATCATTTTTTGAGGCAATAATAAACTGGGATCTGATAGAGAAAATCGGACATTGAATTTGGATTCAGTACATGAAATGATTTCAGCCCTTTTCAACGCCTATGAAGCGGGGCTAAGGCTCTACCTTTTACTCACTAGGGACTGAAAAGTGACGTCAGAGGTGAATAATGAAAATTAAACATCTATGAGCTCGCATTTTACGATAATAGATAATAATATAATTTAATATAATAGAATAGATAATAGAATTTTGCGGTTATTTATATAAAGTTACCATATATAACTGATAACATTGCCGTAAATTAACGTAAATTACCGAAAATTTTCCAAAATTTCCGGAAATTTATGGAAATTTACAAAAATGAATTTTGGGTAATTTATGGTAAGTTAACATATTCACCTGTAAAATTACCAAAAAATAACCGAAATATTTCATGAATTTCCGGAAAATGGAAATTAAAAAAACTGAATTTTGGGTAATTTATCGTAAGTTAACATGTTTCCCTATAAAATTACCATAAATGACCGAAAATTTTAATAAATTTCCGGAAATTTATGGAAATTTTTAAAAATGAATTTTGGGTAATTTATGGTAAGTTATCATATTTACCAGTAAAATTACCATAAATGACCGAAATTTATCATACATTTCCGGAAATTTATGGAAATTTTTAAAAATGAATTTTGGGTAATTCATGGTAAGTTAACATATTTACCTGTAAATTTACCATAAATGGCCGAAAATTTCCATGAATTTCCGCAGATTTATACACGGAAAAAATAAGTCTTGGAACATTTCCTAGATTAGTGCTGAACTTTTGGACGGGCCATCATTTTTAACAAAGTTGCACGATTGTTTCTTAAACGAACATTTACAGACTTCAAAATTTTTAGTGGTATTAAGTATTCCTACGTCTTTCTCACTCTTCGCGATATTACACATAATACACTTATTTATATTGAAAATAAATTAGAAGATGGCCATTATTACATTGCAAAAAAACTGGATGTAAGCAGATTTTATTTTCAAGTTCGTATTTCTGTACATAAAATATTTATAAAAATATTAGAATAAAATATAAGAATGTGTCTCATAATAGAATAAAATATGTTTGTTTTTCATTACAAAAACATTTGCATAAAAGCCATCTTCACATTTATAATTTCAATAAATAATAAAAAGTTGTTTAGAAGTTAATCGAGTCACCACTAATAATCTTGAAACAGTGAGAGGTCCCCGAGATATTACGAATCGAATATCTGGGTTATTTTTTTTCAAAAAGATACACAACAATTGTTTAAACAATTTCCTTATTTGTTTAACAAAATTTATTATTCTGGTATAAAATCTAAAATTCTTTTCGTGGATTGTGGTTAAAATTGCTATTTCTCATCAAAGATATCATTTAAAATAACCATTTTTTAAATAACAATCTATAAAAAGTATTTTCGAATCTATCTCAATAATTCTTTCATCTTTTAAGAGTGTCAATGCAAGTAAGTTTTTGCCCAAGTTAAAAATTTTGTTTATCAATACTTTATAGATATAATTTGGTAAATACATCAGTTTTATTAAAATAAATTGTTTATAACGCTGCAACTTATAAACAGTGCATCTCACAAAAAGAGGACAGAGGACAAAAAGTTTGATGTTTGCTTGACTCGTTATAAATTTCTTCAATCTAGAATCAAATTCTTTAATTTAAAAAATAAAAATAACTCAATTCAATTTTAAAACAGAAATTTTATCATGTGCCGTAGTACTATGTAATTATTTATTTATACTACATATGAAATTGTCTGAAAAAAATTTCTATTACTGGATTTTATATTTTTTTCCATAGAATCGAACGGTGCAATTAGTTTTTTTGTTATATCTTACAAATTTGAAAAATTATTCAAACAATTTTAGTTTAAATGAAGAAAAAACATTTTTTCACGTAAAATCATCCCTTGGTCAAAAAACAATTTTCATAAAATTCATTGCGAATGATTAGCCGAGTGGCTTGAGCGGTTAGGAATGAGTTGCGTTAGTCTCGTCTCTAGAGTTATAGGTAGTTCTAATCCCCGCAGCGTGCGTCTGATTTTTTAGAGCGTAAAAAGCGTGCGATTAACATAAGTAGTAATTGTGTGTGGTATATTATGTTTAAATAAATATATAAGTTAAAAATAATAATATTATAAATTTAAAAAGAATTTTTCATTAGCATAAATGGCTATCTTGACAGTCTATGGACCCTTCCTTGACTGTCTTCGAGAATTTAATATTGGAGTGTTGAACGACTTACGCAATCTAAGAAGTCTTATATTTCTTCAAGCACTATTTTCGTGATTTTCCAATACGATATTTTCAAATTTTCAAATGCTTTTAGACCTATCCTAAAGTCACAGACACGGTCAATGAAAATTTCCAGCACTTTTTTTTCCGTGTAGACATGTCTAAATTGAATTTTGGGCAATTTATGGTAAGTTTCCATAAACCACCTCTAAAATTACCGTAAATCACCAAACATTTCCGGTAATTTTTTCATTGAATTTTTGATAGTTTGGCACTTTTTCTCCCCCTAGGTGCATAATATACTATTTTGATGCCTGAGCGGTTGATTTTTCCTACAACGACTTCCGGAATTTGGCTCATACAAAAGTTGAGAATATTAACTGCTACTCTTTTCCAATAAGACGAAATGGATTCAGTGATTAATCCTTTGGATAACAAGAGAATTGCAATGTTTATTTTTGAATCAATATAATGTTAATACCAAACAAATACAGATGCCATTTGCTTGTGTTTTTAGAGAAAACAGTTACGACAATTTTTATTTTAGGATGTACCTGAAGTTCCGAACGTTCGAATGAACGAAATATTTTCCCCCATTCCTATTTTACACATAAAGATTGTTCCATCTGCAATTTGAAATATGCATTATAATTCTGTTTCAATAATAAACTATTTCCAATATAAATGAACAAACATTTTAGCACTTTTTCTGGTTTACAAAGTCATCAGTAAAAAATTTTGTTTATCTGAACGTTCAGAACTTTAAGCACAATATTTTAATTGCAAATGGTATTAATTAATCCATTAATTGATTAATTAAAAAATGCTACAGCATTTATTTAAACTATTGACATAACAAATTGGGTCAAGAAAAAAATGGTCTAATACCTGGATATTATGTTATTTTTTTTCGTAGAATCGAGTGGTGCAATTTGTTTTTCCGTAACTTACATATTTACAAAAACCCAGATTTTTCGCTATTTTTGAGGTTATAAAATAATAGGGACCTGATGGAATAAAACGAATATCAGAGGCGGATTCAGATGTAGCGCATCAAAAACAGGAAGTTGGGGGTTTTAGTCTTTCGGACTCCACACTTTTATATTTTAGTGTTCCTGTGAAATCGGTTTAAATTTTTTTCACCCTGGCGCACCGAAGATAAAAATTGAATAATTTTGTTATAGTAGAGTATTGAAATTTGAATTTCTCGCCAAAACAACTCAAATTTTTTTCCATATATGCATCCCAACGTGCCCTCAATTATTGTCGTTTGAAAATAAGCAATATGTACAGTGAAAAAAAATAATTTGGAAAATTACATTATTAGGGGTAGTAGGGTTAATATGCAAGCTAAGGAGCCGAAACTTGGTGGAACGTTTTCCACCCCCACAGACTACCTACAGATTGTATGATGACCCAAAAAGCCTTAGGGAAGTTTTTACCATATGTACCCCGCTGGATCCTTTAAATATTATAAATATTATCAATAAAAATCATGGCATGTAGTATCGAGTGAAATTCATAATAGTTGGATCGATTTTTTAAATGAAAAATGTGATTTATGTGAAAAACAAGTCACTGTCATTTTCAGTGTTCAAAATTGAAGAATTTTAAATATTGTGAACCTTCAAAGTTTCATTATTCTGAAAACGTTGAAAAATATATGCTTTCTAATTGGAAAATTTCAAAAATTTTTAAGTTAGGATCCTGAAACTCAGACGCTAGAATTAATTAATTTTGCTTTCTCATAGACGAAGCTTTGTAATGGCAACAATTTCGAAAATTTTTAATTTCCTTCGATTGAACATTCTTCAATTAAAAAACGTCGAATACAATGTTCTAAAACAATTTCGAAAAAATTTTAATTCCTTTGATTGAACGTTCTTCAATTAAAAAACGTCAAATACAATGTTCTGAACTATCATCCGGATGTATGTGTTTTTTTGTGTATGTGGATGTATAATGTATATACAGATTTATGTGTGAATGTCGCACTATTTTGTGAACACGATAATTTGTTAGATAAATTGATGAATTTATGGCAGATGAGATTATTTTCAACACTCATATCTCAAAACTGACCGAAGGGTTTCTAAAAATATTAATTAAAATTTCTAGCACTATGAAATGTTTTTAAAATGTTTTTTTTTTTGTAGTAAAACTTTTGTTATTCACATATAATTCACAATTGTTGCAAAGATACGAAAGATTGCTTCACTTGAGACGCATCGATTGTCATTCAATATTATTACATTTTATTGAAGAGTAAGAAAGTTATGGTAATTCATAACATTTGAAAAATCGATTCTTACAGCACACACATTCTCATTCACATATTTCAAAGTTGATGCAAGAATAGGAAAGATTTGTTGATTTTAAACAAATCGAAACTATAATACTAATACGTTCTATTCAAGAATAATGAAGTTGTCATTTATAATATTTGAATAGTCGGTTTTTTATATGTAAACTTTTTTCATTAACATAAGTACGTAAGTTATGGTCATTTATATAATTTCAAAAATCTGTTTTATACAGAAAAACTTGTTTCATTAACATAATTCAAAGTTCATGCAAGGCTAGAAAAGACTCCTTGGTTCGAAACATTTCGATTGGCCTATTTTTTAATCTTTAATTTATACTTCCTTTATGAGAAAGCAAATATATTTGATCAGTAATTATAATGAGGAAGCAAAGTGGTCATCAAATAAGCACCATAAAATTGTAAATCAGGCTCTTTAAAATTCAATCATTTTAATCTAAAATGCAAAATTATTAACTTCAAGATCAATGATGAAACATTTTCATGCAGGAGGTACAGTTTCATTTTGAAGAAAATTTTATGAGATGTCAATGTGACGTATACTAATAAACTGTCACATTGACATGATAGAAAAAGTCGCGAGACAAAAGCAATGTGAATGAATTTGAAGAATATGATTATTATTAATAGTCTCTTGTCAATTATTTTTCATCATCTAAAAAAGTGAATCAGATTGATCGTTAGACTAAGTCGAAAAAAAGCCAAGATTTATCGGAAAGCAGGGAAATTTGCTCCCTTTTTCCTTCGCTTTACTTTTTGCAGCCATTAGGGGTCATCCATAAATGACGTCTGGCTCTATAAGAAAGGGGAGAATATTCCAGGATAATATATTAAACATCCTTCAATATCCATTTGTCGGATTCTGATGACCGATATTCTACTTTCGGTTGACGGCAAGTTAATAAATGAACGTTATCTGATTTTCTGATGTCATTATTAAGTACAATTATTGACAGTTACTAGTTATCCAATAACAAATTAACTCATCAGGGGACAATTTTCAGATATTCGGTGCCAATAGCTTCCTTTGAAATCTATTTCAGTTTGACATAAATAAAATGGGTATACGGTTTCTAGACAATTGAAAGTATTTGCGGACGAGAAAAGAGGAACTAATTTTCTTTCGTCGTCTCGGCGGACTCAATTTTGTCAATTTCGAGTTACATTAAAGAGTTCAATTTAGAGAATCCTTTGAAGAGTTCTTCCTTCTGGATACTAGTGAACTATTCAAGCGGATGGTTTAATTTTGATCATGTGGGAGTTAAGACTAAAGAAATTGAGTTGAAACGAATAAAGAAGCTTTCTGTGAAGCTTCCAAATACGGGTAATATTTTTTTTTTAGTTTTTTTTTTCTCTTCGTTCTTTAGGTAAGAGATTCACGACAATTTGTCGAAAAGACACTCTTCTCTTTCTTAATACGGACTGAGTTTGGAATAAGAGATTTGAGAAACCTCCCTCTGATAACCAAAAAAAATAGTCAAAGTAGGTCCCAGGCGCTTACAAACAATCGCTTCGTTGCCTATTAAAACGTTAATTAAGTCGTACAAACCTCCCCATCTCCATTTTCCCCCTACTCCGCTACATTCCCCTACTTTCCCTCTCCCATACACCGTTCGCCACCCCTTCCGCAACTTCTTCCTTTGCCACTTCCCACTCTCCTCGCTTCCGTAACTAAGACTCCCTTTCCGCTCCTTTTATTCCCAAGTCCTCACTTCCCCCTCCATACCCACCCTTATTTCTTATAAATATAATCTTTTGCCCTACTTCCTCTCACTTACACTCACTTCTCGTACTTCCCTTCTCTAATTTCTGTTACTTCCACTCCCCTTCTTACCTCTCAATTCCCCTAGTTTTCCTTCCCAAATTTCCCCTACTACTACTCCCTCAATTTCCCCTTATTCATCCTACTTAACTTACTTCCCCGCCACTAATTCCCACTCACTTCACCTTCACCTACTTTACCTCCTCTCATTTCCATCCACTTCCCCTCGTTTCCCCTCACTCCCTACTCTCCCTTCTCTCATTTTACATCACTTTCCTAACTTCCCCTACCCTTACTCCCCCTACTTTTCCCCTCACTTCCCCTACATCCCGTTACACCATTTCCCCTCCTCTGATTTCTCCTCACTTCCCCACGCAAGATATGAAAAAAAGTCAGGGGAAGAAAGTTTTTTGAAAGCCCTACAAGATTATCACAACAACCTCTCAAATTTTCTTGAATAATCGAAAATTCAACTTTTGACGGCAGAAAAAAAAAATTAAAATAAAAAGTTCCATTGCCCAGGCAAACTATGCAAGATACGACAAATGATAAATCAATAAAAATTGTGCACTCAAAAAATGTCTACAAATTTGTTATTGATCACTTTTTGACAGGACGAATAGTTTTTATTTTATGTGTGAAAAACAACATTGAAGATAAAAAAATTAAATTTTTGGGCAAACCACACAAGCTACGGAATCATTTTTTTATAAGACGAGTAGATTTTCTTTTAATTATAAAAAATGAGACTGGAAATAAATAAATTAAATTGTTGGAAAAACAAATCTAAATTTTACCTACACATTATCCTTGAAACACTTTACGCTAGGATGCGTATTTTTAGTTGAAATCGTGAAAAATAACATTGCAAATGAAGAAATATACTTGATGGAAAAACGACACACGTTGCAATAAAATGTTTAATAACCATTTTTTTTTAGAATACGCGTTTTTGAAATTATAAAAAAAAGACAATAAAAATACGCCTGTTTTAGTACCAATGAATATTATGAATTGTAATAATATACATTCATTGAAATTATATACATTTTCATGGAAGCTGAGAATAAAATTTAATGCAAAATAGGGAATAAATATTTGAGTAATCATGATAAATAAAATGTGGGTACTTTATTTTGCAATATCTGAATAAGCAATCCCAGGCCGAGGTACATAAATAAATGTAATATACATTTGATATAATAGTGTTGAACATAATATAGAAAAGTTCGCATTTTCGAAAAAATGTGTTCGTTAAAGTCGGAGGAGCTTTAACAAAAGAGAATTCACAAGCACCAAATTACATTTTTCGATGCTTTTATGTTTGGTTTTAAAATCTGTGAAAAAATGTGGGGAACGTAAAAAGGTCGAGCGGGGGATCAGGAGATTTTAATGGGATTTCGAAGATTTGAAGGGGTTTAAAGAGATATCATAAGACATCGAAAGGTTCCAGGGGATTTCAAAATATTTTCAGAGATATCAGAGGATTTTTGAAGATTTGATCGGGTTTCAATGATTTCACGAGATTTTAAAACATTCCAAGAGATTTCAAGAGATTCCATAATATGACCACGGAATTTAGAGGATTTTGTAAGATTTCAAAAGATATAACGGAATTTCAAAGAGTTTCCAAAAACTATAACGGATTTCAAGGGATTTCGAGGAATTTTTATGGCTTTCAAAAAATTTTCATAGATTTTAATTTATTGTGAGGGATTTGAAGAGATTCGGAAACAGTCTCACGGATTTTAAATATTTAAGTTAATTTTAAAAGAACTTCCAAGATTTTAAGGAACCTCTCAAGATTTCAAAATATTTCACAGAATTTTGAGGATTTTAACCGTTTTCTTAGAGATCTGGTACCAAAGTATTTTGACGAATTTGGAAGGAGATTAGGGAATTTCAAAGGATTTCAAAGATTTGAGAGTATTTAGAGAGATTTCAAAAGATTTGCAAAGATTTCAAAGAGTTTTAACGGATTTTAAGTGATATAAAGGGGTTTCGATGATTTCACGGGATTTCAAAGGATTTCGTAAGCTTTGAAAAGATTATCCAGATTTTTAAAGGATTTCTGGAAATTATAAAGGATTCTAAGATATTTTCAGAAATTTTAATGGCTTTTAAACAAATCTAGCGGATTTTAATAAATTGTGAGCGATTTCAAGAGATTTGGAAATATTCCTACGATTTTAGAAGATTTCAATGAATTTTAAAAGGATTTTGAAGATTTCAATGGATCTCGTAAGATTTTGGAATATTTCATGAAAATTTAAGAATTTCAGTCGATTTTTCGAGATTTGAAGGGATTTTAAAGGATATTAAGTGATGATTACGGGAATTTTAAGCTTTTAAACAATTCTCAGTATTTTCACAGTTTTTACAGGGTTTTAAGGAATTTCCAGGGATTTTAAGGGTACTAGATCGTTTTAAAGGGTTTTCAAGATATCACAGAAAAAACAGAAGTGAATTTTTCTTGTGGGTAATTTGCAAGCAGTTACAGTTGAATTTTTTCGCATTGAAACAAATCAAGAGTCAATAGAGTTGACATGGTAACCATTTCCCATGAGATGGGTAAATCTTAACACGTGAATATATTTAACACGTGAAAATATTCCATTTTGGTTTTTCTGTGATTATTACAATATCCATAAAATTTAAAGTATTTCAAAGAAGTTTATCATCATTTAAAAAATGTTGAGGGATTTGTAAAATTTAAAAAAAAATTCAAAGAATATTAAAGGGATTTCAAAGATTTTTAGGAATTTTAGAGAATATTAAGGAATTGTTATGCGATTTTTAAGCTTTTAAGCGGTTTCCAGTAGTTCTACAGTTTTTAAAGGGTTTTAAGGAATTTCCAGGGATTTTAAGGATGTTAAATCCTTTTAAAGGGTTTTCAAGAGATTTTGCAGAATATCCATCAAATTCAAAGGATTTGAAAAAAGTTTATCAAAAAATGTTAAGGGATTTGTAAAATTTCCAAAATAATTCAGACAATTTCAAATGATGACAAAGATTTCCAGGTATTACACGAAATTTCTTGAAAGGTTGATTCCAGATTTCAAGAATGGGTTAACTCTACGACTCTATATTAGAAAGATGAAATTTACATAAGAAATGCTTTGGAACATCCTCCACCCCAAAAAATTGATTCTGTAATTAATAAACGCTCGTAGGGGGGGGGGGGGGTAGATAAGTAAGGGGGTTTCTGGATCAATTAGTATTAGTGCGTGTCTGTGTGAGGTGGTCTGTGTGCGTGTGTCTGTGTGAGGTTGACATCGAGACCGTTCTAGAACATTCCTTTGATGACGTCACAGTAATATTGCGCAATTGTGCCAGCTAAATTCATGTGACAACAGGTTCAAGGTTATTTCTTATCTCAAGAATTTTCCGCGTAAATACTTTCAAGGTTACATTTTTGCTTTGTCCTGGCAATTTCTACTGCGTAATATAGTTATTCCAAGAAAAACAAGGATGATTTATCGCGTTTCTAACTCAAAAAGTAAGACGGAGTCTGGATACGCGTTACAAGGCGGGTTCTAAGCCACGGTTTCTAATCCACTTTTACAAGACGGGTTCTAAGCCACGGTTTCTAAGCCACTTTTACAAGACAGGTTCTAAGCCCCGGGTTCTAAATCACTTGTACAAGACGGACTCTGGATATGTATTCTCGGAGGGTCCTGGTGATATCATAGAATAATATTGCACAATTCTGAATTCATACAACAACAGGTTCAAGGTTATTTCTTATCTCAAGCATTTTTCGCGTAAATACTTTCAAGGTTATATTTTGCGTTGCAAAAAAGAATTATATCCCAAACATGTCGATTATAATGTAGAATCTTCTAGAATTTTTAAAGATAAAGAGGAAGATACAATTAAAATTAAAATTAAAAAATATTTGAATAATATAGTTAAGAGATTGTCTACAGGAATAAAGCATTTCTTATGGTAGGTCATATGTTCAGAATTCTTATCGCTTCATTCCGGCATCGAGTAGCTAGCGAGGACTAGAGAGATAACGTCCAGACTTGTTTTAGACGTTTTGATTTCAGAAGCAGCATTTATGCATCGGCAGTCTCAAGCTGCACACATTTCATTAGACTCTGCTTTCGTTCTCTAGAGATCAGTTCTTTTTACTGCTCGCAAAAGTTCGCTTTCTTAGTCGACCCGCACAGTTTGATATTCATTCTTTTGCCATATGCTAGGTCCAGTCAACCTCTCGACGTGTTACATGAAATAAGATACTGCAAAACAATTTCGAGACTCAAGAGAGATAATACAGCGTGCATTTTATTCCAAGCTTTTTCACACGTGCTTTAACTTATATATATTAAGAGTGCACTGTCCGAGACTTATCGCTTCTTAACGACACATGATATGAGGTCACATAACTTTTTTATTCACAGATATATGCTCGTTTTTCATCATCTTTTTCATCTCTTATTTAGGAAGGGCAGTTTTGCTTATTACACGTTGAAGATTTAAATTTATAAGAAAAATAACCTAAATACAAAGCAAATATTTTGAAATTTTCAAACATCCACTAAAGCTACTGTATAATATAGTTTTATAGAAATCGAGGATGATTTATTGCTTTCCAGCTAAATAATTTAATTCTGCGGTCAAATTTTTTTCTATAATGTTGAATCCTTTTTGGAACTTTGAAATAAAAGAGGTAGATATATTTACTATCAGAAACCATAAAAACCTACCTTACCGATATTCTACAGCTGTAGTGCTTAGTTTCTAGAATATTCTTAATAACGCTATCAACTTATACTACGAAATTTCTGGAAAGAATTTTCATAAACAAGTTGAAGGTTATTCTAATGACACATTACATTTTGCGTTGCAAAAAATTATATTCCAAACGTGTCGATTATAATGTAGAATCTTCCAGAACTTTGTTGGATCATATGATGCAATATCTGGCAACATTGTGCAAAAGTCTCCAGAAAAATGGTAGAGGGGGTAAGCGTCTATAAAAAGAGCTATGTGCTTGGTTTCTAGAATATTCCTGATGACATCATCAAACTATACTGAGCCATTTTTCGTAAACAAGTTCAAGGTTATTTTCAATGACACATTACATTTTGCGTTGTAAAAAATTATATCCCAACGTGTTGATTATAATGTAGGATCTTCTAGAACTCAAGGATAAAGAGGAAGATAAAAAAAATTAAAATTAAAAAATATTTCAAGCCAATCGAATAATATAGGTAAAAGAGTATCTAAAGGAATAAAGCATTTCTTAGAGTAAGGTCATATGCTCGGGATTCTTATTGCTTTATTCTAGTGTCGAGTAGCGAGCGAGGACTCTAGATAATGTTCAGATGTGTTTAAACGTTTTGATTTTAGAAAACATTTGATGCACTGACCGTCTAAGTCTACATTAATTTCATTAGTCCCTGTTTTCGTTCTCTAGAGATCACTTGTTTTTACTGCTCATAAAAGTTTGATTCCATAGTCAACCCACAACTTTTGATAATCATTCTTTTGCCATATGCTAGGTCAGTCAACCTCTCGACGTTTTACATTAAATAAGATACTGCAAACAATTTCGAGGCTCGAAAGAGAGATAATACAGAATGCATTTTATTCCAGGCTTACTCACATATTTGGAAAGACCAGTTTTGCCTATTACACGTTGAAAATTTAGAATAAATGTATAAAAAAAACAAGCTAAATACAAAATAAATATAATCAAATATTTCGAAATTTTAAATCATCCACTAAAGCTACTGTATTAGTAGATGGGTAAAGCTGGGTTCTGAACTAAAAAGTATAAGATGGAGTCTGGATACGCATTAAAAGACGGACTTTGGATCTCACTTTTGGGCCACTTTTACAAGACGGACTCTGGATATATATTCTAAGAGGGTCCTGATGACATCAAAGAATAATATTGCGCAATTATAAGAACCGAATTCATGTAAACAGCTTCAAGGTTATTTCTGATCTCAATTAAACATTTCGTGTAAATACATTCAAGGTTACATTTTGCGTTGTCCTTGCATTTTCTACTGAGTCATATGGTTATGAGAATAAAAAACAAGGATGATTTATTGCTTCCTTATAGATAACATATTCAACTAAAAATTCCTGTCTTTATTTAGTGTGCAAATAATTCGTGAAAAAAACATTCTACAGTCTAGAAAGACTTCTGGAACTTTAAGATATATTATTAGAGAACATTTTACAGTTAAAGTGGTTCATGTCCGTGCTAAGTTTCTGAAATATTTTGATAACATCATCCTGAATTCCTACCTTATCAATATTGATACAAGAGAGGTACTGAACCAGGGAGACAGAACCACTTTTTCACGAAAGGGCTACTGTGCCAAATCTATGTATTTAGGTGCAAGATATTGGACCACTAATACAAGAGGGATACTGAGCCACTTTTTTACAAGAGGGTTACTGAGTCACTTTTCCAAAAGGAAGGTGCATCTCTACTTTACCGACATCAAGACCATTCCACGGCTGGTCACAAAATAATATTGCGCAATTGTAAGTGTCAAATTTGTCTTAGCAGCTTTTCTAGAAAAATTTTCAAAAAACATTCTACATGTAGTTTGATAATAATAATAATCTGAGGATATGTAATAATGCATAATTATTCAATGTATGTTCGGTTTATTGGAAGAGCTTGCTCAATTGACACTACTGAAAGACAGTTGAATTAAAGTATTTATTAAAAGAATAGTGGTTTGCTCGATAATGGCTTTTCAGTGAAAATTGTATGATCAATGAAATAATATTCATATTTGAAAATGTTCAGGATATGAAAGGAAGATTAATAGCAGAGATGGTAATACATATATGTATAGTGGAGAATTCTGATTTATGAATACAAATGCATATATTGCTTTCTACGAAAGAAAAAGGAGAAGGAACTCATTTTTTTTAAATATTTTACTCTTATTATATCATACGTAACAATAAAAATGATGAATATACCATAGAAAAGTATAAATCCAACCAAGACAAAGGAGCATCCAAATAAGTGCTGGAACAAGAGCTGATATGACAATTTGGAGGAGTTAGGTGAATGTTTATTACAACAGAAACGAAGTTTTTCTATTCAAACTAACATTTATGACATCATCTCATTGGTTTGAACATAAACGTCAATGGGTTTTAAATAAAGAAGAAGCTGTTTCAAGAAAGTCCACGAAACACCTTCTTATGATGAAGAAAAGAAAGGATAAATAATAATATGAGTGAAGTATGTGCAAGAGAGAACCATGTGATGTAATTTACTTATAAGCTATAAACTAAATTACTTTTTATATTCTAAAAAATCAACTCCCAATAAAGTGACAGCAAGGTATGAAGCATGTGTGTATGTATCAGCTAGAGAGAGAGAAAGAGAGAGAGCTATGTATTGCAAAAAATAATAATTTTGTA
This sequence comes from Andricus curvator, assembly GCA_932195095.1. Lineage (NCBI taxonomy): Eukaryota > Metazoa > Arthropoda > Insecta > Hymenoptera > Cynipidae > Andricus > Andricus curvator. The sequence goes on along the minus strand of CAKNYM010052153.1, from coordinate 176,634 downwards.
ACATTTGCAAGATTTCAGACGGCTTTGTGATTGAGCGACTCAAAAAAATAATCATAAATCTCACAGCATGCCTCTGCAAATGAATCAAACCATATACAAATTTTGCATGAATCTTGAAAAATACCAACAGATTCTTAAGAGACCTTATTACATCCAGTGGATCACAGTGAGAGATTTAGAATCTTAAATCGATATAACTCAGATCTCACATAATCTATTAGCAATTAATACCTGGCAGCCACGTAATAATTTTTTAATAATATTGATTAAACTATTTTGGGATGAAAAAAACATATAATTCGAATGCTCTTGTTAGAATTTATAAAATCAGCTACATAAATATTATAATGAACTGTAAGAAACGTTGAAATCATCTTTCGCATAATAGAGTAATCTGCTAAGAAGATTCAATTTACTTACTTGAAACATTGAAATAAAGTACCATGAATGATGAAATAAATTCAGCAACATTAAAATCTAATGCAAGAATACTGCGAATCAAACATTAAAAAATAATACAATGATCTAGTGATAAAATGAACACCTACTTTCTAGAACTCTTAAATCAACATTTAGTGATATAGAAATTTAATTGAATAATACTAAAAATGCTGAATAAAGTATTGATTACGTATATTAAATAAATCCATGTTAAGTGACAAGGATTTCTGGTTAACAGAATAATGGATATACAGTTGATTCAACTGTTCCAACTTAGTAGACGAAACTTTGTTTCACTAAAACGGGAACCTGAGGTTATCAAAGATTATCATAGAGTGCGCCACCACAGGATATGCTGCTTTTTCTTGTAGTTGTAATCACGATTTCCCTGTTGAATCTTGATTTATCCTAAATCAAGTTAAATAAACTATTAAAATGTATGTGGAAGAATAGAGGACGAGAAGGATGAGCATGATGAGGATACGATAAAGAATAGAGAGTGAGGAGGAGGAGGAGGTGGAGGAAGAGGAGCTGGAGGAAGAGGAGGAGGAGGAGGAGGAGGATACTATAAATATTACAATTACGTCAAGTAGGTACTGAAAATATTAGATTCAATGATTATATACTCAAAATCGTCTGTTAGAGAGTTGAAAAGCTGTGTTGACCTTCCTACACTTTCTTCTTGAAAAATTTGTGTGTATATGTTGCATTTGAATGTAAAATAAAGGAGCACATCGCCTTCCAAATAACAAGAAAAAAAACACTAAGGAAACTGTAGGTAATGGCTTGTTCCTGCATACTAGATGTATCGCCACTCTCGGTGCTGCCCTCTGTGCTGAGCTTGATAAATGACTATTCTCATATAATATTGACTTTATGTAAAAATCAATGATATTAAAATCTGCTTTTATATAAAAAAAAAATTATTATTTTCTTAGAACCAGCATTTAACTGTGGTTAAATAAATTCAGTTAAACAGATAAGGATTTCAAGTAAACAGAATCATGAACATACTGTTGATTCATCTATGTCAACTTATTAAACGAAAACTTAGTTTCATTAACAATGGGTCTTGGGTTAATAAAGATTATGTTAGAGTGCACCACTATAGGGTACGCTGCTTTTCTCATAGTTGTAACCACGTTTCTCCTGTTGAATCTTAAATTATCCAGAATTGAATAAACTATTAAAGAGTGGAAGGAGGGGACGGAATTGAGGAGGAGGGCAGAGGAGGAGGTGGGTATGATAATGATGTAGTTAAGGCAAGTAGGGACTGAAAATATTAGATTCAATGATTATATATGCACTAATCTTCTGTTATAGATGTTTTATAAGCTGGTATCCTAAAAACTACAATGAATTCAGGTGAGATAATAAAGAAAAACACACATAAATTTCAAATTAGATTCATTTATTCAACCTATTTCATTATAATAATAATAAAACATCAAAAACTATAATTATATATATATATATATATATATAATATTGAATAGTAAGAAAGAAAACTCAAAATTGTCAACTACAGGAAATGTTCAACTAGTAATTGTGAATGTTAATTTAATCACATTTAACTAGTTGCTAAAAATAAATATTATTCAATAATACCAAGCTCACGCAATTCATTAACAATGGAAATAATTTCATGTACATTATTGGTGGTTCCAGCTACTAGAGCTTGTAAAAGAAAGCGCAATCTATCTACAAGTTTATTTGGATCTAACATTTCGGCTTCTGTTTTTTCTTCTATTTCATATTCAGAGGAAAGGTCACTTTCAGCATCATCATCATCCTCATCATCATTATCATTATCATCAGCATCATTTTTTTTGGTCATCACAGATAGAGAATTGCCATCTTGGCTAAATTCTTCTTCTGCTTGTACTTCTTGCTCCCTCACAAGCGGTTCCACTTCTTCTCCAGACTTCTGAGTAATGCACGTTAGATTCTTCAGTGGAGAGAATTGTGACTTCCAGGCTTCCTGATTAGCTTGTTTCCCGTTAGGTTTGAAAATCTTATGCTTACGATGAATTGCTTTCCTGTCCTTATCAATCAACCTGTTACTCTCTTGCATTGTCCTTAGACCTCCAGGTACCTTTGCAATTTTCTGAAAGTCTCTCCCATCCTGCTTATGATTCTTTGCTAAGCAAGAGTATTTCTCATGTCTTTTTAAATTATCGAGTCTTGAATAAGTTCTGGAACAACTTGAACATGTGTAAGTCATCTTGTCACTAACACAGTAAAAATGGCTGTTCATTCATGGAAGCTGAGTTTATATCCTCCTCCTCCTCCTCCTCCACCTCCTTCTCCTCCTCC